>CAUYUJ010016097.1:0-105000 GCA_963575745.1 Prorocentrum cordatum | reverse complement strand
GTTGTCGGCATTGCTGTTGATGTTGTTGGTGTTATTGGTGTTGTTGTTTTGTTGTTCGTTGCTGTCGGTGTTGATGGTGTTGTTGTTGTTGTTGATGTTGCGGTTGCTGTTGTTGCGGGTGCTGCTGTTGAAGTTGTTGTTGTGTTTGGCGTTGTTGTTGTTGTTGTTGTTGGTTCGTTGTTGTTGTTGCTGTTGGTGTTGTTGTTGTTGTTGTTGGTGTTGTTGTTTGTTGTTTGTTGTTTGTTGTTTGTTGTTTGTTGTTTGTTGTTTGTTGTTTGTTGTTTGTTGTTTGTTGATTGTTGTTTGTTGTTTGTTGTTTGTTGTTTGTTGTTTGTTGATTGTTGCTTGTTGCTTGTTGTTTGTTGTTTGTTGTCGCCGCCCCACCCGCAACCCGCCCCGCGACCCACCCGCGACCCACCCCGCGAACCGCCCCGCGACCCGCCCGCGACCCACCCGCGACCCACCCGCGACCCACCCCGCGACCCATCCCGCGACCCACCCCGCGACCCACCCCGCGACCCACTCGCGACCCACCCGCGACCCGCTCGCGACCCACCCCGCGACCCGCCCCACGACCCGCCCATCGACCCACCCGCGACCCACCCGCGACCCGCCCGCGACCCACCCCGCGACCCGCCCGCGGCCCACCCCGCGACCCGCCCGCGACCCACCCGCGACCCACCCGCGACCCGCCCGCGACCCACCTGCGACCCACCCGTGACCCACTTTCGACCCAAACCACGTTCAAGGTACAAACCACCATTTTTGGCGCCTGCGGCTGGCTTTTTTTACATTCCTTCCAGGTGGAGGCCCGCAACCCACCCCGCGACCCCAACCACGTTCAAGGTGCAGGCCGCATTTGTCGGCGCCTGCGGCGGGCATCTTTTGCAGTCGTTTCAGGCGGAGAGCCCGCGGCCCACCCGCGACCGCGTTCAGGGTACAAACCACATTTTTCGGGTGCGCACCAAGTGTTTCGGCGCCTGCGGCGGGCTGGGCTGCTATTGCATTCCTTCCAGGTGGAGGTGGAGGGGGCCCGCGACCCACCCTCGACCCAAACCGCGTTCTCTGAACAAACAAATGCCGCGCAAGCACGGCGGCGCATTTGCGCATGCCGTCTGAGCCCGCAACCTCTTCAAGCTCCGCAGACAGTCCAGCAACTTTGCCCTGGCGACTGGCGAGTTGCCTTGATCAGAGAAGTCGGGGAGCATAAAGCGGGAAACAAGTGATTGCGTCGTCGCTATCTTGGGAAAAGGAAGGGGGAGAGGAGCAAACAGGGGGCGAGCGGGGCGCGGAAGAAGAGAGGATGCAAGGAAAACGTCGAGAAAGAGGAGGAGGAGGCGGAGGAGGAGGAGGGGGATAAGGAGGAGGAGGAGGAGCAGGAGGACGAGGAGGGGGAGGAAAGGGGGAGGAGGGAGGAGGGGGAGGAGGAGGACGAGGAGGGAGTAGGGGGGGAGGATGATGATGGACATGATGGACGACAATGGGAGGATGGGAGGACGATGGAGGCCGATGAGGGGGAGGACGACAATGGGAGGACGACGATGGAAGGACGAGAGGGGGGAAAGGGAGGGCGAGGAAGAAGAGGAGGAGGAGGACGAGGTGGAGGAGGAGGAGGAGGAGGAGGAGGATGACGATGAGGACGAGGACGAGGACGAGGAAGAGGAGGAGGAGGAGGAGGAGGGGGAGGAGGAGGAAAGCGCCACGACGGGGAAGGTGGGGGCCGCGAGGTCCGCCAGCTCGACGACGCCCGCGTCGCCCGCGCCAACCCCCCTAACTCTTATCCGCAATTGCGGGGTGAGATCATTCTCCACCGTCGGTGGCAACGCGCAGAGACGTGTGACGTACGTGAACCATACACATCATCACCATCGCCTACGTCGTCAACCATTTGACATGGCCATAGCCACCGCCACCACCACCATCAACATCATCTTCATCATCGTCATCATCATCAGCATCATCATTGGCATCACCATTATCATCATCATCATCATCGTCACCATCGTCATCAGCATCAGCATCATCATCACCACTGTCACCATCATCAGCATGCTCATCCGGCGCGGCGACGTCGCGCTCTTTTTGCGCCGCCGCCGCCCCCCAGTCGCTGCAGCCGCCAGCACGGCGCCCTGGGCCGCGACTTGCTGGAACAGGCGCCCCGGCGCCTGGCGCGGCGGGGGGGGGGCAGCGAGGCGCAGCGGGTAGCGGGCCCCGTTGTGGGCAGTAGGTGGCGGGAGGGAGGTCAGCTCAGGGAGGGCGAGTGGGGAGGGGGGGAGGGGGGATTATGGCGAGAGGATGGGAGCAACAAAAATAAGTAAAGGGTTAGGAAGGAAGTAAGGGGGCAAGGGGGTAGGCAGGAGGCAGGAGGCAGGGATGAGTCGTGGATTCGTGCAGGGGTGCATGTGGCGTCGGAGCTGATTGCATTCCTGGTGATGTGAGTCGCGCGGGCCGTCGCCGCGCCCGGCAGGTATTGGCGCAGAGAGACGGTGAGCTGGAAGCTGC
Organism: Prorocentrum cordatum; assembly: GCA_963575745.1. Classification (NCBI taxonomy): domain Eukaryota; class Dinophyceae; order Prorocentrales; family Prorocentraceae; genus Prorocentrum; species Prorocentrum cordatum. The sequence continues at coordinate 102,498 of CAUYUJ010016097.1, read as the reverse complement.
GAGGAAGCAGATTTGACAACTCCAGCAGCTGGTGCGCCGGCGGGACGCTACCATAGAGTGGTTGATGCAGGGCCCTGAGGATGGTGCTCATGTGAATGCTCCTTTCGAAGCAGAGAGGGGGGGTTATCGTCTCACTCTGAAGGGCAGGCGCGCAGTGGGGCTCCGGAGAAATCTCTCGAACATCGGGGCAGCTGATCTCGGTGCGACGATACTGGAGGATCTGTCCCATCAGGCTGTCATCAATTGCGAGCGTTTGCTCTCTGCCGCGTGGGTTGCTCACTCGAGGGCGTTCCATGATGACATGGAGTCATATGTTGCGACGCCTCCTCTCGGCGGCCTCACCCATCACCTTGGCGGGCATTTCTTCAGAAGCGACGCGACCAATAGCAGCGTGTGGCAGCGTTCGAAGATACACAACACTCAGCTGAGATCGGTGTACCTCACAGACTACATGAGAGCCAACATGAGTGATTTTGTGCATGCTGTGTCCACGCACTCGTCTCTAGCCGACCTGGCGCGAGTAGTGGACGGATCTGGTCTTGGCACATATTCTCTTTTGCAGAAGCAGCTTTCATCCCTCGGGTGCCCGATGTGGAATTCCCCCCGGCCGGTGGGTTACCAGTGTCTGAAGTGGTGGGTGTGCGCGTCAGACGGGGGGCCAGATCAGACAGTATACAAGCGACTTGCTGCGATGGAGATTTCGAATAGCCCCGCCGATTTTCTCATCCCCGTGTTGTGCATATGTCACTCGATGGCCCTGGGCGCCAAGACGGGGCTGACTCTGGCAGATTCTTGGGCCAGGCGTTTGAACCGCAAGTGGAAATATTTTGCCTCACTTGCCAAGTTGACGCACTGTTGGCGGGAGTTAGCAGCAAAAGTGCTGGTCAAGTGGATTGAGTTGTTCGGCCACAGGGCGGGCATGCAGCATGCTCGCAGACTTGTGCCGCAATGTATTGCTGGCCGATGGTTGTCTGCGTCCGGCACTGGAGACCGCCTGAGGCTGTCCGAGGGCGGGTCGGGCCCGAGGGGCCCCGATGGGGCCCGAGGAAGCGGGGCGGGCAAGAGCGAGGAGGACCCCTCTTCACTCTCGCCCGCCTCGCTCTCGCCCGCTTCGCCCCCCCTCTCCTCTTGAGGAGGGGAGGGGAAGCGAGGGATGTAGGGGTGGCGGGGAGGGAGAGCGACGGGTGGGGAGGTGGGCGGGGGGTGCCCGTGGCCAGCCAGGCTGTCTGGCGGCGGCTTCGACGGGCAGCTGCGCGCGGTGATCTCTGCCGTGCTGACGGACGTCGACAGAGACGAGCGCCCGGCGCTGCTCGACGCGGGGGGGGCGGTCGAGCCTGCGCCCGCGCTGGCTGGCGCCGCGCCCGCCGCGGCCCCGGCAGCAGCGGCGGCGGCGGCAGCGGCGCCGCCAGCTGTCCTTGATGCCAAGCACGCAGATGAGTTAGATCTTCGGGTGGAGGAGATGCATGCGCATAAGCAGAAGATGGGGCAATGGAGACGTGATGCGTTGGATGTGATATCTGACCCTGTGTTTTGGTATATGATTGACACTATGAGCACCAGCCGCGTAGTTCCCAATCACGCGCAGACATTCATGCAAAAGGCTGGCGCATCGTGCAACCAGGACTCGGTAGATGGGGGCAATTGGCTCAGCTCGTTGAGGGTCGCTCCCACGATTTTCAGAAGCAGTTCTCAGATCAATTTTCTGGGTACGACTGGGCTGGGACGTACGCCAAGATGAGCCGGGGCGAACACTTGCCTATCAGCGTGGTGTTGGCAGACTCTCTGTTGTTATTCACTATGGAGGAAGGGGGGGGGGCTGCGCGCGGCTTCCTGATCTGAAGGGGTAGGCTTCTTCGGCTGAGGGGAGTCGGAGAGGAGGCGAGGGCGCCCCACTGTGGAGAGGAGGTGAGGAGAGGAGGTGATGGGGAGGATGATGAGGGTGCCCCATCTTGCCAGCCTACTTCCCATCCTGCTGCTTCGCTTTCTTGGCCACAGTGTTCACTCACTCGCAGCGCGATCCAGGGGCCCCCAGCTCGGTAAGGTTTCCAGGGGGACTGCGTGTCTAAGCGATTGCTACCGCCCTGGGCCCCCGGGCCTGGTCTCCAAGCCGACCCCGCCCGGACGTTCCAGAGACTGCCTGCTTTTTCGAGCGGCCTCGAGCCCTGGCGGGGCAGGAGGCTCGGAGGGGTTCTGATCCTGGAGCCGTCCGTCCAACCCAGCCCCTGCGCCCCTCGCTCGGCTCGCTTGCTCCCGCCCCCTCCCGCCGGCCGCAGGAGCTCCTGCGCCGCGCTGCCTCGTGCCACCGCCGGGTCGCCAAGCCCCTGGACAGGCAGCGCGGCGGCAGCCGCGCCTCCTTGCGGCGGGGGCTTGGGAGGAGCAGTCTGGCAGAGCAGACTGCATTGCGAATTCGGATGGAGGGTGCAGGATGAGTAGCGATGGTGATGGTGATGCTGATGATGATGATGATGGTGACGATGATGATGGTGAAGATATCGCTAAGGATGATGGCGATGATGATGATGATGATGGTGATGGTGATGATGATGGTGATGATGACGATGATGATGATGGTGATGGTGGTGATGATGGCGATGATGATTGATGGTTGATGATGGTGATGTGGAGGAGGAGGCGGAGGCAGATGACGAGGATTGTGAGTTGGACAAGGGTTTGACGAGGAGTGGAGAGGTTGAGGAGTTGAGGAAGTGTAAGCGTTCAACCCGATTACCGATTACCAAGAGTGCCAAGAGTTGTCCTGTTGGCGTCTCTGCTAACTGCCCCCCTGTCCACTCGAGCGTGCAATGCTGGCAGGTTCCCCTGCCAGCTGGCGCGTTTCGCCTACCAGCCTCATGGCCACCCTTGTCCTGAGAGGACGCGTACCCTCACCCCCGCTGCCGCTGCCGCCTTGCGTTTGGCCGCCGCTCGCCGTGCACTCCCACGCGCCCGCTCGGCCCGCTCTCTCCTCTGACGTCGCATCTCGGTCGCTCTTGTTAGCCAGTCTGCTCGCCAACGTGGCGCAGGGACTCGGGGAGGGGGAGCGATGGCGGATAGGGGGAAGGGGGGGGGAAGGGGGGGGGGGGGAGGGGAAACGGAGACGGACACACGGACAACCACGCGACCACGGTGCTCCGGAGGAGAAGGACGTTGAGCAGTTAGCGATGAGAGGAGGAGGGCGGCGATGAAGAAGAGGAGGGCGCTATCGGCGCGCTCCAGGGCGTTGGAACTTGTTGGAACTCGGCCCTTGCCATGGCCCTAGCTGGCCGTCGCCTCCGTTTCCACGCCGCTTCCTCCTGCCCCGCCTCGCCCTCTGCATCCAGCATCGCCGGCCGCCGCCGATGGCGTCGCGCCGGCCGCCGCGCCCCAGGTATCGCGAGGCTTGTATGTGAGTCGGACAAGGGCAAGCTCGAGATCAACGCTGCGAAGTTCTTCGCCGCGTTCAGATCTGATGTTGAGCTCGCCGCTGCTACGGGGCGGGTCGGTTTCACGGCGTGGTGTTTCACGATGGTGTTGCGCGCATTCACGTTTGCCGATGTCCAAGGAGTGCGAAGGCACTGACTCCTTGATTAAACGCATCGCAACCCAGTGCCCAAATATTGGGCTGCCCCCATTATCATCGAGAGTCCAAATCAAGAAGGCTTTGGGCTTAGGGGCCCGCGGGGCGTCTTCCAGGTGGAGCCAGATGCGAGAGCGTGCAGAGTTAGTGCTTGACCAATACTTGGAATGCTGCGAGACGGCCAAGCACGCGTTGACAGATATTTCACGTTGGACGCAGCCAGAACGAGCACACCCGATCGAGTGGTCTAGTCACAAAGCGCAGCAGTTCCTGGACCCTGGGGCTTGGAAGCCAGTGGTTGGCCTCAAGACGATTGCTTCGTATAATAGTCTTCTACACGGGGTGTTCAAATCTATTGACTGTTCATGTTGTTTTTCGTATCTAGTTGACCCACGTGACGATGATGCTACATGTGCGGTGGGGGCGTGTGTTTACATGGTTGTAGAGACTAACTACCAGGAGAAAACATCGGCGCGGTGTCGGGTCCTCTCAGATGATGACAGGTACGGCCAGCATCGGTTGATCGCGCTTGAGTTACCACTTGCCCTTGTGTCTTCGTTTGACTTGTTGGCTGACCTGAAAGACCAGTTCATCGATGCAACGGACGCCCAAGTGGTGTTGTACGGCCACGCCATTCGGTGGCATTGGGAGGCTAGCTTTCGCTGTGAGGAACTTGCCCAGACATTTCGCCCCATCGGCTCCATAGATGCTGGCCTGAGGGCATGTGCGCTGAGGAAGAGGACTGCTCGGCGCAAACCCCTCGCACTCCCTGGGCCGGCTGAGGGCGACGGAGGAGGAGGTGAAGGCGTGGGCGCAGGTGGGGTAGGCGACGGCGGCGGTGGAGGAGGAGGAGGTGCCAGCAGCTCTGGCGGTGGCGGCGACGCAGCTGGCCACGACGATTATGCTGGTGCGCTCGACGGGCCGCTGGACGCAGACGCGCTGCATGGCCTCAAAGTGATACTTGGTGCAGCAGATGAGGAGCGCGTCATTTTTTTGAGTGCGAATGCGTGCAGCGCGCGCTTGCAGCGCGCGCAGTGGTGAGACCGAGCGCACTTACAATTTGTTGCAGCACGTTGTTTGGCTCCGCAGAGTGTGCTTCGTGACTCGGTGAGAGCGTGCTTGGGGCTTGGCGCTTGCTTGCGCTGATGTGCATGTGTGCGGTCGTCGCGTGGTCGGCCACTCGATCTCCCCCCCCCCGTGCCTCGTGTCTGTGCTAGAGCGGGTCGGTCGGATGTCCCTCGCGCTGCGCGCCCTTGCCGCCGAGCCCCAGGCGTCAGAGATGTTCGATGAGTGGATGGCGAAGGACTTGCTCGAGGCCGATCAGGAGGTGCAGGGTGACAGGGAGGCGCGGAAAATTGCAGCACTTGCCTAGAAGAGAGCCGCTCAGAAGCCACCTGCAGGAGACAGCTCGGGCGGTGGGGGGGGAGGCTCTGGAGGCAGGGGCGTCCCCAGGGGACCCCTCTGGAGAGGCGTTTGTGACTGGGACGATGTGCTGACCGCATCTGGCCCGGGAAAAAATCAAAAGGGCGGGGTGGGGGCCGGTGGTGGGCAGCATCCAACAGAATTGGAGCACGAGGCAGCGCTGGACGCTGCAGTTGTGGAAGAGATGGCAGCAGCTGGAGTGGACGTCGGAGGCGAGACCGCTGCTGACGCTGCTGGCCCAGCTTGCCCCAACATTGATCGAGCCCGTGCGTTGGCCCGCGAATGGTGTGAGCAATTGCAGCTCAGTGTGCAGATCCTGAAGGACCGGGCAGCTGCCATGGACAGGGGCATGCAGTTGGGAAATGGTAAGCATCCGCCAGAGATGTCCTTGATGTGGGTAGTAGACGAGCCCCCGCCGCCCAAGCCGAAGTTGGCTGGTGGTCATGCCCCTGTCGCTGCTGCAGCCGCTGATCCGCATGCGCGTTGTGTGCCGTATTCTGCTTTCGTGGCTTGGTCTGACCCTTCGCCTGAGAGGCGCGAGGGCAGAATGGTCCGCCTCGACAAGAATCAGTGCGCAGTGTATCCCACGGAGGCGCGGTCCAAGAAGCGGCAGTATTTGAGCGCCCATGTTATTCATCCGTCCATTGGGGTGGCAATCAGCAAGTCAAAGGGTGATCGCTCCATGATTCCACCAGGCATGCTTAGGCCGAGTTGGGCGAAGCAAGGGGCGTCGTGGCGTCGTGTCGGGAAGAGGTCGCCGCGAGAGAAGCCGAGGGGCCCGACGAGGAGGAGGCGAGGGAGGAGAGGGAGGGGGGGCGGAGAGGAGCGGCGGAGAGGTCTAGCTGAGCTAGCTGCATCGAGGTGCTGAGGGGCGGAGAACGGAAAGGGAGTACGATAGGCACTGCCTGAGGACTCGAGGACAGCGGAGCGGGGAGGGATGGCGGGGGGGGGGCAGGGAGGGGTCGGTGCCACGCCAGGCTACGAGATATGTGGGATCTTGCGGCTGGTGGACGCGATGCTGGACTGCTGGGGACACGCTGCGTGCGCGGCTCATCTGCTTCTATGTGTCGGGAGGGCTCCACTCATGAGGACGATATTCCGAAGCAGTGTGGGCTTTGCTTGAGAACGTTTCACACGACCTGTTGCGAGTGGTTTCGCAATCAGATGGTGCTGTGTAATCTGATGCCTGAAGAAGATGGTGATGCAGGGGTATGGTGCAGAGATGCGTTCCTTATCGGGGATGCTGATGGTGGTGGGAATATGACTAAGTATTGTTCAGCCTGTACGTCGTGGCTGCTGTGATCACCCTGTCGGTCAATCCACGAGTGCGTTGACAGGCCGCGACGATCTTGCGTCCATGGATGTTGCTGCATGCGCGGGTATGCGTTGAGTGGGGTCACGCCCTCATGCACGCGTACACTCGGAGATAGAGCTCATAGAAGCGCCGATGTGCGATGGGTCGGCTTCGTGCGATGGCGCGGGGGCAGGGGTTAGAAATACTAGCCAGTTGATGGCGATCGACCGAGCCGGCGACCCGTTGTGCCATGAGCGCGAAGGGGTGGGGCGATCGATCGAGCGTGGGCGAGACCGAGATAACCTGTCACGGCTACCAGGGGGGGAGGGTAGAAGAGCGGACGAGGGGCAGGCAGGCTAGTAGGCAGGCGGGCGCAAGGCGAGGGGGTGAGGATGGCTGATATGCAAGACTATGATGATGAGGCGGAGGAGTGAAGGAGTGGAGGAGGCGGCGGTCGACTCAACGGGCCGAGTCGACCAGTCGATGGGGCATGCTGAGATGAGGCGATGACGGAGATGAGGAGGCGATGAGCGCGATGACGCGCGAGCATGATCCCCCGCCCACCCCGGCAGGCCAGCACATCGCGGTCGGGTCCTTCGGCGACGTCGCCAACGTCGCCCAGATGGTGCTGGAGGCGGCGCCGCCTGCAATGCCGGCCGCTCGCGCTTGCTGCGATGCTGGGCACGACGTGCATGCCTAACCCACGCTCCTTTCTCCCTGACGTACCCACCATGATCACATGGGCATTGCACGCATCAAGACCACCACTGCCATATGCACCACGTGCGCGATGGAGTCAGTACAGCGCGCCAAAGATCGTGCAGCGTAGTTGAGAGGACCTGACCACACCACTCGTGCGCGCATGCATGCATACAGAGTGCGCACGTCATTCATGATGACATCGTGTGCGACGTGCGTCGTCAGGCCCACTATGACAGTACAATACACAACACATGTAGCATCACGTCTCGTGAAGTGGTTCACCAAAACCTTAGATCACTCTCACGACGTGATTCTCCGATCAAGCCACACTGCACCACCGTGATACAGCACCGCACACATGCGAAGAGCTTTACATCTTTCATTCGCTTCATGACAGCGTGTGTCGCACTGCCTCCGACCTACCGGTGAACCACTTCACCAATCGTCGATTGCGCGTGCATCCCTGTCTCTGTCCCCGTGATCTGCTTCGCCAGTGCCACCTTCGCCCTGTGCCTTACATCGCACGTGATCGTTATCATTCTGATCGGCGATGTGCTTCACCGATCGCCACCGCGCCGTGGAGCGGTTCACCCCATAACCCCATATGTGCCACATCTCCGTATCGCTGCGTCGTTCCAGTGAAGGGCCTCGCCAACTCGGGCAGTCAGGCGAGATGCTTCACCATAGTGCCAGCCCACCCCCTCCCCCTCCGCGAATGGATTCACCGCTCACCCCGTCCCGCATCGCGATGCCTATCGCTATGTCGCGAGCTGCCGACGCGAAGTGCATCGCGTGCACCTCGCCCGCGCCCGCCGCGTGATACCCGCGCCGCTGCCCACGCCCTCTACTCCGCGAAGTGCTTCACCCACCCAACCCACCCCCTGCCCGATGCGACATCTGCCCGCCACCGCCATCGCCCATCGCGCTGCGCACTCGCCCCATCCCGCGAAGCGCTTCGCCGACTGCACGTGCCCCCCACCGCCCCCCCCCCCCACCCCCACCCCCCGCGAAGTGTTTCACCGCCCCCCCCCCCCCGCCCCGTGTCGCGACGCGGTTCGCCGACCTCCCGTGCGCCACCGCGAGCTTCGACTGCGGCCGCCCGCCCATTCTGCGAAGCGCTTCGCGGCCACCCCCCCACCCCCGCGCGAAGCGCTTCGCCGACCACCCCCCCCCCCACCCGCGCCCCGCTCCTCTCATGATCCCCCACCCCCTCCCCACCCTGCGAAGTGCTTCGCCGACTGCGGCCCAGCCCGCCCATTCTGCGAAGCGCTTCGCGGCCACCCCCACCCCCCCATCCCCGCGCGAAGCGCTTCACCGACCAACCCCCCCCCCACCTGCGCCCCGCTCCTCTCATGACCCCCCCCCCTCCCCACCCCGCGAAGTGCTTCGCCGCGCGCGCCGCTTCCCCCCGCGCCGCCCCGCGACGCGCTTCGCCGGCGCCCGCCCCCCCGCCCCGACCCCATCTCCTGCGAAGCGCTTCACTAAGCCCTCGCCCCCCGCGAAGCGCTTCACCGACCGCGTGCTATCGCGCGTCTGGCCCGCCCGCTCGCGAACCATTTCACCGACCCCCGCCTCCCGCGCATTATCGTGAATGACTTCGCAAGACCCGCCCACGCACTCCGTGGCGTGATTCACCGCCCGCCCATACTTCCCGTGACTCGCTTCATCGCCACCTGCCCACCCCGCGAAGCGCTTCCCCCCATGCACACCCCCGTGAAGCTGTTCACCGCCAATGGTCGCCACCCGTGACCTGCTTCACTCATTGGAGTCAGGTCGCGAACCACTTCACCGCCTGATGTGATGATATCGTGATGTACTTCACCGTCACATGGTGTATCCGTGAAGCGCTTCGTCGCTGTTATACAGATCTGGTGAATTGCTTCGCAGATCACCATTGATCTGGTGATGCACTTCACCGATCGCATCAGTATTCGCGACTCGCTTCGCCGACGCACATCGCATCGGTGAAGTATCTTCACGGATGATCACACCAGCATCTCTGCGCCTTGCGTGTTCTACCTCTCCCTTTCGTACATCCTGCTGCTGCAATTGTCCGCTGCCGTTTGTGATATCTGATAGTCGAGATGCCCTTGACCTCAGCTGTTCTGGCATCGCACCGCAGTCTCACGTCCTAGAATGGGCAAGCGCGGGCGCGCTGCCGCAGCCGCCGGCGCAGATGCGCCCGTGCGGCAGACTCGGGCGCGGGCTGCTAGCTCCGCGCAGGCGCGCGGGCGGGCGGCAGCGCACGCAGCGCCGGCAGCGCAGCCGTCAGGTGGCGCCGCAGTGGGCGACGGTGGATTGGCAGCATCGGCGCAGCCGACCACGCCCCGCGTCAGCATCAAGCGCATGCTGGAGGATGCAGCCGTTGCTGCATCAGCTGCGGCCGTCGCCTCCGGCGCCGAGCCGGCCGATGCCGCCGCGTCGCGGACCCCAGGCGCGCCCGCAAGCGCCGCCCGGCACGGTGCGGCGTTGGACAGCTGTCCGCGCGAGCCATCAGGCCGGGTCGCATCGCCGGAGCCGCGGGCGGCCACGCCTGCTGGATGCGCGACGCCGCAGACGCCCTCAGCTGGCACCGACCATCCCAGTGTCTTCTGGACGGGGTCGGTCGCGGACGCCGCGACGCCCGACGGCGCCCAGACATGCGCCGCTGCTGGTGACGCGCCTGCGCCTGCCGTGGGCATCAGGTCACCAGAGCTCGCGGGCCGTGCTGTGCAGCCCGTCGAGCACGCTGGATCGCGTGACCGACCGCTGGCTGAGCAGCTTGAGCGCGCGGAGTCGCGCGCGAGCGCGGCATGTGCAGTCGAGCGTGCCGATGCTGCTCCACGTCGTGCTTCGCCGCCCGCGGAGCTGGCGTCGCACGCAGCTGCGCTTGAGTGCCCAGCGGCGTCGCAGCGAGCGGCGGAGGCGCAGGCGCCGCCGCGCGGGCCGCGCGGTGCTGCACTGGCCGCGCCGCCTGAGGCAGAGCAGGCGCCAGTGGGCTGGGCGCCGCTGTCGCGGACAGTCGGTCCAGCCACAGCGCAGGCGGCGCCTGCAAGTCAGGCGGCCAGCTACGCTTCTCCACTGGAGCAGCCGCCGCCGCGGCCGCGGCCACCTGGTGTCCTTCCAGACGGCGAGCAGGCCGCGGGGCCCGTGGTTGACGACGGTGCTGCAGCTGCAGCGGTGGCAGCCGCCGCGGCCTCGCTGCCACGCGCTCGGTCGCCGCTGCGCGAGCCGCTCTTCTTGGGCACGATGATGCGCCGCGCGCAGCTGCTGTCAGAACACGTGGGAGGGGCTGGTTCAGACGCCGACGCATCTGCTGCAGCTGCAGATGCAGATGCTGCGCAGGGCTTGCTGGACGTTGCGCCCTCAACTCCATGTCCTAGCGAGGCGACGCTGCACCTACGAGGTAGCGGGTGCTGTACGCCGACGCATCTGATGCAGTCACCGCCGTCGCCGTCGTGGCCAGTCGGGGTGGACGCGGGTGCGGCGTGCCATGCGGGGCTCGCTGCGCAAGGTGAGGACGGTGGTGGTTCGCGCGTCAGCAAGGATAGCATGACCATGCCTGACTCCTCATCTGCACATACGCCTGACAATGCATCGCTCCCTCACGCGGAGGCGCAGCATCAGCAGCACACGAGCTCTCCGACTCAGCTGGCCCGCCGCCTGAAACTTGCTGCCACAATCACGTGCCCTGTGACGCGTGACCTCCGGGACGTCTTCAGCTGGGCCGACGATGGACTCGCGGCGCTGCAACATTGCGTTGGCGAGGCTGCGTTGCGTGAGATCAAGCTGGCCTACGAGGAGACCACTTACACGACTGCATTTTCAGGAGTGGATGCCCCTGGAGTGGCGGCCGCGATGATCGGCTCAGCGCTATCGCATCGGCTCGGGGAGCATGTGGTGCCGATGCGGCACCTGGCATCATGCGAGAACTACCAGCAATCCAAAGAGGAACTCAATCTACACCCCCACATGCCCGAGCTGCTGTTCTACGACATCGAGGAGTTCTGGGTCGACCGTGTTGCCGTCGAGTTGGACCGGCTGACCGACCTCGGCGCTGCCGTCGCGCTGGCCGCCATGCACAAGCTCATCATGACTGGCCGTGCTGTGAAGCGGCGCGCTCTCTGCAGGCTCCACAAGAGGGTGTGTGACCACCCCGTTGCTCGCATCCACTTCGCTGGCACTCCCTGCGTCGACTGGTCACCCATCGGCACGCAGCAGAAGGAAGCTGGCAAGACCAGCCGAGTGCTGGGCGCCTGGCTGGCGCTGCGGATCCTGCTTCAGGAGCCGGTTATCATACACGAGAACGCGGAGCGTTTCGACATCGAGGTTCTCAGGGAGTGCCTCGGTCACATTTACTTCATCGAGTCCAACATCATCTCGCCGCATGAGCTGGGCTGGCCCTGTCGCCGCAGCAGGCGGTGGACGGCGCTGGTGCATCGCGTCCACGTCATGCAGGTTCAGGGCGGAGGAGGAAGAACATGACGGATGATGATGATGATGGTGATGATGACGATGACGATGACGATGACGATGATGATGATGACGATGATGATGATGATGATGAGGGGGAGGAGGAGGAGGAGGAGGAGGAGGAGGAGGAGACGCAGAAGGGCTCCAGGAGGAGGAGAGGAGGAGAACTCCAGGATTCCAGGATGAAGGATATGGGTCGAGGATGTCGAGGATTCGAGGATCAGGGTGCTGAGAGGGAGGGTGGAAATGGCAACGGGGTCAACGGCGAATTTATGCAGCGTGCCGAGCCGTAACTTGTGACGCGCTTGCGCGCCACCCGTTCTGGCGTTAAAGTTTGGACAGCCAAGAGGGAGGGGGGGCGGAGGGTGGAGGGGGATCGAGGGATCGAGGATCGAGATTCGAGTACGTGCATGTTGACATGCTGGTGCGCTGGTGTGCGGCTGTGCGGACCTACTCGCACGCGCGTCTGGTGTCACTGGTGTCCTGCGCACGCGCGCACAGGAGACGCGCGCGCGCCACCCCCCCATCCCTCGCCCCCCCGACCTACTGACCCACTGAGAAATATGTCGAGGAGAAGGAAGGGAGGTCGAGGCGAGGTGAGATACGGCAGGAGGCACAGTCGGTGGATGCGTTAATATGCCAATGCGCACTGCGCACTGCCATGCTGGTCCCATCCCAGGTGGTCAGCACCGTGGCGAACACCGTGCCGGGGAGTCGGCTAACCGTCTTATGCGCCATGATGTCGGGCCTTGGCAGTGCACGTCCAGCTGGCGCTGGCTGCAGCAATGCTATTGCGCCTTCCCTAGTGGGCCAATGGTGCTGTTGCAGCCGCGCTGGCGCGGGCAATCCGCAATCCTGCGCTGCGATGGCCCGCCGTCATGGGCGATGAGGCGCGCAGTGCGACGTCGAAGGTGCCTCTTTTCCATCGCATGCTGCGGTGTAAGATGGACATCTTCATGACCGCCTCCAGTGAGGAACTATTGGGCGAGGTCAAGTGGGCTCGCAGCCGCAAAGGAAGCACATGCCACGGCGAGGCGATCTCCCTGGACGCCATCACGAGGGACCCTGCGGCGTTTGAGAAGAGCCTCAACACATTCGAGCAGGGCGCCCTCAAGCAGCACCGGAAGACGCAGCCGCAGTTCTGCTGCCACAACCTCACGCAGAACCCAGGGGAGGCGTTCGGCGGGCAGTCGTCCACGCCGAACATCTTGCACACGCTCATCAGCAACCCGTCCAGCCTGAATTTCTTCGGCGACCCGAAGTACACCAGATGGTTCACTCCCACGGAACTGCTGCTGGTCCAGGGCTTTCCGCTGCTTCCCGGCCTCTCGAACCCGCGTGCCTTCGACGAGGGTGTCCGCGGACCCGGTGACCCAGCGTGCTGCTCGTTCTCCAGGCCAAGGCCCCCTGGCCTGTTTTCCGAGAGGAAGCGCTCCTCGATGATTGAGCAATCGGGGAACACAATGAATGTGCACGTTGCAGGCGTGCATTGGTTCTGGGCGCTGGCGCGCGCGCAGCGTGCCGATCAAGCCCGTGGAGCTCGGGCAATTGTCGGCGAGGGCGCGGCTGGGTCATCTGGACCTGCGTGATGTCTCACTGCATGGTTTTGTGTTGAAGTGCCGTGCCGAGCATGCTGCGCACGCTATGTGGGTTTAAGCGTGTGCGCTAGATGTGATAGGCATCTTGCAGTGTGCTCAGCGGTGTTAGCACGTTCAGCGTGGGCGGCCCGCCTGTGGGCTCGCGCAGTCAATGGGACGATTGTGCTTCCTCTAGCGCCGCGTTTGCATGCGTCAGCTGCATCGGCGACTCATATAGAGGGGGGATATTGAGAGGGGCGCACGACCATGGATGAGGAGACGAGGAGGAGAGGAAGAGGAGGAGGAGGAGCAAGCGTCACGACAGCAAACACATCATGATAGGTAGTTGTATAGTTGTGCACTGCGCACTGTGCATGCTGCATCCTGCGCATGCGTCGGGAGCGCGCCTGGGCGGCCCCGGCGGCGGCGGTGCCGGCGGCGGCGGTCTCCCCTTCGCCTGGCGCGCGGCACCGCGCGCAACCTCTCTGCCATGCGCGCGTGGCCTGACCACATGACCTCTCAATCTCTCGCCTGCCTCCTCTTGGCCTGCTTATTCGTCTAGCCGCCGCTGCCGCTGCCTGCCTCATCGCTGTCCCCATGCACATGTTTCTTCCTCCTCCTGCTCCCCCTCTCATCGCCAAGTGTACTCACTCAGAGTGTCAGCTCAGAAGGCTCAGAGTCCTCAGAGTCCTCTGAATCACCTCCCCGCTTGCTGTGCCAAGGATGCGAGGGGGTCTCTCGTAACTCGTCATCGCACCTAGCCTACTGCTGCTCATCTGCCCATCGCCGCTTGCGGCGAGCTGCTTACCTCTCGGGACGGTCGGTCGGTGGTCGCCGCGGTCGCCCGCGTCGCTCGAAGTCGAGTCGCCTGGCAGACGGCGGCATCGCGGCACTGGGGCGCCACCAGCTGGACGGGTCCTTCCCTCCTCTTGCTCCCTCTTCTCATCCCTCCTCGTGCTCATCGTGCTCCCCTCCCTTGTCAACGCTCCCATCGCCCCTCCACTCGCGCCAGCTCCCCCTTGCTTCCCGGCCCCCCTGCCAGGCCCGACGCCGCGGCTGCGCGGCGGCTGGCGGCGGCGGTCGCCTTGGGCGGCAGCGTCTGGGACAGGCGCGCCACCGCGCGGCCGCGTCCGCCGCGCCGCCATGCAGCGGGTAAGAGGGGGGGCAGAGACGAGGAGGTGGGAGGTGGGTGGGATGAGGATGAGGATGGGATGAGGGATGAGTATGAGGGAGAGGGTAGTAGTAGTAGTGTGTAGTAGTAGTAGTAGTAGTAGTAGTAGTAGTAGTAGTAGTAGTAGTAGTAGTAGTAGTAGTAGTAGTAGTAGTAGTAGTAGTAGTAGTAGTAGTAGTCGTAGTAGTAGTAGTAGTAGTAGTAGTAGTAGTAGTAGTAGTAGTAGTAGTAGTAGTAGTAGTAGTAGTAGTAGTAGTAGCAGCAGTAGTAGTAGTAGCAGTAGTAGTAGCAGTAGTAGTAGCAGCAGTAGTAGTAGCAGTAGTAGTAGCAGCAACAGTAGTAGTTACAGTATCAGTAGTAGTAGAAGTAGCGTCAGCCGTTGTAGTAGTAGCTGCAGCAGCAGGAGGAGAGGAGATGAGGAGGGCAGAACGACGGGCGAGCAGATCAGAAGGAGGAGAGGTGGAGGGCCGAGGGGATGAGGAGATGAGGAGGAGGAGGAGGAGTCAGGAGCAAGAGCAAGAGCAAGTTAGGTCATTAAGTGAAGTGGAGGAGGAGGAGGATGATCGAGGAGGTGGAGGGTGGGACTGCGAAGACTCAAGCTGGACGATGTGCGAGACGCGCGAGGATGAGGGCGCGAGGGACAGGGGGGAAGGAATGAAGGAAGGAGTGCGAAGAGGAGAATCACCGACACTGTGCCATTGACTGAGTGACTGACTGACTGACTGACTGACTGACTGACTGCCAGGCGTCTGGTTGACGCGCCCTCGCTCCGGATCCCCGAGCGGCCCGAGCCAGTGCAGTAACGTGCCCGCCCCAACCCACTCTGGGGGCCCCGTGCGACGCTGCGACCGTCACTCAGGACGGGCGGGGACGATGAGGTGCAAACAGTCCGACTGCCTCCGAGCTGGCCCCCACCGCGGCCCACCGCGTGTTCCTTCCCTTTCTCGTTTCGCTTCGTCTCGCCCTGTCTTCTTACTCTTTCATATGTTTCTCTCACTCTCTCTTTCGCTCTCGTCATCGTCTCACCGTCTCTCCCCCTCTCCGACTCTCCCCCTCTCTCCCTCTCTCGCTTTCTTTCTCTCACCTCCACCGCTCGCCGACCCACCCCCCTGGCCTCGCCCTGGCTCTCTCGTGTATGTGCACAATGAACAATGGGCATGCCGGGCATGAGATCTGTGATATCGATGCCGTATCGGGCCGTATCCGTTTCGCTCTCTCCCTCTCTCGATCTTCGCTGCATCCATGCCGCCTGACTCAGTGCCTTCCCATGCCCCGAGCCCGAACCCACGCCTCTGGTCCAAAGCCGTTTTGGTTGAATATTTCGGCAGTGCGCGCCTCTTGCCCGCTGGAGCTGGAGCCAACGCCAGGTCTTCTCGCGCAGAGCCCGGCCCAGGCATGGCGCCCCAGGCTTCGAAGCTCCAGCCCGCTCAGGCCGCTCAGGCTGGCGCTGGCGTGAGCGAGTTGCGGCAGCCCAAGCCCTCAGTGCAGGGGCGGCCCCCAGGCTTGCAGGGGATCTTGCTCCAGGAGGCCATCTTCGACAACTACGCCGTCAGCCGCTCTGTCGCGGTGCCGTTTTTCGCGGAGGACGGATCAGAGACGATGAGGCCGCACCCAGAGAACACGCGCCAGCAGGAGGCCATCGTAGATCACTACTCCAAGATCGCGCGCGACTACGGGAACGCCCCGGGCGTGCGCGGCGAACCCTGGGGTTCGCAGTCGGACACCGACAGCGGCCTGCCATGCCTCATGGTGACCTACGGGACACTGGGGCGGGCGATCTACAAGGCTGCCAAGAGGTGGCCCAACGCGGAGATGGTGCAGGTGAGCCTCGCCCGAGGCATGAAGAATGGGACGCTGTTCCATTCCCGCACGCCGCTGGACGTCATATGCTGGCTCAGGGATTGGCACGACGACTTCCACAACGGCAGCAAGTTTACCCTGTTGCAGTATTGGGAGCACGTGGAGGACATGGAGGCAGAGTATCAGGCTACCAAGAAGACCGGCGGCGCCCTTCAGAGCGCCTGGGAGTTCTATTGCAAGAAATTCCCGAAGGAGAGCGACCGCAAAGTCAAGAGCGAGAACGAGTTCAAGGCTGGGAAGGCGCTCCTCAATAAGACGGGTCGGTTCGGGGCGTACGAGCGCATGCTGGAGCTCATTGGTAAGAAGTGCGTGTTCATCGACCATCGCATGAATAATGCGAACATGAGCTTCAACCTTCACATGTTGTCCGTTCAAATGTTCCACGACGACGTGAAGAACGTTGTCGATGTGCCCATCCTGCGGGAGATCTTCCTGAAGGCGATCTACTTCTTCCTACCCATGGTGTGTGATGATGATGTCGAAGGCTCCGAGGACTCGTCGCGTCGGCGGGAGACCCCTTTCCTGTTCGAGAAGCAATCTTTGGATATCGTCAGGGTGTTGATGACGAGCATGGACGCTTCCGCGGCGAAGAGGAAAGGCGTGGAGAAGTATGAGCAGTCTGTCGCCAAGGTGAGTGAACAACTACAGAAAGATGAGCAGAAGCTCGCGGCCGCCGCGGAGAGGGACATCCAGGAACCAGCTAAGAAAAAAGGAAAGACCGGCAAGAAGTCAGCAAGTACCTCCATTTTGTGCACCGAGGAGGACTGGCCCGACTCGTCCAAGCACGCGCACTGGATCACCGACTGCCTGACGGGGTTCAAGACGGCGTGCTTCTTTGCCAAGGGGGCCGACGCGCTCAAGGAGGGCGAGAAGGTGGAGATCATCGTTGGCTTCTTGATCTTGGCGTTCGAGTTCTGCTGGCAGGGTAGCCTGACCCTGGGCCAGGTCGTCGTCTACACCAAGTGGTCAGAGTTGAGGGCGAAGTTGAGGGCGCTGGCCCAGGCTGCAGCTGAGACGAAGGCTGCGTCCATGACGTCGGCTGCTGGCGCCATGTCCGTGTCCGATGTCCTCCTCGAGTGTTTGAAAAATGAGCCCGACAGCGTCGACCCAGAGGGCGCCCTCAACCCTGGGACGCCGGTGGATGCGATCCTTGCCCAGATCAGCCGCCTGCGGGCTGAGGAGGGCGAGCGCGTGAAGGTCTTCGTGCAGACGAACAGCTTGAAGTTGCCAGCGCGCATGCACCCTGCTTACAAGGCCATCACGGATAAGATGGTGGCTGAGGCGGGCATGTTACCAGTGGCCAGCTTGGACATGGAGGAATCAGGCGTGACCGGGGCGCAGTGGGAGCTTCAGAGTTTGATCAGCAACGTCGTCGACATCATCATCAAGTACAACGCCAAGATATTCTCGGATGAGTTTGCTACGCTGGCCCTTCTGATTCTGCAGCACATGCGCATGGCCGCGCAGGTGCCTGCGTGCTGCCAGAGCGGCCTCCCGACCAGCCTCGATGCGACGAACTTCGCTGGCATGGGGATGCAGTATATCAAGCAGGCAGTCGACGATGTTTTCTGTGTTGTGGCTAATGAGCAACTGCACGAGTGCTTTGCTGCTGTGGTTTCCGCGCTCAGCGATTACAGGTACGCCCGAGTGACTTCGTATCAGTTGATGGCCAAGTTGCTTTCGAAGAGCGTCCTCAACCTGTGCGAGAAGATCAAGGCGTCCAAGGTCGCAACTCCGGCATCGGGCGCACGCGATGCCATCGGAGCTGCCGCAGCCCTTCGCGGCATCGAGCTCGAGCCCTCGTCCGCGCCGCAGTCTCAGGCACCGGCCCAGACGGGCGCAGTCGCGGGCGGCAGTCAGCAGCAGCCTCAGCCGCAGGAGCTTGCCGTCGCTCCCTGTGGAGCCGCCGCAGTTGTCTCCGCCGAGCCCGCCATCCAGAAGATTGTCGCGACGTCTCGCATGCCGCTGACCTGCCTTTTCAGGACGCGTGCATTTGTAGTTGGGGTACCTTCACCCAGTCATCCACTGATCCACTACCCTATCCTAATCTCTCTGTGGGCCCCCCAGCCTCCTTCCAGGTCCCGTCCCTGGGCCTCTTTGGCTCCTTGGCCACCACCTCCTGCCCCCCCTGCCAGCTCCTTGGTAGAGGAAGGGCATCTGGCGGAGGAGAGGGCCCATGAGTCCATTAGTTTGAGATATGAGGCTGGAGGAGATCTGGAGGAGCAGGATGGGGTTCGGAGTAAGAGGTGAAGCCGTCTGAGGAGGTCTGGGGGAGTAGGAGGAACTCGGAGTTGGAGGTGCAACTGCTTCACTTCCTACTCCGAATTCCTCCTACTCTCCCAGACCTCTTCACACGGCTTCACCGCGAAGCCGTCTGAGTTTGAAGGGGCCTAAGGGCCTAGGGGAGTTAGGAGGAGTTTTGAATAGGAAGTGAAGCCGCGAAGGCGTCTGAGGAGGCCTGGGGGGGTATCTAGGGGGAGTTCGGAGTAGGAGGCGAGACCGTAGACAGTCGGACATAAGAAACAATGTCTACAGTTTTCGTGGACGAAGCCGGGATGCTGCTCGCAGCAGGTTCCGACGCGCTCAACCAGCTGGCCGAGGCGAACAAGGGCACCTTCTCACCTGAGTGCACGATCGCGTTCCCAGCTGAGCGCATGCCGCGCCGCCGTCGGCTCAAGCTCTTCATGCTGTTCCTGGAGCGCAGGCTTTACGAGATCGCGTTCACCGATGAGTCGCCGCAGTTCGCCAATCTCGAGGTGGGCTGGGCAACCTGTGCGGCCGCGGCCGCCAGCGGCAAGAAGAAGGTAGATGACGTCAGGCCGCTCATTCGGGTCAAGGAGTGGGACGCCGCCTTGACGCCCGCGCTTGCTGGCCCGCTCAGCTTCGAGCGCTCTGCGAGGGCGTTCCAGGCGTGCAGCCTCAAGTTCCCCGCGGCAGACCCCAAGGACGACATTGCGATCGCCGCGTGGGTCAGCGGCGACAAGGTGTCGAGCGTGAGTTCGGAGGTTGCTGTCCCAGCGTGGATGGTGAAGCTCGTCGACAAGAAGGCGTCGGCGCCGCAGGCCAACCTGAAGGGTGCGAAGCGCACGCTCACCTTGGAGCTTCCTGGTGACCTGCAGGTGGAGGGCATGGCGAAGTCCTTCAATATCCAGGTGGGCCGCAACGTAAAAAACCCTCATCATCACCATCGCCATCATCAGCAAGAGCATCATCGTCACCATCAGCATCCTGCTCATCATTACCATCGCCATCACCATCATCATCATGCTAATCAGCATCATCATAATCATCACCATCATCATCAGTCTCATCATCATCATCAGCATCACCCGGACAGGCTGGCAATATTGAGTGGCATGATGGTGGCGAGGGCGTGAGGACTCGTGAGGACGACTTGGAAGATGGAAAGGAGGAGCAGATCAGGAATCGGAGGGGGGAAGAGTAAATTGAGTAGATGGGCCATGCAATGGAGAGGAGGAAGTAGCGGGAGGAGGAGGTGGAGGAGGAGGAGGAGGAAGAGGAGGAGGAGGGGATGGAGGAGGAGACGAGGAGGATTACGTCAGGTGCACTCGCTCGTCCCTCTGCGCGTGGACGCCGACGTGCCGGCTGATTCCAGGGAGGGGTTCGGCGGGCTCCAGGTGTCAGGGGCGGCGCTGTGCCGCGACGACGCGCCTGGCGAGGTGCAGCCGAAGACGAAGAAGACCAGGGGCGCCGACGCCCCGCCGTGCGACGTGAACTGCTTGGCGGGGCCCAGCGCTGCGCGGCAGTTCATGCTCAAGGGCGCCGCGACCCACGAGGCGCCGCTGTCGGACAGCGGCCAGTCCACCTCGAAGGCGGCGGCGGCGGACGACAGGGCCCACGTCAAGCACTTGCTCGAGTAGGCAGCCTCTTGCATGATTTCTCAGCATGCCCGTGCGCGGCCGCTTGGTCGGGCTTGCGTGGGCGCTTGAAGCGGGGTGGCACTGGCGCCGACCGTCGCGGCCATTTTGGCGCATGGGCGTCTCTCCCCTCGTCGTCCTCCCTCGAACTCTGATCCGTACTGCTCCCCCTCTCCCCCTCTCCCTCCTCATCCTGCTCCTCCCGTGCTCTGTGGCTCTCCCTCCTCGCTCCCGCTCCTGACGCATTGAGCTTCTTTCAGACCCTAGCTCGTCGTATGGGTAGTCTCCCCTAATATCTTCCTCCTTCTCCTCCCAAATCCTCCTCATCCTCCTTCTTCTCCCCCTCCCGTCCACTCTACTTTGCTGCGCCGCCGCTCGCGCTCGCGCCCCGAGCCCAGTCTGGTGGCTGGACCGCCGCGCGCTGTCCTTCGGGGCCCTCGAAGGCCCGGGCCCGACGGCGCCCTGCATCAGGAGCGCGAGGAGGAGGGGGACGAGGACGAGGACGAGGAAGGGATCAGGGATGAGCAGGTGCAATGCCGCATGGGGCGTGGCCCGCACGCCGCTCGAGGTGGAATTCGGATTCGACGTAGTAGCGTGCGCTCAGGCGCGCGATAGGATGCCACACCGCTCCGCTGCCGCAGCAGCGAGAGCCATTGCGAGATGATAAAGACGTGCTGCTCGTGGCCAGGAGCCAAGAGGCAGGGCGTCGTGGGAGGCCGCGGGGAGAAGTGAGAGTAGAGGCACGAGAGTAGGTCCAGAGTGAGGGTGAGTGTGAGGATGTAGGAGTGCGTGCAAGGAGGTGGGTGAGGCGGGATGCGCGGGTAGTTGCGGTTGGCAGGGCACGGCGGGGCAGCGACTAGATCGGGGGAGGTCGGCAGGTAGGGGGCAGTGACAAGGGGGGGGGGGGGGGGGGCGGGGGAGGGGGAGGAGGAGGAGGAGGAGGAGGAGGAGGAGGATCAGGATGAGGGATGAGGGGTGGAGGAGTGACCACGTGAGGAGATAAAAGGCAGGCGCGAGACAGAGGAGAGGACGGACGCCACGCACCACCTGGCCTCTGGCCCCCCCCCGCGGCCGCGCGCAGGCCACGGGCGGTGGCGGACGCCGCGGTGCGCCGCCCTGGCCGCCCTGGGCCGTGGCGGCAAGCGGCAGAACAGAAATCCGCCCCCGCGCCCGACGCGGCCTGGCCGCCCGGCGACGACGACGACGCCGGCGGCAGCGACGCCGACCAAGGTCGCCCCAACCAGGAGTAGGAGGAGGAGGACGAGGAGGAGAAGAGTGAGGAGTGATGAGATGTGGTGGTGCTTCTGATGATGATGGCGATGATGTTGATGTTGGTGATGATGATCGCAAATGGTGACGACGATGGCGATGATGATCATGCTGATGATGATGCCGATGATGACGATGATGCAAGCGTCTGGCAGTTTGGCTTCCGGTCATGCGAGGATGATCGAGAGAGCGATGGTGATGGTGTTGATGCTGATGATTTCGAATGATGGCCGTAGTAGTCGTCATGGGCATGACGGCGATGTCGGCGCGAGACAGGCGGGCCGAATGCGATGGGGGAACTGCGGTGGGAACCGACACGACAACCTCCTACTCTTTATGCCGTCCTTTCCCTCTCCTTCTCCCTCTCCCCTCCCCCCTCCAGGTGTAGTCCCCTGGTGTTTGTGAAGTCGATCTCTCAATATAGATGTAATTATGTATGGTCATCTGATATACGTGTATAGGTATGCGCACGTGTATACACCAATGTATGTAAAGAAACAGGCACACACATATACATAGTTCGATATATGTTTATGTGTGTATATATGTATATATATATATAAATGTATACTCCTCTCTTCCATCGTGCGATCTCTCTCTCTCTCAACAATAATATAATATACAAACGTGTATATATATATATATATAGATATCCCTTATCGGTCGTTATGTGTACCGCACTCTCTATCCTTTCTCCTTCTGTATATATATGTATATGGCCCAGAACATATCTCCATTTGTATATATACCAGTATGCTTCATGCTTGCCAAACACTGCTGCGTACAGTGACTATGGCTGCGGTTTCCGCTGCGGCTCCTCCAACAACACTGCTCATACCACTGCCGCAACTACCGCTACTGATAGTACTGCAGCTGATAATCTGCCAACGCTGGTGATACTATGTTCACTTGTGCTACGAGCCACGTATACTGCTACGGGCCGAGCAACTAGTGCAGTGCTAGCAGTGATAGAATTATTCTCTTGCTGCTTCTATCACTACTGCTACTGCTGCTGCTACTAGCCTACTTGTGCTGCTGCTGCTAATCTTAGTATTATGAGCATTTGCGCTGCGCGCGCCTGGGTCTGCGAAGCGCGAAGCTGTCACTTCACAGAATGGTGGCTTCACCAACGCCACATGAATGGACATTCCCACTACTACGACGACCACCACTACTACTACTACTACTACTACGACTACTACTACTACTACTACTACTACGACTACTACTACTACTACTACTACGACTACTACTTCTACTACTACTTCTACTACTACTACTACTACTACTACTACTACTACTACTACTACTATTACTACTATCACTACTACTACGACTACTACTACTACTACTACTACGACGACTACTACTACGACTACTACGACTACTACGACTACTACGACTACAACGACGACGACGACTACTACTACTACTACTACTACCACCACCTACTACTGCTACTACGACTACTGACACGACTACTACTACTACTACTACTACTACTACTACTACTACGACTACTACGACTACTACTACTACTACTACGACTACTACAACGACTACTACTTCTACTTCTACTACTACTACCTACTACTACGACGACGACTGCTACTACTACTACTACTACTACTACTACTACTACGTCTACGACTACGACTACGACGATGACCACGGCTACTACTACTACTACTACTACTATTATTTCTACTACTACTACTACCACTACTACTACTATTGCCACTACTACTACTACAACTACTACTACTACTACTACTACTACGACTACTACTACTACTACTACTTCTACTTCTACTTCTACTACTACTACTACTACTACTACTACTACTACTACTACTGTTACCATTTATACGACTACGACTACTACAACTACGACTACGACTACTTTTATTACGACTACTACTACCACCACCTCTACTACTACTACTACTACTACTACTACTACTACTACTACTACTACTACTACTACTACGACTACTACGACTACTACGACTACTACTACTACTACTACTACTACTACTACTACTTACTACTACTACTACTACTACTACTACTACTACTAGGTTTCGGTTCGGTTTCGGACCCCCGCGATTTCAGGAATTCTGCGAACGCGGCGTGATGCGACGGTGGAGGCGACGCTGATGGTTGGATGATTGTGTTTTTTTCGCCGCAGTGGCGTGGGTTCCCCGTTCAGCCCCATGCATGGGTGGCCCCAATCTCACACCATGCACGCGCGAACCCAGCATGTGGTCTGCATCGCAGCCGCTGCCGTGCCTCGAGGACAAACGGGATCAACTAGGAACTGGTGCCGTTCGTTTGCGAACTCTCTTCTGCAATTGTGGTGCTCTCGAGGGCATCCAAAAAATGGATGCCCCCCATCTCATGCCGTTCTTCGTCCTCCTCCTCCTCCTCCTCCTCTTCCTCGTTCTTCCTCGTCTTCCTCGCTCATGTTCAGAAAGAGTGTTGTGAGAAGATGGCAGGCCAGGGCAAACTGTCCGAGGCCAACTTTGAAACCCACTGCGCAACGAAGCGAACGTGGAGGAAGGGGAAGGAGATGCGGAGGAGGAGGAATACGAATAACACATGCTCGATCCACATCCCAATCGCTGGAGGATGAGGGGGATCAGGCAGATGAGGAGGATAAGGAGATGAGGGTGAGGATGGAGATAAGGATGGTGAGGAAGATGATGATAAGATGAAGATGATCATGGAGATGATGATGAGGATGCTGATGATAATGAGGAGGAAGATGAGAACGTGGAAGGTGAGGATGAGGAAGATGATGATGCTGGGAAAGAATATGTAATATGCAGATAAGAAGGCGATGAAGATGATGATGATGATGGGATGAGGAAGAGGATGACGATGAGGATGAGGACGATGAAGATGAGGAGGAAGACGAGGAACATGAGAAAGCGAGAGGCGCAGAGGACGAGGAGCAGGAGGAGGAGGAGAATATACAATATCAGGAGACAAGGAGACGAGGATGAGGAGAGGAGGGGGATGGGGAGGATGCTCCCCCCACCCCATCCACGGCTCCCCATGGCTCCCCCATGGCTCCCTCGTGGCTCCCCCCATGGCGGCCCCCATGGCTCCCCCAGCCCCCCGCCTGAAAAGTCCCCCAAAACGCAAACAAAAGGAGGCTCCCGCCAGAGAGGTTCCCGATAGAACACTCTAAACGATGCTCCCGCCTGAGAGGCCCCAAAAGCACACAATTCAAAAACTTTGGGAAAATCATTGGGGGAAAAAAAAAACAAAAACTGAACTGTTGGAGCCGAAAACTTTTAGGAAACCCATTGGAGAAAAAAATCCACAGAGAGTGCTGGGATTCCCTTTGGACGTGTCCCTTCGGACGGGTGCTCCCTGGCTTTTTTCCAATGGGTTTCCTAAAGTTTTCGCCTCCAGCACTTCAGTTTCTTTGTTTTTTTTGGTTGTTTCCAATGGTTTTCCCAAAGTTGCGGCACTCCTTCAGAAAAGGGGGAGAGGGGGAGGAGGCGGATGAGGACGGGGAGGAGGAGGAGGAGGAGGAGGAGGATCGGGAAGAGGATGAGGAGGAAGACGGAGAAGGATGAGGAGGAAGAGGAATGCGCGACGAACGAAAACACACAGAAGAGAGAGCGAGACAGAGAGAGAGAGAGCGAAGGAGGAATGAGGAGGAGGAGGGAGGAGGAGATATAGAGGCTTAGGAGGAGGAAGAGGGAGGAGGTGAGAGCGAGGCTTTCTGCATAACATCTGTAAATCGCAGGGGTCCGAAACCGAACCGAAACCTACTACTATTACTATTGCTATCGCTACTACTACTGCCACTACTACTACTACTACTACTACTACTACTACTACTACTACTACTACTACTACTACTACTACTATCACTACATCTACATCTACATCTACATCTACAACAACAACTACTACTACTACTACTACTACTACGCACTACTACTACGGATATTTATACTACTACTACTACTACTACTACTACTACGACTACGACTACTACTACTACTACTACTACTACTACTACGACTATTACGACGACTACTACTACTACTACTACCACCACCTACTACTGCTACTGCTACTGCTACTGCTACTGCTACTACTACTACTACTACTACTACTACTACTACTACTACTACTATTACTATTATTACTATTATCACTACGACTACGATTACGACGACTACGACTACTACTACTACTACGACTACTACTACTACTACTACTATTACTATGACTACGACTATGACGACTACTACTACGACTACTACTACTACTACTACTACTACTACTACTATTATTCCTATTACTACTACTACTACTACTACTACTACTGCTGCTGCTGCTGCTGCTACTAATACTACTACTACTACTATTATTTCTACTACTAGTACTAGTAGTACGACTGCTACTACTACTAATACCAATAGGAGGACCCATTTTGCATATTCTAGAATCGATGCAATTCGGTGCGGTGTTGCTTACGCTTCGGTGCCCTCCTTGCTCATCTTAACATAGCGCTCGTGCGCAGACCAAAACTGAGACCAATTCCAACTCTGGCACGTATGTTGGCTTCCAGAACCTCTGCGTTGACATAAGAGGTGCCACTTGGTTTTCACAGTCGTCTTGGGCTCCTCTACAATTAAAAACTTATTGTGAGGCTATCCCAAGCAGTCTCCAGTTTGCTTTTCGCACCGCTTGGGATTGGTCCCAGTTGTTTGGGATTGGGCCCAGTTGGTTGGGATTCGGCCCACATGCGGGTCCAACCCCCCCCCCCTCCACCCTTGAAGGGGTCCAACCCCCCCCCCCCCCCTCCTTGAAGGGGGGGGGGGGGGTCCGGACCCCTCCCCCCTCCCCCCCTTTGCGCCGAACACGGGGCTGGGGAGGGGGTCTCTTGGGTAGTGAGTAGAGAGTAGATAGAGTGTTTTGAGTAGCGATTGGTGAGTAGTGGGTATTTGATAGTGAGTAGTAGTGCGCAGTGAGTCGTGAGTAGTGAGCAGCGGGTAAGTGGTAGTGGTAGTAGTGAGTAGTGCGTAGAGATTAGTGAGTAGTGAATAGTGGGTAGTGAGTAGTGGGGAGGAAGTAGAGAGTAAGGAATTATGAGTAGTGAGTAGTGAGGAGTGAGTAGTGTGTAGTGAGTCGTGCATAGTGAGTAGTAAGCAATGAGTAGGGATGAGGGAATAGACAGTAGCGAATAGCGAGGAGTGGGTGGTGAGTAGTGAGTAGTGAGTAGTAGTGCGCAGTGAGTAGAGAGTAGTGAGTAGTGAGTGGTGAGTAGCGAGTAGCGAGTAACGAGCATGGAGTAGCGAGTAGGGAGTAGCGAGTAGGGAGTAGCGAGTAGTGAGTAGTGAGTAGAAAGTAGGGCCTTGTGAGCAGGGCGCCAACATGCAGAATTGATTCACTCCAAAGTTGATTTTCCTGCCGAATGTGCAAGAAGTGCGTATAAAGATCGTAGATCTACGGGCATTCTTCCTTTTCAGCAGGTTCGACGAACAAATGGTTTCTGGGTACATGAATTCTGTAGTCGATCCCCTACTCGAACGCTCCAACACATTGGAACGGCGGGTTTTCTGCCGATTTTGGCCTCCTGGGGGCCTTTCCCGGGCCTCGGGGCCGTCAAGAAAAGACTCGGGACGAAACACTGGCCTTGCGGAAACGATCCAGGCCTCTTGGGCTCCCGCATCGAAAACAATGGAGCGGCGCGCAGAAAAGATTGGAGCGGCGGGGTGTCTGGGGAGGCCCGGACAGCCCCGCAGGGGATGTACAGGTCAGGTCAGAACAGAGCCGAGCCAGGGTCAGGTCAGGCCAGAACCGTGCATGGACGACACATCGGTTGCAGTGCGCGGCCGCTGTGCTCTAAAGCAGCCGGACAAGACGTGATGGAAATCATATAGCGGAGGAGGAGGAGGGGGAAGGGTGAGGGGGGCGGCCTCAGAAATCGTTCCGCAGGATCCTCCGTGCCGTTTTGGATATCTGGATCAAGAGTACACATCTTTGCGAACAGCTCAGCGCCAATCTCCGTCATAAAGAACGCCCCAGAATCGCGGTAAATCCTTTCCACAGCGTCCCGGAACGCTTTCTGGGCGCTCCAGAGCGCTCTGAAACGGCCGCGGCGCCCGATACAGCTTCCAACCCGCCTTGGGGGCGTCTCGAGGCCGTGGTGGTGCCCTCTTGGGGCTGTTCACGGCCGTCTTGGGTTTTTGGGGGGAGGAGCCCATCGGGCGATTCGTGGACTCTTTTGATCTCTTTTGGGTCGACTTGAGGCCCTCTTGGGGGTCTCCTGGGCTGTCTTGAGCCATCTTGGGGGCCTGGTGCAGGCCCATTGGGCCGTCTTGGGCGGCCCGATTTTGTCTCGCTTCTGCCGTCGTCTTGCTCCTTCTGGAGGGGCCTCGAGCCCGGAGGCCGCCGAGCAGCGGGTGCGCGACCTGCTGGCGGAGGTGCACGCCGCGGGCCGCCGTGCGGAGGGCGAGGCATCCGGGCAGGAAAGGGCTGGGCACGAGCACGGGCGAGCGGCGCGCCGTGCCCCGGCCCTTGCGCGAGGGAGGGCGGGGGCCAGGCGAGGCGACGTGATCTCGAGGCCTCGCAGTTGGGGTCCTCCTCGGGAGGGCGGGGGGCAGATTGGAAGAGGAGAGGGCCATGAAATCACAGAGAGATTCCATTGCCTCGGTCCTCGGTCGGTCCTCGGTCCTCGACCACCTGTTTTCTGGTTGACGTCGCAGGTAGGGTGGGAAGTTCCGTGCTACTTTTTTCTGGGCGGGGTGATGTTCTAGGCCTCCCAGATGGGGTCGTTAGATGGGGTCGGGGGATCGCGCCGCATCGGCGACGCACCGGCGATTGCGGCTCGATGTGGACCCCGATTTGCTTCACGTCGGCGTCGCCGATGCATCGCCCACGTCGACCATGCATCGCTGTTGCATCACCGCTGCATCGCCGATGCGGCGCGATCCTCCGACTCTAGGAGAGTTATTTGCCAGATGCCACGTAAACAACTAGGAGGCCTCTATTCTTGGGGCCATCCAGGTGTTCTCCTTGGGCCCTCATGGCCATCATGGGGAGGCGGTCATCGTGTTCACCGTGTGCCATCGTGGCCAGCATGGCACAAGCATACAAAGAAGCACAAAGAAATGCCGATTTCCATGAGTTCCATTTCCTTGGTATCGCTCGGACGTGTGCACCTTTTCTCGGCGGGGTTTTTTAAGGAGCATCCTGGATTATCCTGCGAAAAACCACGCACGAGACCGAACAAAAGCACAGGGGATGGACGTCCGAGCGATGGCCAGTTGCCGTGAAGAGGAGGAGGAGGAGGAGGAGGAGGAGGAGGAGGAGGAG
The DNA here is from genome assembly GCA_963575745.1 of Prorocentrum cordatum. NCBI lineage: Eukaryota > Dinophyceae > Prorocentrales > Prorocentraceae > Prorocentrum > Prorocentrum cordatum. Next base: position 73,973 of record CAUYUJ010016097.1, on the reverse strand, counting down.
GAGGAGGAGGAGGAGGAGGAGGAGGGGGAGGAGGAGGAGGAGGGAGGAGGAGGAGGAGAGGAGGAGGAGGGGGAGGAGGAGGAGGAGGAGGAGGCGGAGGAGGAGGAGGAGGAGGAGGAGGATCTGCGCGGAGGGCCCCCATGGCGTCACCTCTGACGCTGCCCCATGGCGCGCTCCGCGCGCCAGGGAGGGGGTCCCGCACAGACCCACAAAAAGCGTATGCTTACACCGTTTTGAGCACGAGACGCGCGTGAGCACATGGCAACTATCGCGTGGAATCGCAATCCTTCCTGACTGAGACCCGCCTCGCCGTGGCCAAGGGAACGGTGCCCTGCCATGCGCCGGAAGGGCCTCCCCGCCCCAATTTCCATGAAATTGTTGAAAAGAAGTATGGAAAACGGGGGGGCGTCAGAAAGCTCAGACACGATGATGGGACAAATCTTGGAAGTCTTGGGACCTGTGCCGATTCAAGTTTGTTTCTCCCTGGGCCCGACGACGACAGCGACTCCGACTCCTGCTCTCCACGCGCCTCCTGAGGGCCCTGGCCACCCCCCCCCGCGCCGCCTTCGTAGGGTCGGCCACGCCGGACCGACATTGTGCGCTCGTCGCAATCGTCGTCGCAAACGCCCTTGCCGTCGTCGCCGCCGCCGTCGTCGTCGTCGTCGCCGTCGCCGTCGCCGTCTTCGCCATCGTCGTCTTCGTCGTCGTCGCCGTCGTCGCCGTCGCCGTCGCCGTCGCCGTCGTCGCCGTCGCCGTTCTTCGCCCTCGAGAGGCGGAGGGCGCCGAGGCCGCGGCGGCCGAGGACTGAAGCGCCGAGCTCGCGCGCGCGGCGTGCTGCGCCGCGGCGCGCGCGCCGCGGGCCGCGCCGCGCCCCTCGCGGCGCGCGCCGAGGCCGCGCCGCGGCGCGCAGGCCTCGCGCTCGCCGCGAGGCAGCGGCGCGGCGCGGCGGCGCTCGCCGCAGCGGCGCGCCTGCCCTCGCAGAAAACGCTGGGGGGCTTCGGGCAACGTCAGAGGCAAGGTGGCCAGGGAGGAGGAGGACGACCAGCTTAGGAGGAGGACAAGGGACAAGCTTAGGTGGCCAGGGAAGGGAGGAGGAGGACAAGCTTAGGTGGCCAGGGAGGAGGTGGCCAGGGAGGAGGAGGACCCGGACACGCTCAGGTCTGCGGCAGCGATGCGACAGCGCAAACCCCGCCGTCGCAGAGCCCCTCCGCGTAAGTCCTTCTGTCACTGCGTGGAGCGGGCCCCCGGGAAAGACCACCACGCCCTCGGCCAGCCGATCAGGCGAGACTTCCATTTCGAAAGAAGATCCGCCTCTTGTCGATCAGCCCTTGGCCAGCCGATCAGCCGATCAGCCGAGGCCAGCCGATCAGTCGATCTTGTCGAAAGAAGATCCGCCCTTGGCCAACCGATCAGCCGATCAGGCGAGGATTACATTTCGAAAGAAGATCCGCCTCTTGTCCGCCTGCGCGTGAGAAGCGCAGGCAGCTGTGATCACTGAGTTGGGTGGCGTGCTCAGGGAGGGCACCGTTCTGCAAACGAGCCGTCCCCCGTCCGCACAACGGACTGATGCACCGTCTCCAGTCCTTGCTCACACAAGTTGAAGCAGTCTCGAGCGTTAATACCCTGAAGCAAGGGAGCACTCCTCGGTCCGCGTAGCTGTTGCAAAATTGATCATACGGTGTGGGGAAGCTTCAACTTATACCAGAGAATTGCCCGAATCAGTAGTGAGATCGATAGTGAGGACGATAGTAAGTTCGCTCATGAGACCGGTAATGAAGTCGATTCAGTGAGATCGATTGTGAGATCGCTCGTGCGATCCATAGTGAGATCGATTGTGAGATCGATTGTGAGATCGATTGTGAGATCGATAGAGAGGTGGGTAATGAGATCGATGGTGAGACCGATCGATATGGAGATCGACCATGAACCCGGGAACCTCGCCGCCCACCGAAATCGCCCTGGAACCAGCAACCGGGAACCCGGGAACCCGGGACCGGGAGCCCAGGAACCGGGAGGAGGGAGGAAGGAGGGAGGAGGGAGGAGGGAGGAGGGAGGAGGGAAGAGGGAGGAGGGAAGAGGGAAGAGGGAGGAGGGAGGAGGGAGGGGAGGAGAGGAGGAGAAGGAGGAGGAGGAAGGAAGAACGCTTCAGCCACGTAGCCAAAATCTGAGCAACGTCAAAGAGAAGGAGGAGGAAGATGAGGAGGAGAAGGCAGGCAGGCAGGCAGGCAGGCAGCAGGCAGGCAGGCAGGCAGGCAGGCAGGCAAGGAAGGAAGGAAGGAAGGAAGGAAGGATGACGGGAGGCGGGAGGAGGGGGAGAGGAGGGGGAGAACCTAGAGGGGGAGCAGGAGGAGGGGGAGAGGGAGGGGGGAGCGGGAGGAGGGGGAGAGGAGAGGGAGAACCTAGAGATCCGACCTTCCAAAGAGTTGGAGCGGCGGGTTTTCGGCCGATTTCGGCCTCTGGGGGCCCTCGCCGGGGGGCTTCGGGACCGGCCAGATCCGACGAAAGACGAAACACAGGCCTTTTGGAAGCGGTCCAGACTTCTAAGGCCCACGCCTCGAACAACATTGGAGCGGCCAGAGGTCTGGGAGGGTGGAGAGGGAGGCGAGCGGGAGAAGGAGCGACCAGGGAGGGAGGGGCAGGGAGGAAGGCAGGGCTGGGAGGGGGAAAGGGAGGCGGGGCCGAGGAGACGGAGCGGATGGGGAGAGGGGGCAGGCGCCGAGCGGACGGCTCGAGGGCGGCGGCGCGGCGGCGAAGACCCGCGGCAGGCGAGGATCGACGCCAGCCGGTACGGCAACGTCGGCGACAAGTACGGCGCTCGCCCGCGCCCGTGCCCTCAATGGCGGCACGGTGGCTCTACAGTCAACGCGCCTAGTAAGGACGCGCGCCTTCATCTAGGATACCCTTGCGTCCTTGCCTCTGTGGCCCGTCCTTTGCCGTTTTCATTGGTCGCCGCCGCCCAACAAATCCCAACTTCAGCCTCCAGAGGTCTTGCGTCCTTACCACGCGTCCTTAATATACGTTTTGACTGTATCTCAGCGGAGGCCCATGCCAGGACACACCTTGCTTGCCTCCAGGGTGCCCTGGGCTTCTTCGGTTTCGGTGGTCCTGTCGCGGACAGCGTGACACGTTCCCACACCAGATATCGATGGGCGCCCTGGGGTCTCAGGGTTGGGCTTTTTGCGGAAAGTTTCTCGAGGACTGGCCTCCATTTTATTTTACCCCCCCCGGGTCTATACCGAAATCGCTTGGGTGAGTGCCGGCTCCCCGCGGCGCCCGTGTGGGCTGCCATCCTGCTGGTGCAGGGTGGCATGGTCGAAGCGCGACTGCCCTTCTCTCTTTATCCATTCCTCCTCTTCTCCTCCTTCTTTGGCCGTGCGGCGTGGGCTGGCCCGTCCTCCTCGGGTCTCATGAGACCCAGAGAGAGTTCGCCCCTTGATAGGGCCACGGCATGCCGATCCGCCAGCAAGCTGAGACCGCCGCTGCCTCCCTGGGTCTTTGGTGTTGCCGAAGTCTGCTCGTCTCCGCGCTGCGCTTCAGCTGTCCCTCTCCCCTCTCCTCCCTCCCTCGTCTCCCTTTCTCGTCTCCCTCCCTCCCTCCCTCCCTCCCTCCTCTCCCCCCTCCTCCTCCTCCTCCTCCTCCTCCTCCTCATCCTCCTCCTCCTCTCCTCCTCCTCCTCCTCCTCCTCCTCCCTCCCCCTCCACCCCTCCCTCCCTCCCTCCCTCCCTCCCTCCCTCCCTCCCTCCCTCCCTCCCTCCCTCCCCCTCCCCTCCCACCCCTCCCCCCCTCTCCCCCCCCTCCTCCCTCCCTCCCCTCCCTCTCTCCCTCCCCTCCCCCCCTTCTCGCCCTCCGAGAGAGTCCCGCTGCGCAGGCGTGAGCGCCTTCCCGACGATGAAGCTCTTCATCGACGGGACGGTGTTCGACTACGACCCGCACCAGGGCCGAGGACCCACCGGGGGGCCATCGGGGGAGCGGAGGGGATTTGATCTTAGAGGCGGAGGCGGAGGAGGAGGAGGAAGGAGGAGGAGGAGAAGGAGGAGGAGGAGGAGGCGGAGGAGGAGGAGGAGGCGGAGGAGGATGAGGAGGAGGAGGAGGAGGAGGAAGAAGGAGGAGGAGGAGGAGGAGGTGGGAGGAGGAAGGAGGAGGAGGAGGAGCGCGGCGACGACGACGACGACGACGACGACGACGACGACGACGACGACGACGACGACGACGACCACGACGACGACGACGACGACGACGACGACGACGACGACGACGACGACGAGGACGAGGACGAGGACGAGGACGAGGACGAAGACGAAGACGGAAGACGAGGGGGAGGGAGAGTGGGATCAAATCACGCAGTGGCTGCACGCCCGTGGCGCCGCCAGCGTGAACACGGAGCGCCACGCCCCGGCCTGGGACACGCGGCGCTGGGGCGGAGCCGTCGAGGCAGCTCGTCCCTGGGGGGCCTTCCCGGACCCTGCGGGCGCGGCGGCAGGTTGGGGCCGCGCCGCCTGGGGCGGCGCCGCCGCGGCGGCGAGGGGAGAGCGGAAGCACGAGCGCAGCCGCGCCCCGGACTTGCCCCCGCGCGCGCGGCCTTCGCGCCGGAGCAAGCCAATCACCGCCCACCAAACCACCCCAACCCAACCCGAAGGCCCCGATGTGCCCTCCATTTCCAGTGGGGGAGGGGTCGGGCAACATAGGAAATACAGAAATGAAGCCCGCACCCCCCCAACCCGAAATTCGGGTCTTCGGGTTGGGTTGGGGTAGTCTGGTAGGTAGTCAAGAAACTCAGGCGCTCCTCCGCACCTGTCGGAGACTACAAGGGGCGTGGTTGCGCCGGGGTGTGGTTTGCGGCCTGCGTCGTTGGGGCTTGGGGAGCCGCCACGTCGGGCCTCCCCGGGGCGCGGCGGAGAGCTCCGTCGAGGTCCTCGCCCGCTCCCCAGGGTGCGCGTTGCGAACCACTCGCCTTTGCAAAATGCCCCTCCGCACCTGAGCGCGCGGGGGCGCCGCGAGCGCAGGTGCCACCAAGTGCGGGACTCTGCTGTGTGTGTGTGTGTTTGTGTGTGTGTGTGTGCCGTCGTTGGCGACGCATGCGCCACTCTGGCACGGGGAGGCACTGTCAAAGTGGGCTGGCCGCAAGCGCGGCTCTTGTTCCCAGGCGGGGAACACGCAGGGCTCTGCAACGCCCCAGGCGCTGCCCAGCAGGTTTGCTCAGCAGGTCTGCGCGGCTTCGCGGCGGCTCGCAGCCGTCCCCGCGACCTGTTGCTCAGAGGGCCTTGCCGACGGCCGCGCCCCGCAGCGCGGGCCTGCGCAGGGCGCGCGCCCGCTGCCGACGACCGCCTGAAGGCCTCGGGGGCGCCGCTGGCAGGCTGGACGGCGGGCCGCCTCCTCCTCTCCCCTCCTCCTCCTCCTCCTCCTCCTCCTCCTCCTCCTCCTCCTCCTCCTCCTCCTCCTCCCTCCCCTCCTCCTCCTCCTCCTCCTCCTCCTCTTCCTCCTCCTCCTCCTCCTCCTCCTCGCCTCCTTCTCCTCCCCTCCTCCTCTTCCTCCTCCTCCCTCCTCCCCATCCCTCCTCCCTCCTCCCCCTCCTCCTCCCTCCTCCCTCCCTCCTTCCTCCTCCTCCCTCCTCCCCCCCCTCCCCTCCCTCCGACCCTCCTCCCTCCTCCACCCTCCCTCCTCCATCCTCCCTCCTCCCTCCTCCCTCCTCCTCCTCCTCCTCCTCCTCCTCCTCCTCCTCCTCCTCCTCCTCCTCCTCCTCCTCCTCCCTCCCTCCTCCCTCCCTCCCTCCCTCCCTCCCTCCCTCCCATCCCTCCCTCCCTCCCTCCCTCCCTCCCTCCCTCGTCCCTCCCTCCTCCCTCCTCCCTCCTCCTCCCTCCTCCTCCTCCTCCTCCTCCTCCCCTCCTCCCTCCCTCCCTCCTACCCTCCTCCCTCCTCCCTCCTCCCTCCCCCCTCCCCCTCCTCCCTCCTCCCCTCCTCCCTCCTCCCTCCTCTCCTCTCCTCCTCCTCCCTCCTCCCTCCTCCCTCCTCCCCTCCTCCTCCTCCTCTCTCCTCCTCCTCCTCCCCTCCTCCTTCCTCCTCCTCCTCCCTCCTCCTTCTCCTCCTCTCCTCCTCTTCCTCCGTCCCCCTCCCTCCCTCCTCCCCTCCTCCCTCCCTCCTCCCTCCCTCCTCCCTCCTCCCTCCCTCCTCCTACCCCTCCCTCCCTCCTCCTCCTCCCTCCTCCCTCCTTCCCTCCCCCCCTCCTCCTCCCTCCTCCTTCCTCCTCCTCCTCCTCCCCCTCCTCTCCCCTCCTCCCTCCGCCCTTCTCCCTCCTCCTCCTCCTCCTCCTCCTCCTCCTCCTCCTCCTCCTCTTCCGTAGCCATTTTGGCTCAAGCCATTTTGGCTCAAGTTCGAAACGCTTCCCTGGCGCTTCGAGCTTGGTCGCTGCCGAGGGGTCGGCTCAGAGCGGCCTTTTTGCGAGGTCAGGCCTCGCGGCACGTGAGCTTCAGTGCCCGTGCCTTATGTTCGCATGTTGCGGCACCTCCTATCAGTTTGCTGCACCGTCTTTCTCAGCATCACTCTCGTTTCCCAGTCGCGATGGCCCTCTCTGGTTCGGCTGCTGCGGCCGCTTCCCAAGATGAAGATCGCTTGGTGGACGCAGAGGGCGGCGACTCAGGTGCGGTCCCCGCCGACGGCTTCAACGGCAAACGCAAAGCGGACTTGATGGTGGACCTGATCACTCAGGGATCCGACGAGGAGATGGACGGGGAGGCCGTGCCGTCTGCCCAACCTGGATGGCTGAAGGCGCTCATCCGACCTATGAATCGTGCCTGCGCCTCGATCGGTACGATACAGCAGCAGTTGGCTGACCACGACCTCAAGTTCGCAACTATGCAGCGCCAATACGAGTCTATCCACTCTGACATTCAATCCTCAGTCGACAGGCTCTCGACACCGCCTTGGACGCCAAGATCCGAGCCACATTCGACGAGCTCGACCGAAAGTCCCAGTTGGTTTCTACGGCTGCCTCTTCCGTTGGTGGCAGCTCAGTCGCGGGAGGTTCTGGCGGCTCCCTTAATCGTGAAGCTGATGGGCGCCCGCGCCCGCCACAGACCGCTGGCGACAAAACTAAGGTGTGGGTTGGAGGCTTCAAGAGACCCATGCTGGCCCGTGTTCTCCAACGGCACTCCGACTGGGTCAAGCAGCAGTTCCCGCAGGACACGACCAAGAACGCAACGGTTCGCGCTACCAATTTCTCTCAGTCATACAATTTCAAGTTCCCAGATGAGGACGAGGCTAAGAAGTTCCTAGAGGATGCCAGGACCAGGGGGCTCTTCTACCACGGCACGAAGCTCGGCCAAGTCGAGTTGAGGGTCAGGCTCGACGCCCCGCCGTTCGCCCGCGCTAGGCACAAGGTGCTCGGTCAAGTCTGGCTGAGGGTCGTCGAGCATTGGAAGTCGAATAACGTCGACTTTCGCGGCCAACACTGGCAGATCGGCTGCAACGGCTTCCGCGGCTTCTTGTTCGTCACGGTCAACGACGACACCTTCGTACTTGCCCGAATTCAGGAGCTCGACCACGCCCAGTGGGCCATCGAGCCCGAGTTCAGCCACCTCTCGCAGTTCCAGATCCCCGAGGAGAGCATGACGGAGTGGTGCAAGGCAGTTGGCCCTCGTGGCTCGCTGTGACACGCTCCAAAGCAGGACAGTCAGCACGACCTGAGCGAGGGCCTGCTGTGGGAGCATTCTATGCGAGCAGCCCGACCTTCTGGGGTGAAGCGGTCTCGCCGTGGGACTACGGCGTGCGCTTCAGGCCGCGGGCTGAAACGCTTACGCTCTTCACGAATTCGAACGCTCAGCAGCAGTACTTCCAGCTCATCTTCGGCTTCCTCTTCTTCCTCCTCTTCTGGCTGTTCCAGGCCGTCGTCTTCTTCCAGCTCGTCGCCCTCGCCTGCGCCAGGCTGCCCGAGTCCGCCGGCAGCTCAGCAGTTGCCTTTTCGGCCTCGCGACAAGTTTTCTATTGTGTCATGGAACGCCCAGTCCCTGTTCGGCTCGCAGTGGTCGTCGCCACAGTTACGGAGAAAAAGAAGCGCGTCGGTTTCTGCATCTCGTCTCTCGCCATTCCATCGTCTGCATTCAAGAAGCCCGTGGTAGTCCACATGATCTACGACAAATTCTGAAAGAAACGGTTGATGGCTTTGGGTACGGCGCGCTTTGCGACGTTCCTCATTCCGAAGCTGAAACTGCCCCCGCTGGCGGTTGCATTATCATGGTTCATCCCAGTCTTCGTGCTCAATTTATCCATATCTCTCATCATGTGCTGGTCCCTGGGCGAGCTCATATGATAAATGCACGGGCACCTATGGTTCGATGCACGTCTTCAATATTCATATTCCGCCTGAGCAACCTAGAGCAGAGCAAGAAAGATTTTCTGAGGCTAGTCAAAAGCAGGCCCCCCCCCCGCAGTCCAGCGCCCTGAGCTTCATCACTGGAGACTTCAACTTCGTTGCGGAAGGGGAGGCGAGTGCTCATCTTTCTGGTCGTCGGGTATACACCTCGCACGCGATGGCCCAGTTCTGTTCCAGGCTGTTTCCGAGCATGTGTGAGATCGAGCAGCCACATCCTACCCACCAGGTGCTATCGCGTCAAGGTATACACATCCCCGGTCGGTCCGACCCCGTTCACGGTGTCGCTCATGTAGTGTCTGTCTCTCGGCTGGATCGTATATACACTAGCATGTGCACTGCTCAGCTACTCGGTTATGGTATTCACTCATTCGTGATCGGCAAAGCCTGTGAGAAGCAGCCCCTATCCGACCACCTGCCCGTTGTCCTGTCCTTCTCACCCGAGCTGTTTCGGAGAGTCCAGAGTATCCCGCTGTGGATTTCCAAACATCCCCTGCACCCCATCATGTGCCAGCAGGTGTTCGATGAGGTTGGCATCAGTTCTCTGGACCCTTTCGAGGCTCTCGAGGAAGGTAAAGATATATTGCGCGCTGGAGCCCAAAAAGTCAAACGGGAACTCGAGCGAGCTGGAGCCACAAGCACCTCCGAGTTCATCTCGTGGGCCCTGGTGGCCATGCGCATTGTCAATCAGTTGCCCCACGATAGGACCCAAGTTGACCTGCTGGTGCGAGCGCTTCGCGCTTACCCCAAGCTCAAGGAGTTCCTTGATGGCGACTCGCTCCTCTGGCTGGACTTGGCTGGGTTCCACGCTCACCTCGCCTCCCTCAACATTCGGCTTCTCGAGGATCGGCTGCAAGAGGTGGAGGAGGAGGAGGAGATCCCTGAGCCCCAGAAGCAACTCGAGAGGGTCAAGATAGGTAGCGACATGTCGTCCTGGGGCTCGGTTAGGAGGCGTATTTCTCTCGCTGGAGTTTCTGATCCCTCGGGAGAGCACATCGCGGGCCCTGATGAGGTCTGCGCACATCTCGGGTGGTTCTGGGGCCGTGTGCACGCGCATGTTTCTCCTGATCCTGACGCTTGGCTCGAGCTTCGTCAATATGTGCGCCCACTTCCTGGTCACATCCAGTGGGCGCTCGAACGCGACGAGTTCTCAACACTCATCTACAAGAAACGAGATGCTGCGCCAGGTCCCGATGGGTTGCCATTCTCTGCCATGACCCGCGCGGGGGTTTTCGCGCACAACCTTCTGTATAATGTTTATCGTGAGCTTCAAGCAGGCAGGCTTTCGAACCCCGACTTTAACGAAGGCGACGCAGTCTTTTTGGCAAAAGGCACCGAGCAGTCTGATCATGCTGGGCTTTTCCGATCTCCTGATAAGACAAGGCCAATAACCTTGAGCAGCAGCGATAACAAACTGATCTCGGCCGCCATCAACGCGCCTATGGGCTATGCTTGCCAACTATCTTGCGTGGACTTTCAGCGCGGCTTCGTCAAGAATCGCTCCATGAGTCAGAACCTTGTGCAGCTGGAAGGTTATGTACTTCACTGGCCGGTCCAGCGTGGCTTTGTTGGTGCGGGATTTATCTTGTTTGACTATGAGAGCGCTTTTCCCACATTGGCGCACGAGTATATCTTCTAGGTTTTGGAAATGTTAGCAGTTCCTGCGCATATTCGTGCGAGTATCAAGCTGCTGTACCACAATGTGGGGGTATCTGTATCATTTGGTGGAGCCCGTGGCGGACAATTTGCCGTGAATCGTGGTATCAAACAAGGATGCCCTTTATCGGGCAGTCTGTTCGCATTGGCGATCGATCCTATCCTTCGCATGCTTGCTGATCGCCCACCCGCGAGAGTCAATATTTTCGGCGCGTTCGCCGACGACCTAGGAGTGGGATGCGCCGATGTCTTCGCTACCCTTGCCGCCGCGCTGCCCATTCTGAACTTCGGCACTCGGGCATCAGGCTTGAAGCTCAACCTCGCTAAGACAGTGGTCATACGGCTCCTGGGCGCCACCGACGGGCACATCCAGCAGAAGCTGCTTGATGCTGGATTCATGCCGTGGTCGTTTAGGGTTGCGCAGTCAGGCAAGTACCTTGGTGTCATCCTTGGACAGTCTGGCCACCTCGACAGCTGGATTGCACCCACCACCAAGTGCATCAGTCGCGCACGGGCCATCAAGCACGTGTCCCTGGGGCTCGCCAAGAGCATCGCGCAGTTCAACTCAGTGGGTTTCTCTGTCTTATCGCACGTCATGCGGTGCTATCGCCCGTCTCCTGAGGCCCTGCGTGCTGTCGACACTGCTGTGCAAAATATAACGCCTGCCCCTCGCAACGCTTTCTCGACCGGCATGCTCACTGATTTAAAAAGCTTGTGGTTTCCCTGTGAGGTTGGGGACTTCCAGTGCGTTTCCCGCGCGGCCTTGTTTAGGCTGGCCTGTACCACTCCTGCCTTTTTTTCGAAATTCGGGACCTCCTGGATGGTTTCAGCGATTCTGACGATTGTATTTATTTATGGCGCCATCATTCCTGGTACAAGTCAAGCAGGTTCTCTCATTTGCTTGACAATTATTTCGCTCTCACTGCCATCCCTCATGTGCCCTCAGTCGCGCAGCTTCGAATGCAAATGAAAACTGAGCGTATTCTCCGTCGTCGGCGTTCTGATCTGGCTGCCACTTGTCTAGCTAGCAGAGCTGGGCACCACCTCGGACGTCCGATGACTATGAACGATTGCATGTCGCTTACCATGGCGGTTTGCAGACTCGCCCAAGCCGCTCCTGCCCGTATTGTTGCTAGTGTTTATCGTACCATTTGCAACGCCTGGACCACGTCGGCCAGGTTCCCAGGGCCTACCCGTGCGTGCCACTTTTGTAAAGTCAGAACCTGCCCTGATTCGCTCCGTCATTATCTAGAGTGTAGCTCCGTACAGTGCATCTATCCCTTGCTGCCCCATCTGTCCGAGCGCTTTCTCAATGCCAGTGGTGCCCAGCGTGCCGCTTTCCGTCCTCTTCTGCCTGCCTCGAAATCCGAGCTGGTGTCTGCTGCTGTGTGCATCGATGTCCTCTGCTCTGTTTACCACGATAGTAAGGAATCCGCACTTGTCCAGAGGGTTATTCCCCTGCGTCTCATGGCGTCAGCTCGCATCAAGAAGCCGATGCGTCGCTGGCCTGGGTTTCAGGTGCTTCTGCGATGAGGCGCGTGGTGCTGGGGCGCCCTCTCCTCCCCCCTTCGGCTCTTGTCCGCTTGCCCTCTTGTCCCTTGCTCGCGTCTTGTCCGCTCTCTCTTCTCTTGGCCCTGTGCCCTCCTCCTCCTCCTCCTCCTCCTCCCTCCTCCCCCTCCCCCTCCCTCCCCTCCCCTCCCCCTCCCCCTCCCCCCCCTCCCCCTCCCCCTCCCCCTCCCCCCTCCCCCTCCTCCCTCCTCCTCCTCCCCTCCTCCTCCTCCTCCTCCTCCTCCCCTCCTCCTCCTCTTTCCCTCCTCCTCCCCCCTCCCCCTCCCCCTCTCCCTCTCCTCCTCCTCCTCGTCCTCCCTCCTCTCCTCCTCCTCCTCCTCCTCCTCCTCCTCCTCCTCCTCCTCCTCCTCCTCCTCCTCCTCCTCCTCCTCCTCCTCCTCCTCCTCCTCCTCCTCCTCCTTATCTGTCTCCTCCTCCTCTGTCTCCTTCTTCTATGCGGCTGGGGGTCCCGAGTCCGAGGGGCCCCCGGGGACCAGGCGGACGACGCGCGCCCGCGCCCGCGCCCGCCCCCGCCCGCGCGCGTGCCCGCCGCGGCCGAGCGGGGACCAGCGGCGGGGCCGGCGGCGGGGCTGGCGGCGGGGCCGGCGGCTCCTCAGCAGCGCCTGATCGCCAGCCCGCCAGCGCGCGCCGCCGGGCCTGCAGCCCCCCTGCGTGTCGGCCAGCGTTGTGCCTTCGCGCCCGGCCGCCGCCGCGCGCCGCCGCCTCCCCAGCGCCGCCGCCAGCCCGACGGGCGGTGTCAGCTCGGCGCCCGCGCGCGCGCAGGTCGGGCTTCGCCCGCGGCGTCAGCGGCCTGCCCGGCAGCAGCGGGGCGCCTGGGGTACAGGTCCGTCAGTTGGTAGCTCAGCCCCTTCCAGGGTTCTCGCGCCTGGCGCCGTCGGCCAAGCCTTGCGCTTGCGTCGCCGCCGGCACCGCGTCGACGGCGTTGCGTTGGAGGACGCACCCGAGCGACTGGTGCAGTCGCCGGATGGCCGCCGAGCGCTCCGTGTCATGCGCGGGCGCCAGGGCCAGCGCCTCCTCGCCCAGGCGGCCGCGGTTCTCGACCACGAAGGGCACTACGGCCACCCCAGGGTAGCGGGCCTGCTTGCGCCGAACCGTGGCCGCCGCCGCCGCGCCGACCCGCCGCGCAGAGCCGAGCCCGAGCGCGTCCTGCATGAGCGCGCTCGCCACTGTCAGGTCGACCATGCGCGGCTCAGCAAGGCGGGGGGCGTGGACGACGAGGTCCTTCCGCGCCTCGGGGCTCGCCGGCGCAGCGTGGAGGAGCAGGACTTCTCGGCGCACGGTGCACCCCTGCTCCTCACGCTACTCCGCGAGCGCCGCGCAGCTCGCGTCGCGGCGGCGGACCAGCCACCCACCCACGGCACAGCCGCGCGCGTACCGCCCTTTGGGGTCCAGCGGCTCGCCGCGGATCCCGCTGTTGGGGTGCTGGTTCTGGCAGAGCCTCAATCGACTGTCGCGGCCCCGCTGCGCCCGCCGCCAGCGGGGGGCCCGCGCAGGTCGAGGTGCAGCCTGAACCGCAGCGCAATGTCGAACTGCGCGTTGGTCAGCCGGTGGCAGGGCAGCGTCGGCACCTGCAGGAGGGCGCTCGCTCCCGGGCCCCCAGCGGAGCGCAGGGCGGCCGCCGCAAGGGTGTCCGCGGCCGCTTCGTCAGCAGCGAGGCGGGCAGCCGCAGCGAGGGGGGCCGCAGCCAGAATGTGTTGCGTTGCTGTCAGTGCCTCCTCGCCGACGTGGGTGTCCCAAAGCGGCTTGGAGCGTTGCTGCGGCCGGCGGCAGGCTGCGGCGCGCCCAGGGGCTCACCGCGGTCAGGGCGCTGGCGCTCTCCAGGCCCAGCCGCCGCAAGCAGGAAGCCGCGGGGGCCGCGAACTCCACGCTCTGCAGTCTGTGACCTCCAGCGGCGCTGGCGAAAAAGAGTTTCCTGCGCGTGGCGTCGCCCAGCGGGCTGCCCAGAGCGTGCTCGTACTCTGTGGCCACCGCCCGTCCAGCGCCCACGCCTCCGCGCTCGGGATGCCGCAGAGCGCGCCAGGAAAGTGTAGTCGGAGCCCGTTCTCGTGCGCGGGAGGGTCAGGGCCGCGTGCTTGTCCAGGCACGCCGCGCAAAGGCTGCGCAGCCTCTGGTGGAGCCTCCCGCGAGCCGTTTGCAGCGCAGCCACCTCGGGGCTGCATTCGGCGAGAAGGTTCCCTTCCGCCGGCGCAGCGGCGGGGGTCGGTGGGACCGTCAGCAGTGCGCCGTGGCGGGGCACCAGAGCCCGGGGTTCCCGCTTGCGCTGCCCAGGGAGCGCCGCCAAGTCGACCTCCCGGCCCGGGCTCAGCTTGGTCATGGCCGGGTTGCCGCGGAGGCCGGCCGCGGCGCAGGCGCGTGCAAAGGCTTCTTCGGCGGCCGCAGCTCTTGAGGGGTCACAGATGACGGCGACGTCATCCTGGTAGCAGTAGCCCCTCGCCAGTTTCGCCGCCGCGGTTGCTGCCTGCTCCACGGCGCCCGCCACCCCGATGTAGCACAGAAGGAACACCTGGTTGGTGAGAGCATTCCCCTGGTCACCGCCGCGCCCCTTCGGGAGGAGGGCCTGCGTGCCGTCCCGCGCCACGTGCGTGTGCGTGGAGGCCGTGCACAGACCCAGGCGCGCCCAGGGCAGCAGGTTCGGAACCAGGGTCGACACCGCAGTCGCCGCAGCTGCCCAGTCGAACTCGCTGTGGGCGCTGCTCACGTCCAGGCCGACCTTGCAGTAGCGCGGCCAGCAGTCGGGGTCGAGCAGAGCTGCCTTGCGCATGCGTTCTGCTCCCCGGGCGCTCCCCACTGAGTACTCGTTCTGGCCCAGCGCCGCGGCCACCCTGCCACTGAACATCCGGTTCCTCCTCCTCCTCCTCTTCCTCCTCCTCCTTCTCCTCCCCCTCCTCTTCCTCCTCCTCCTCGTCTGTTTACATCCTCCCTCATCTTCCTTTCTCTCCGAGTTCGTCCTCCCGTCTCGTTCCTCCTCGTCGTTTTTCCTCATCCTCCCCTCCCATCCCCTTGAGGACTCCGAATGCTCCCAGAGGCCCCCAGAGGGCCCCCCACCCCTCTTCCAAAGAGCCGACGACGGCCCCGAAGCATGGATCCGCACCTCTTCAATCCGCTCCCCTCCTCTTCGCCCCCCACCCCGACCGCCGAGGGTGGCAGCAGATCGTGAAGTGGGTTAACCGCCACATAGACCGCGACCACATCATATCGAAGGCGGTGCGGGGCGGCCGGGGCTTGCGGGGGGGGGGGGGAACGCCGCCGCCGTCGTGGTCGTCGTCGTCGTCGCTCCTCCTGCCGGTCGTTCCGCGTTCCTTCCTCATTGTCCTTCTCTCTATCTATCACCCTGTAGCCGCACTGCCCCCCCCTCTCCTTCCACCTCTCCCCGCTCCCCTGCGTTCCCCTCATCCCCCCCTCTCACTCCTCCCACCCTTCTCCCGCTCCCTCCTCTCGTGCCCCCTCCTTCCACATCGTCGTCATCTTCCTCTTCCTTTTCCTCCCCCGCGTGATGCCAGAGGCGGGGGGGGGAGGGAAGGAGGGGGTCCGGAAACCGTGTGGTGGCAGACCCGGCGGTGACCTCGAACTCCTCAAAGACCTCACCGCAGGGTCCGTCACCACACGGCTTTGGAGCCTCGGAGGCCCCAGCCGCCCGAGACGTCCTCGGAGAACGACCCGAGTCCCATGACCGTGCGGTGACCCCGAATCCCCATCGACTCACCGCATGGTGTGGTCACCACACCGTTTGGGGGTCCCCGGAGGGCCGGCGAAGGGGCCAGGGAAGGGAGAGGACGGTGTTAGAGAGCGCGGGGAGGGGCGCTGTCGGAGAGCGCGGGTCGGAGGGAGGGCGGGGGGGGAGGGAGGCGGGCGGGAAAGAGGGAGGGTGGACGGGGGAGGTGGAAAAAGAGATGGGAGGCGGAGGAGTCGAGGAGGGGAGGCGGGGCGAGGGAGAGGTGAAAAAAGAGATGGGAGGCGGAGGAGTCGAGGAGGGGAGGCGGGGCGCGAGGGAAGGAGCGGAGTCGGGAGATGCAGAGGAGGACGGAGGCAAGGAGAGAGGGGAGCGGAGAGCGAGAGGGAGAAAGAGAGCGAGAAAGAGAGAGAGAGAGAGAGAGAGACAGAGAGAGAGAGAGAGAGCGAAACGGACAGACAGACCAGACCAGACGGACAGACATACTGTACAGACAGACAGACAGACAGGCAGGCAGGCAGGCAGGCAGACAGACAGACAGAGACAGATAGAGACAAACAGACCAGACCAGACCAGACCAGACAGACAGACAGACAGACAGGCAGAGAAAGAGACAAAGAGAGAGAGAGAGGGAGAGATACTATATAGCTAGTGGCCAGTATCCCCAAACAGCGTTTTCTTTCCACTGCGGCTCCTAAGAGTGTTCGCATGTTCGCCTGCTTCTGATCCGTCTGCGCCTTCGGCGTCGTCATCTAGCTTTTCGTGATCGTCGTCGTCCTCCTCCTCCGCCGCATTCACGTGTTCTCCCTCTCGCCCTCGCCCTCCCCCTTCCATTACACCTCTTCCTTCTCCTCTTCCTCCTCCTCCTCCTCCTCTTCCTCCTCCTCCTCCTCTTCCCCCTTCTCTCATCCTCCCGCTCCTCCTCCGCTTCCTCCTCATCCTCCTCCCCTTCCTCTTCCTCATCTTTCTCCTCCTCCTCCTCCTCATCCTCCTGTATCTCCTCATCGCACTCCTTGTCCCTCCCCCCCGTATACGAAATCGTCATCATGCTCCAGGTGTTATTCCTCCGTGTCGTGTTCTTCCTCTTCCTCTTGATCCTCTACCTCGCCACCGAACTCCTCCTTGTAGTTATCCTCATGCTCCTCCTGCTCGCCGCGCTCATCTTTGCATTCCTCGTACTCCTCCTCGTGCTCTCCGTTATCCTCCGCTTCGCAGTGCTCCTCCTCCTCCTCGCAGTGCTCCTCCTCCTCCTCTTCCTCTTCTCTTCTCCCTCTTCCTCCTCATTCTCCTCTTCCTCCTCCTCGTCTCCCTCCTCATCATCATCATCATCATCAGCAGCATCATCAGCATCATCATGCTCATCCTCACCCTCATCCTCATCCTTCGCCTCCTCCTCGGAATGCTCCTACTCGTTAACCGCGTCCGTTTCTTCCTCCTCCTCCTCCTCCTCCTCCTGCTCCTCCCTTCTCCCTTCTTCCCTCCCTGCTCCCTCCCTCCTCCATCCTCCCTGCTCCCTCCTCCCTCCTCCCCCCCCCCCCTTCCTCCCTCCGCCCTCCTCCCTCCTCCCTCATCCCTTCCTCCCTCCTCCCTCCTCCTCCCTCCTCCTCCTAATGCCCCTGCTGCTCCTCCTCCTCCTCCTCCTCCTCCTCCTCCTCCTGCTCCTCCTGCTCTTCCTCTGCTTCCTCATCCTCGTCCTTCTCCTCCTCACCTTCCCTCCTCTTCGCCGCTTTCTCCGCCATGCCAGGGATGCCTTCGCATTCTCGATGTTGCTTCCAGGAGGCACCCTCGTAAGGGATGCCCTCAAACAGGTAGCGTTTGAGCCTGGCCCCGTCTCTCTCATCCATAGTTTCTCTCGCGCAGCATCTCGGAGTTTGTTCCGCCTCTCCCATCCTGCCTCGTCCCTGCCCGCCGCACTCCACTCGAGGCATCGCCACGATTTGCTCCAGCATGGCTCCCCTCTGGTCAGCCTTTGCAGTTTACCAAGGAATCGTGCTCGCGCCGCGGCGCCGAATACCTCCTCCGTCGGGCCAGGGGCACCCAGACCTCTCTTCCAAAGCACAACTCGGCACGAGAAATGGCATCAAATGGCTCGTTTGGGGGTGTGACCCCTTCCCCGCTCCTTTTCTCCCCCCTCTGGGAGCCGAGGGTTTCCAAGGTGTCTCAAGCGAAACGGGCCAGGCCACCTCTGGCGCGACATCTCGGAGCCCATCTTCGCGGATGTCTCAAGCGAAACACGCCAGACAAGTTCGCGCACATGTCATGAGAGACCAAAGTTGTGAGGATGTTCCAGGCGAAACGAGCTGGACCATCCCGCGCACATCGTCAAGGAGCTCGGAGTTGCGAGGATGTCTCAGGCGAGACGCGCAGGACCACCTCGCTTGCAGCATCTCGAAGCCACGAATTTCGAGGATGTCTCAGGCGACACGGGCTGTACCACCTTGCGTGCGACATTTGGGATTTCAGAGTTCCGAGGATGTGACAGGCGGCACCCAGACCCCTCCGAGAGCACAACTCAACAACTGATGCGTAGTAACATGGTTCGTTTCGGTCTGACTTTTCCTCCCTCTCGGAGCCCCGAGTTTCGAGCATGGGAGCCCCGATATGCGAGGATGTCTCACGCGAAACGGGCTGTAATACCTCGCGTGCGACATTTGGGGGCTTACAGCTCCGAGGGTGTCTCTGGCGGCGCGCTTCCCCCCCAAAGCATAACTCGACAACAGGAATGTAATCAAATGGTTCGTTTCGGTCTGACCAGTCCTGTTTTTTATATCCTTCCTCTCGGAGCCCAGAAGTTACGAGGATGTCTCGGGCGAAACGGGCCAGACCACCTCGCCCGCAGCATCTCGGAGCCCCGTGCAAGGATATTTCGAGCGAAACGGGCCACACAAACACACACACACACACCCTTGTGCACATTCTCTCATAGCTCAAGGTTGGAAAGATGTCCCAGTCAAAACGAGCTGGACCACCTCTCGCGCAGCATATCAGAGGTGAGGGGTGCGAGAATGTTTCAAGCGAAAGGCGCTAGGCCACCGCTCGCGCAGCAGCTCGGAGCTCAGAGCTGCGAGGATGTCTCAAGCGAAACGCGCTGGACCACCATCTCGCGCGCGGCGTCTCGGGACTTAAAGTTTACAGGATGTCTCAAGCGAAACGGCCCGGACCACCTTGCGCGCGGCGTCCCGGAGTTAAGATATTTGAGGATGTCTCACACGAAACGGCCTGGACCACCTTGCGCGCGGCGTCCTGGAGCCCAGATGTTCGAGGATGTCTCAGGCGAAACAGCCTAGACTACCTCGCGCGCGGCGTCCCAGAGCCCAGATGTTCGAGGATGTCTCAGGGCGAAACGGCCCGCACCACCTCTCGCACGGCATCTCGGGGCTTAGAGTTTCGAGTGTGTCTCAGGCGGAACGGCCCGGGACCAGGTTTTTTTGAGGGTGTTTTTGCTCCCCTCGCCTTCTGCGGGAGTTAGCTTCTATCACACAGGCACCCCGTTCAGCCAGCTGTTTGAGGACAAATGATTCCGTTTGTCCAGGGGGGCAGGATTTGTCCGCCCCAGCTGGTGCTTTCAGAAAACAGCATCGTAATTATTGCGAGGCCCGATCTCGTTTTTGCCCGATTCCCTGGCCAGAGTTTCGGCCACGTTCGCAGGACAGTCTTGCGACGAACGCGAATCGTGTAGGTTATCGCTGCCCGATCCCATCTCCTGCTGCTCCTCCTCCAAAAAGGGAGGACCCCACGTAATCATCTTCCAGACTAATCTAGAAGCAATCCCCATCGTCGTCCTTGTGACTATGGAGGCTCTCTTCCTGTCTGGTGTCTGCTGGTCCTTGCCGACGCTTATAAGCTTGATTGAGGATGGCCACATCGGATTCCAAAGGACGCCCGAAAAAGGAACGAGGCTCCCGCTCGAGATTTTCTAAAGATTCAGATTCCCAGGTGCCACCAAACCTGTGATTTTACAAGGAATCCCGATGGCGTCCGTAGGCATTTTGGCTCAAGCCATCTTGACTCAAGGATTTTGACTCCCCGCAGAACGGCCGGTGCCCCCCTGGCCCAAGCAGACATCTCACACCCCTGTCGCGCACTGTCTAGCAAACAGTCATGGCGTCGCACCTCGATGCGCGGGAAGCGGAGCTCAGCTGTGGCAGTGAGGCGGCGTCCGAAGTAGCGTCTGGGTGGAGCACCCGCAGGGTCCTGGGCGGTGCGGCAATGGCTTGCCTCGCCTGCGCCGGCGGCGGCTTTGCGGCCGGGCACTTCGCCAACGCTCGCCAGCCCGAGCGGCCCGAGGTGGCCCGCGGTCTTCTGCAGGTGCTGGCGAAGCCGAGGCGGGAGGATTGCGCGGCGACGACAGACGACTGCTTCGAGGCAGCCTGCTGTGACGTGGCTGGGTTCACCTGCTTCGTGACGGACACGCCAGGCAAGGCTCAGTGTCTGAAGAATTGCACCAAGAGCGACACGTATGCCTGCGCGGTGCCAGTGCCAGAGACTCGCGATCCCATGTATTTGGACGATGCCGTTTCGCCTGGAACTGCGATGTACTGCTTTTCCGTTTACATGGCGGACACCGGCAGTGATGGCTCCGTCGCGCGGCCCGACGAGCTGGGCTTGCTGAGGGCGTCGTACGATAGGAACATGGGGATCTTCGCCTGCGAGAAATGGGGCATCTTCAGCGACTCGCCGGGCGACCTGAAGCCAGGCGTTCCTTTCGTGGCGGTGGACGACGTGGACGGCGACTTCCACATCCTGAAGCGCAAGGAGACGGGCACTTGGATCAACACTGGTTTGCACACCCAGGTCTGGAAGGCCATTTTGGCAGCCGAAGACTACAAGGCCGCCGACTGGGTCGTGAAGGTGGACTGCGATGCGG
This sequence comes from Prorocentrum cordatum, assembly GCA_963575745.1. Classification (NCBI taxonomy): domain Eukaryota; class Dinophyceae; order Prorocentrales; family Prorocentraceae; genus Prorocentrum; species Prorocentrum cordatum. The sequence goes on along the minus strand of CAUYUJ010016097.1, from coordinate 53,849 downwards.
TGTTCCTGCCCAGCCGCCTGAGGCCCTTCCTCGCCTCCCAGGGGGCGCCCAACCCTCTGAGCGGCGTCCCCGGCATCTACCTTGAGAACTGCAAGTTCGTGAAGTGGGGCTGGTTTGGGAACCTGGAGATCATGTCGCTCACCGCCGCCGACACCCTCTTTGCGCACATCGACTGGTGCAAGACGACCCTGGACTGGAAGACAGGAGTGGAGGGCGGGAAGTATGGGCCGATGGGGGAGGACCTCTTCGCTCAGGTCTGCCTGGACTCCGTTGGAGTGCGCCGTGGCGGGGCGTTCGAGACCGTTCTGGACGGAGCCTGCGAGGCCGATCGTCCTGTCGACCAGAAGAAGAATAAGAAATGGCGTCCCGAGTGCACGGAGAAGAAGATGGCAGCGTACCATCCGTTGATGAAGGTGGACGACTTCGTGAAGTGCTACGACCAGACCGTGCAGGCTTTCGGGTATTGAGTTCCGCGGGCAGCATTTGAAAGTCAGCATCGGAAGAGGCCACAGGTAATTAACATCATCCAAAACCCCATGGGCCATCCGATGCATGTGTCAAGTGGCGCTGCAGGAATTGGCTCCCGAAGAGGATCATCTCTTGAGCCGAGCATTCTGGTTTCGACTTGCCGTGGGCCAACGTCGCCGTGGGTTAAAGAAAATCCCGATGGCGCCTCGGATGAGTCACGTGAAGCGGGGGGCCCGCAGGGAGGGGCTCCCGCCCGAGACTTCCCTGCGATCCACGTACAGGTGAGCGCCCGAGACATCCTCTCAGTGTGCTCCGGAGTGAGGTAAGAATCCCATCGGGAGGGGCGCTCCCACTCGAGACTTCCTCGCAAGTCACTCTTAGACGAGGCTCCCGCCTGAGATATCCTTCAGTTTGCTCCGGAACGAGGCTCTCGCTCGAGACGCCCTCTGGATTCAGGCTCCCAGGTGTCACCAAACATGTTGTTTCACATGGTGTTCCGATGGCCGCCTCAAATTATTAACATGAGATGGGGGGCCATGGGGAGGGGCTCCCGCTCGAGACTACTTCGCAATGCACTTACAGACGAGTTAGCGCCCGAGACGTCCTTTCAGTTTGCTCAGGAACGAGGCTCCCGCTCGAGACCTCCTCGGGATTCAGGCTTCCAGGTGTCATCAAGCATGTGTTTTACATGGCATCGCGATGGCCGCCTCGGATCACCAACGTGAAGTGGGGACTCCATATGGAGGGGCTCCCGATCGAATTGCGATTGGCTCACCGACAAGGCCCCCGCCCGAGACATCCTCTCAGTTTGCTCAGGAGCGAGCGGGACTCCCGCTCGAGATGCTCCCGGGGCTCGGGCGCCCAGGTGTCACCAAGCCGATGTTCGGGGGCGGAAAAGAGGGGGTGGTGACTAGGGGGGGGGGGGGGGGGAGATCATGGCGGGGGCCACGATATTTCCCCAGATTTTATGGCGCCTCTTCTCATTTCATTGCGTCCCTGCCCCCCCGATGGGCCGCGCACATGCCGCCGGTCATGATTTGCACCCCCCCCTCTTGGACACCCCCCTCTTGGCCGCTCCCGATATGTCTTTACGCGGTATTCCGATGGCCGTCTCGGATGACCAACCTGATCTGCACGCCTCATGGGGAGGGGGCTCCCGCTGGAGACTTCCTCGCCATTCGCTCACCGACGAGGCTCCCGCCCGAGACTTCAACGGGATTCAGGCTCCCAGGTGTCACCAAACTTGCGGTTTCAGATGGTCTTCCGATGGTCGCAACGGATTGCCAGCATGATTTGCGCGCCCCGTAGAGAGGGCGGGCTCCCGCTCGAGACAACCTCGCAATTCATTCACTGACGAGGCTCGCGTTGGAGACTTGCTCGGGATTTAGGCTCCCAGGTGCCATCAAACATGTGTTTTTACATGGTATTCCGATGGACACCTCATATTACGAACATGATTTGCGCGCCCCATGTGGAGGAGGCTGCTGTTCGAGACTTCCTCGCGGGTCACTCACCGACGGGGTCGTGATAGTGGATGGTGATGATGGGATGGTGATAGTGATGATGATGGCGGATGATGGATAGTCATGTTGGGACGGTGATAGTGATGATGATGATGATGATGATGATGATGATGATGATGATGATGATGATGATGATGATGATGATTATGATGATGATGATGATGATGATGATGATGATGATGGCGAAGGTTTGGTAGTGCTGATGATGATGGATGGCCATGGTGGGATGGTGATTGTGATGATGGTGGTGGATGGCCACAGATGGTCATGATGATGGTGGATGGTCATGATGCGACGGTGATAGTGATGGTAATGGTCATCATGATAATGATGGGGGGGTCTCTCTCTCTCTCTCTCGCTCTCTCGTTCCCTCCCTCTCCTGCGCGGGGTGTGTGCAGAATAAAAAAGAATCCCACTCAGGATGTGGAGAACATATTAGCTGCAACGACGATCGCGAAAAGTGAGACGACATGGGGGGACGAGGAGGGCAGGGGCTGTGCGAGCAGCGGGGGCAGCAGCGACAGGAGGGAGAGGCGAGAGGCAGAGGAAGACAGGTCCCCCCGAGCCTCCAATGCACTGCGGGCAGATGGCTCATTCCAAGGTCGCGATTCTGAAGTCACAGTTTTGCGAAGTCCCCTGAACTCCCAAGTCGCGATTCTGTTCATTTTATTCATTCATTCTGTTCATTATACTTCTCTTACTGTTCATTATGTTCTGCGATTATGTTCATGTTACTTATTCCCTCTGAAGTTCTGCGATTCTGCTCACTTTACTTCTTCGTTAATCGCTGCAGCCTTCCTTCCCAGGGTCCGCTTACGCCCGCTCGGCCGGTCCCCCCCCCTCCCCTTCGGCAACCTGAGCGGACGAGCGCGCGCGCTCGGTTGTCCATTGGGCCGGCGCTGAACTCCACTGCCACCTCCCCCCTCCCCCCTCCCTTTCCCCATACGTGTAGCCCGACCATGGAGACCCCCCCCTCCCCTTCCCAGGAGACACAACAGGGCACCGATACTTACACCCCCGATCCTGACACCCCCCGATACTGCCACCTTCCCCTCCCCCCTCCCCCCTTTCGGAGGCCTCGAAATGATCACCAACACCAATATCAGCGGTGTGCCTCCACCGAGGGTGCATGATCCTGATCTCGGTGATGGTGGTAAGATTCGGGGCTTCCTGGGCGTCCGAAAGATTACCACCAACACCAACGTCTAGGACCATCTTACCCCTGTGGAGGCAACCCCTTGTTTTGGTGTTGGTGCTAATTTCCAAGCCTCCAACCCTTCGGCAGCGGCGCCACGCGCGCGTCGGCCCGAGTGGAGCGTTCGCCAGGCTGCCGAACGCAGGCGGCTCCCCCCCCCCCTCACCCCCCCCCTATAAGGCAGTCTTCCGAAATCCGAGTACAAAGCTGCGCACCTGGGCCCCGCCAGACAAAGCCTTCAAATGCAGCTACAGGGAGGCGCGTTTGGGGATCGCTCCTCCTCGCGTCTCATTCTCGTCTTCCTGCTCCTCCTCTTCCCGCTCCCCACCCTCCTCAGCCTCCGCCTCATCTGCGCACGATGCTGCGAGAAGGTAATTAGGACTCGTGCCCAGTGCTCTCAGGTTGTGTCGAGTATTCCCGAGGCCTGCGGTCAGGTCAGGAGGTTGTGAGTAGGGGTTCAGCGCATCAAGGACCATGTAGGACAAGCATTGCTTCGCTCGTTCTTCTGTGGTTAGAGGTGGCCGCCCGCTAGAAAGCTTGCGCAATGGCATTCTAACTCGGACCATTGTGACTTGTGTAAGGCTGTTGTTGGCACGCTAGGGCATCAATTCTACGAGCGTGAAGTGTTGTGGCTAGTGTTGCCCCAGTCCTCCCCGATAAGGTTGCGGAACACAAGCAGTAGCTGAAAGAAAACAGAGCCTTCGGCATTCCTCCCGACGTTGACTCCTGTGAGTTGGTCTATGGCATCCCCTCCCTCACTGTCGAACGTAAGGTCGTCTCTCAGACGAGCCTCGTACTTGAATGGTGAACGGTGCACCGACCTTGGGGGTTTGAGTTGTACACGGATTGTTTTGGTTTAGCCAACAGTTGTTTGAGGCGACCAGATGTGTTAAGGCTGTTGCGGAGCGCTCCCTCGGAGGATGGCTGATCAGGGCTGTCTACGGGCCCATGTCGGGAAGGTGCCAGACGGCGTCAGGGCCGAGCGCCAGGCCATCCTGCAGGCTCTGCGCGTGGGCCTTTGGGGGCCGGGGGTTGTGCCTGATCGCTGGTACGCAGTCAAGGAATGACGATCGAACAACACGCACCCATACCCATAGAGGGGACGGAGGAAGCTATGGGTGCGTGTTGTCGGATGGGGGTCCCCGCTCGAACGGGAGCTTCCCCCAGGGTCCGACATTTCGCACCCATACCCATAGCCAGTTCCCCTCCTTTCGACCCTCCTATGGGTATGGGTGTGAGCTGTGCGCTCGTCAAGGAAGGTGCGTCCTAGGACCTGCAGCGGTGCTCGGGGTCGGGCAGGCACGCGTCAGCCAAGTTGTGTTGACGGTCTCGGTGCTGACCCTCACGCTTGGCCAGATTTCAGTACCGCCCCGATTGCAGCAGCAGCTGCAGGATGCATGCATGCCGCACGCAGATATTGTCAGAAGAGCTCCACGGCACGCGGCCACCAAGGCTCCCGATGTCCTTCAGTTCAGGAAGGGGTGCGGGGATTTGGCTCAAGGCCGCCCTGGCTCAAACGGGCTGGCCCCAAGTGCCCGCGCACAGGGCGCATTCAGGCTCCCTTTCTCCTCCATCACCTCCTCCCTCTCAAACTCCCCCTCTCTGCTCGCGATGGGCTGCACAGATGTGGTGTGCGCGCTCTTCGGCGCGCTCCCAGCTGCTGCTGACGAGCAGGGCCAGGCGCCCCCCGGCAGCGCCGCTGCGGCTGCTGGGCCGCCGTTGCCGCCATGGCTACCAGTTTCAGAAGCCGAGATCGAGCCGGGCCTGGAGCCTCAGCTGGCTGCCGCTATGGACAATGATTTCGACGAGGGCGAGGAGGGCACAGGGCTGACACAGGCTGCTGCTGGGATTGTCGTCCTCGACCCGCTGACCGCGACGCCCACCCCAGGGCTACCGCCCCTTGCTACGGACCCAGCGCCAACGGAGTTCCCTGCAACCCTCCTGCAGGATCTGGTCGAGGAATCCGTTGGCAAGTACAGCGAGCTTGTCAGCGCGGTGCGCGCCACCACAGGCCCGATGATCACCATCAGCCAGATCGCCTCGTGGACCTCGTTGCACGACTTGCTGTTGCACTTGGCGCACGTGCCAGAGGCCGCATGTCCACGGCGCCGGCTTGGCTTCGCCCCCCTCGACGGCCCGGGGCCGACGTTGCAGGATTTAGATGCGCGATTCCACACCGCCCGGCGTTGCGTCTTGTTGGGCGCGATGTTGGTGTTGCAGAACGCGGCGGCACCGGCCCATGCGCTGGATTTCCCATCGGAGGCGTTGCCGCAGGTGCCTCGCATTCTTGCGGGCCCCAACCTGCAGCTCGCGCGCGCCAGCGCCCCTCGCCGCAGCGCGCTGTCAACCGCGGCGGCCAAACGGATAAGCATGGGCGGGCCTCCCCCCGGGCGCGCCAGAGCTGCAGATCGAGCTTTTGTGGCGCCGCCTCCACCGCTCCTTCCTTCCGCCGAACGCCTTCTTCGGCCCCGTCGGCCCGCGGTCTGGCGCGACGGTGCCCATCTGCGAGCTCGCTGGGCCGTCGGCGGCGCTGCGCGCTTGGGAGCTGAGCGCGAACATGGCGGCGCTGAAGGAAGACGAGCTCCTCTTGCACGCGGATGCCGACCCGGACGCGTGGGAGCCTCGGATGGCGGCGCTGCTGCAGCAGGACCGGGCGACCGCCATACTGGGTCTCAGATGGCGCCCTTCTCGGGGTGGCCGCCCATGGGCCTTGCCAGGGGCCGCTCGGGATGAGCCGGCCGCTGCGCGCCGCGCCAAAGTAAGCCGAATCGGGGCGGCCGCCCCTGCGCCCAATCTGACGGACGCGAAAATGCGTTGATCCCCAGGATATGATGCTGCAGGAGTCTACCGGCAGCTGATGGCGCACTTGGGGCAGGCGACAGGGATCCACCGAGCCGAGGCTACCAATGACGTGCCCGCTGGCCGTGAATACTGGCGCTGGCTGGCGGAGTCGGGCCCTGCAGCGCCGCCAGGGCGCCTTCGCCCCCGCCTCAGCTCCGAGGAAGAGGTCGCCGCCATCCGGGAGGCGCTCCACGGAAAGACGACCCAGGTCGGTCTTGACCTCATCGCCTTGCAGGTCACGAGCGACGCGCAGGACTCGCCGGGAAACGGTCGGCGGAGGCGCCCACTTCCGCGGGGCATTAGATCGGGGCCCACGCAGCGCTGCCGGGGCGCGCAGCACGGAAATTCCGGCGATCCCATGCCTGGGCCGCATGTCGTTCTTGATCGACCTTATCTTCGAAATCGCGCCCGCTCCGGCGGGCCTGGGCCCTGCTGGCAGGGGCGATCCAGGACGGGCACTTCTTCTTCCGCCTCTCCTTCTTCAGCTTCATCATCCAGAGCACGGCGCCAGCCGCCACGGGGGCGCCTGCGACGATGGATGCACCACAAACGCTCCGCGCCCACTGCGCGCCTGCGCGCGGCATTCGGTTTCTCGCTTCCTCAGGCCCCTGTAGCATCGGGCCCGCCGTTGCCTCCCAGAGAGCGGGCGCCGCCGCCGGCAGCAGCAGCCGCGCCACCCGCCGGCGGTCAGTGCCGGGGATCGCCCCCGCTCACCACCTGGAACGCCCAGGCGCCGCTCGCCTCGGATCCGCAACGGCTGCGGCGGAAGACGTTCCATGTCGGGCGCCTCGCGCGCGCGCGACGCCGCGCTCCTCGCCGAGACCCAGGGGGCGTCGGCCGCGGAGGCGCGGCGAGGGCCGAGGGGCCGCTTGAGCTGCTGGCCCCGCGGCACATCTTCGCCAGCAGGCGCGGGCGCGCTGCTCTAGAAACGCGTCGCCAACGGATTCCCAGAGCGCCAAAGGATAGAAATCGACCCCAGTAGATTGGCGGTTCTGCGGCTCGGCGGTCCACGAGGGCGCTTAGGCCTCGTGATGAGTTATTGCCCCGCAGGCTCAAGTCGCGCGCCGCGCGCCCCGGCGCGCGCCCCCGAGGCCGGCGAGGCAGGGCACCGCGCCTCATGATGCCACCTGCCGCTGCAGCGCGCAGCCCCGAGGCGCCAGGTCGCCTTCGCACTCCGCCCGGCAACCTCCGCCCTATAACCGCGATTGCGGAAAACTTCAATTGGGCCACCAGGACTCGGACCGCATCGCGCCCAACGCGTGCCTCCCCTCCGGCGGGCGAGATCGAGCCGAAGAGCGACGGTGGGAACGACTCGCGCTCCGCCCGTTTGGCGCGCGCGAGCTGCGCCGACCAGCGACGGCGCGTCGCAGCGAAATTGGAACCGGGATGGCGCGGAGCAGCTCGACCGCGATCTTTTCGCAGTGGCGCTGGAATGGCATGCAGAGCTCTCGCGCCACCGCGCCGTCGCAGCCAAGCGCCGGCAGCCCTCCCGGGCGAGCGCCGCGCCCCGCCCTCAGCCGGCCGCGGCAGTTCAGCACGCGGATTAAGCGCACCCGGCGACCTTGGCCTACCACGAGGCGGTCGCTGCGGCGGAGACCACGGAGACGCCGCTTTGCAGACTCTCGCTGCTAAAAGATTGCACGAGGTCGGTGACCGAGAGCCTCGTGCGAGGGCACCACCAGGGCGCCCAGCCGAGTCGGCGGAAGGCAAACTGGGCATCGCCATGCAGTTTCTCATGGCTACAGAAGAGGGGGCACTCTGGGTGCATCAGCAATTGCCTAGAGCGATGCCCCGCGCATGTCAAACTCGTCGACAACCCCTGCTCGCCGCAGCTGAGACAGGCAGGTCGCCCGCAGGCGGTCCGCCGGCATGCCGTCGAGCTTGCCCGAGGGCGCGCCGTCGCGTAACTCCGGCGGTTCTCAGGGGGCCCCCTGGTTTGGGCGCCCGGAAGCCGGCCGTGCGACGGCGTCGCAATTGGCGCTGGACGCCGGTCGACCCCGGCAATTCAAATTGCAGCGGGCGAAGCGCTCGCCGACCCCGATGGCATGGCCCGCGCCTGCCGCGCTCACTGGGGCGAGGTCTTCAGAGCTAAACCCTTCGACGGCGCCCTCCGCGGAAGATGGCCCCTCGATGGGCGGCGCGCGCGCGCCGCGCGGGGGTCTGCAGGCCCCCGCCGGCGGCCGACCCGAGATGGCACCTGCGCCCGCGAGACGCACGAGATGCCATCGAACAAGCGCCTTCCACGGTGCTTGGCCCAGACGACCTACCATTCTCAGCCTGGAAGCGGCTCGGCCCACTTGCAGTTGACGTCCTTTTCTCCGCGCGCGAGCAGCTGTCCAGCCCCGGCGCCCCGGCGGTCATCCTGCCGAAGACCCCCACCGCGGCGGGCGCCGACGGCGGCCTGCAGTTAGTTCGCGCCACCAGACGCGCAGCCGCTGAGCCCGGCGAGCGCAGACAACGGGCTGCTGGCAATTTCGGCCCGCCACGGGTTCGAGCCGCTCCCGGCAGCAGAGGTCTCGCCAGAACAGAGGGCTTCGTGGGGGGAAGATCCAGGTAAGCGAACCTCATAGACGTGGATGAGTGGATACAAACGGCGGCGCTCACCGGCGAGGACGGCGCGGCGGTCTTCTTCGGCTTCGCTGCCGCATTCCCGAGCACGGGCCAGGGCTTCTCGATGGGCGTGCCCACGGACTCTGGCATCGCTTGGTCATTGGCGGCATGGAGTACGCGGGCCCCCCCGTGGCCGCTGCAATCCGCCATGGCTGCCCGTTTCCCCCGCTTTTCTGCAGTGGCGGCGGACCTGCTTCTCTGGCGCCTCGGCGGGGCCCTCCCTGATGCTCTCCGCCGCGCCTGCGCGGCAGATCTGGCAGCGGTAGAAGAGGGGCGGCTGGCGCGGGCAGTCTGCGGCGCTATTTGGGGACTGCGCTGCCTCGTCCTGGCCCCGCCTCAACGTCGGCAAGATTGTCTGGGTCCCGCTCCGCATCGGGGGCCCAGAAGGCGCGCGGCAGGAGGTGGCCGCCCGCGCGAAATTTCGGGGCGGGCTGCGATTCGCGCACCGAGCCAAATACCTGGGCTTCCTTCTCGGGCCAGAGCGAGGGGCACGGGGCTGGGCGGCAGCCAGCGCCAAGTTCCTTCAGGGGGCTCGCGCTCGGGGACGTTGACGCGTCGGCCAACGCGATCGGGTACTCCACCGTGAGCTTCCTGGTTCAGTTGAACACGCCGCCTTCGAACTGGAGGCGGTTAGAGTGCGCCGCGCTGCAGTCCCTCTACGTCGGCCCTGGCCGGTGGGCGCCAGCCGCAGCCCTGCACGGCCCCCCCCTCCTGGGATTTCCGGCCCGCCCCCCAGACCTTCATTCGACTGCGCTGGCGGCCAAGTATTGGGTTTGCCAGCGGGAGGCAGCCGCGGAAGGAGGATTGCACGTGGCCGCGCTGGCGGCGAGGCTCCTCTTAATGCGCATGTGCGCTTCGGCGTCGCTGGCTCGCTTGGGGCGGTGGAGCAGCTGGTTCGACGGCGCTTTCCTCCTGCAGCTGAGCGTTGCGCACAGTTGCTTCCAACGCGCGGCATGGGCCCGCGAGATGTGGCGCTCGCAGCGGGCACTTCGGACCCGGCGCTATTGAAAAAGGTGTGGCAACGAATTTACGCGCGCTCGGCTGGGCCCGACCGGGCCGCGCCCCTGGCGCGTTTCTTGCGGCACCGGTTGCCCCGCTGGGCGTCCAGCGCGATCTGTCAGAGCAAGTGATGGCCGACCGTGCCCTGCGCGCGTGCCCCGCAGTGGCGAGCAGGATCCCGCTTCGAGCATTAATGCTCGAAGCGGGCCAATTGGCCGCATGCTTGCGATCGCTGTGGAGTTCCACAGCGACCGCAAGCATGCGGTTCCAAAGGGCGCGCTGGGTGCTGCTTTGGGTGCGCGACTGGCGAGGATTCGGTCGACACTGCGTCGCGGCCGTGGTGGCCAGTCAAGTGGGCCTGCCCTGGCCAGCTTCCCAGGAGGAGCGGCTTTCCGGGTTCTCCTGTTGTCGTCGCCATATGGCGAAGGGAAGGCGCCGCCCTCGAGTTGCAGCGCCGGGCGCTCGTCACGGCCACCGTCTATCTGACCCACTGCTGGTCCTGGCATGCCGCGGAGGTCAGTCCGGTCATCGGCGTGAGCGCGTTGAAATTGATTATCCGGGAGTTCCTGCATCATTCCCCGTATTAGCTTGTTTCACGCATCGCCGTTTTGTAGATCGTTGCCTTGCTCCTCCTCCTCCTCCTCCTCCTGCTCCTCCTCCTCCTCCTCCTCCTCCTCCTCCTCCTCCTCCTCCACCCTCCCGCCCCCCCGCCACCCAGAGAGTGCTTCCCCATCTGGCGGCGTGTGGGCTCACCTGGAGGCCGGCTGGCCCGCAGCAGAGGCCTGCAGTCGATGCCGGCCCGTCGTCATTGGTATTCTGCTTTGGAGTACGCTTGGTGGCCACACGTGTCGCCAAATTGGCGCCGTCGGCGCTGCATGCAAGCCAGGGTCAGTTTGCCGTTCCTTCTGTAGTGAGTCGCTGTTGGCACAAGCAGCCGCTGCAGCTGTCTCGGTGGGGTTAGGCGTCCCGCCGAACCACATACAGCTTCGTGATAGTTGGTGCAGTTTCGTCGCCCAGCCACTCAAGGTGACCTTCGAGTGTGAGCATCACCAGCATGCATCACAGCGGATCTACACACTCGTTTCGCCCCCCCGCTTCGGGGACCTTTGCCTCCTATTGTACTGTTATGCTCCCTGTGCTGTCCTCCTCTTTCCCTCTTCCCTCCGCTCCTCCGGGCCCGATGTTGGCCCGATTTGGGTTTTCTTGGGGGGTCCGGCGTTGACCCTGTAGGGTAATCCACAGGTGCCGCCGCAGTCGGTACAAGTTTGAGCCCCGTCGCCTGTGGGGTTATCAGTGTAAATGTTTGCTGCTGGCGCGGCCTATCCCACCAAGGCAGGACCTCGGGGTCCACCTCACGGGCACGGTGAGGCTGCCATTGAATTGATTACATTCGTTATTGTTAGTGCATTCGCGCTCTATCTGTCTCTCTCTCTCTCTCTTTCTCAGGCCACGGTCCATCTCCTGAGTTTGCCTATCGCAGGTCGGGTCGTGGGGTGTTCCCAGTTTGCCTGGTGACTCTTTGAATCGCACGGAAGTTGAGGATGTGCAGTGTGGAGTTTATATGTGTCTTGGATGGAGGAGAAAAATCGGAATGGATGCGGGGATCATGTTCCTCAGGCCCTCCTCGCCTACGGGTGCAAGGCTGGGTGGATTTGTTGAACTCCAGCGATCGCGCGACGACGAAGCGAGTGAGAACGCAAAGCGAGTTGGGGAACATTGTTTCCCAGCTCGCTTTGCTCTCTCACGGCTTGGAGGCGGTGAAGGGTGTGGTGTGTGTGTGCGTGTGCGTGTGCGTGTGCGTGTGCGTGTGCGTGTGCGTGTGCGTGTGCGTGTGTGTGTTTGTGTGTGTGTGTGTTGTGTAATTGTGTAATTGTGAGTTTGTGAGTTTGTGTGTTTGTGTGTTTGTGTTTGTGTGTGTGATGCACGTGGTGTCACTGCTTGGCGAGAGACCGCCTCAGCAGGGTGAAGCTCGAGCAGCCTGGCACACATTGCAGTGGAGGCATGCCAAGAAACATCCTGCTTGCCTCCAGGGTGCCCCGTGTTTCTTGGGTTTCGATGGTTTTGCGATGGAAAGCGTGACGTTCCCACATTAAAATCAATGGGCGTCCGGGGGTCTCAGGGTTGAGTTTCTTGTGGAAGTTTTCTTGTGGTCGGGCCCCCCAACTGAGGATAGCCCGACAGAGCCTCCAGACACGTTCGAGTATTGTGGACACAGGGTCCAAGCTGCTGGACGTTACCTGTTGTGCCGCCGCTGCGGCGCTCGCTCTGCTATCGGAGCGTTTTGCTGGCAATCTCTTCTCAAGCCCTGCCGCGGTGCCGCCTCCGCGACCAAGGCGTGGGAGCGATACGCGATCCTGGCAGGGCGGGAGCCGCGGGCATAGGCAGCCACCTTTTGCGGTGGCGCGCTGCGCTGCCGCCGGTTGAGGGCGCCTAGGACCGCGACTCGTCTTCGTACGTGTCACGGGAATCGAGGCCCTTCTCCTCCTGGCCTGCGTTCGGCCTCGGCTCCGATGCTGGACCTTGGTCGTTCCTCCTCCTCCTCCTCCTCCTCCTCCTCCTCCTCCTCTTTCTCGCTCCGCCTCCTCCTCGCTATCCTTCTCACATGTCCCGTCATCCTCCTCATTATTCTCATTCCTCCGACCTGGGTTTGGAGGCTGCCTGACTGCGGTGCGTTGGAGGGGAGGGGAAGGGAAGGGCGAAGAGGAGAGGAGAGGCGAGGAGCGGAGCGGAGCGGAGGAGGAGGAGGAGGAAGAGGAGGAGGAGGAGGAGGAGGAGGAGGAGTAGGGGGAGGAGGAGGAGGAGGACGACGACGACGACGTCGACGCGAGGGCGGACCGGGCGCCTCAGAGAGCGCACAGGTGGATGACATTGAGCACTACCTTCATGATAATGAGCTCAACGCCGCGGGCTCGGCTGGCTGGGATCGGTGGGTCGCGGTCTACTGATCATGCCCATGTTGCGGCTCATCTTCCCCTTCCTCGCCAGGTCACCTTTTGCTCCTTCTCTGACTGCTCCTCCTCTTCCTCCTCCTCCTTTTCGTTTTGCTCATCTTTCTCCTTAGCCTTCTCCACCTTCTCTTCTTCTTCCGTCACTATCAATCGAGTTTTCACAGCGCCGCCTGCAGAGATTCGAGCATTGTCTCTGGGAGCCCTTGGGGGTGGCACCATCAGCGTTCCCCTGCAGCTGCGCGAGCTGCCTTCATCAAGCATCCCCCATCGCTCCTGTATGTCTCCCTCCCTGCCTCTCTCAACCCTCCTCCCCCTCCTTTTTCGTCCTTCCGGACTCCTTCGTCCTCTCTTTTCTTAGTTGTTCCGTTTCATGTCATTATGTTTGGCATTATCGTTCGTTACGCTTATGTTATCATCATTATTATTATTAGTACTATTATTATTATTATGATTATTATTATTATGATTATTATGATTATTATTATTATCATTATTAATATTATTCTGATTATTATTATTATTATTAGTAGTATTACTATTATTATTATTATCATTATTGTTATGATTATTAGTATTACTACTACTACTACTCATTATTAATATTATTAGTATTATTAGTATTAGTATTATTATGAATATTATTATTAATATTATTACTAGTATTATTACTAGCATTATCACTATTATTAGTATTCCCATTTCTCCCTCTTCCTCCCCTAGCGACTCCCCCTGCCCCGCCCAATGAGACAGAGAAGCCGCCATAACGCCAGCAGTCGATCGGGGTGGCATGCTGCCGTCATCTGGAGTCCCTTCAGGCAGATCGCTTCGTTTCCCGACCACGTCCTCTGTCGAGCGGTTTCCTCCTCTCCCCTAGTCCCCTTCGCCCACGCCTTACGAGAACCGTCCTGGGGCTCCACCGGGAGAGAACCTCTCCGTCCTCCTCGGTCCTCTCTGATCCCTGCGCCTTGCGAGAGAGGTCGTGGGGCTCTACCAGGACGGCTACAACAGCACCGCCTTCGGGGTCTCGGCTCGGCACTTCGACGACGTCATTTTCGCGGAGGCCCCTCTGGGCGGACGCCCGCGAGGAGGAGGAGGAGGAGGAGGAGGAGAAGCAGGAGAAGGATGAGGAGGAGGAGGAGGAGGAGCCAAAGGGGGAGGAGGAGCAGCCACAAAAGAAGAAGGAGCCACACAAAGAGGAGGAGGAGCAGGAGCAGGAGCAGGAAAAGGAGCAGGAGCAGGAGCAGGAGCAGGAGGAGGAGGAGGAGGAGGAGGAGGAGGAGGAGGAGGAGGGGGAGGAGGAGGAGGAGGAGGAGGAGGAGGAGGAGGAGGAGGAGGAGGAGTCAGAGGAGGAGGAGGAGGAGGAGGAGGAGGAGGAGGGAGGAGGAGGAGGAGCCCTTCCTGTTCGGGCGCCTCTTCGGCCCTGGCGACGTCCTTCGTGCGGCAAGCGCTGGCTTCCTCCGCTCTGCTCCGGGATGGGGCGCAGCTCGCTTCGCTCGAGCTGGGCCGTGTCCGGTTCTGCCGACAGAGAATCAGACTTCCATTCGCCATGCTCCTCCTCCTCCTCCTCCTCATCCTTCTCCTCCTCCTCCTCCTCCTCCTCCTCGTCCCTCCTCCTCCTCCTCCCCTCCCCTCCTCCTCCTTCTCCTCCTCCTCCTTCGTCCTCCTCCTCTTCCTCCTCCCCCTCCTCCTCCTCCTCCTCCTCCTCGTCCTCCTCCTCCGTCCCCTCCTCCTCCTCCCCTCCTCCTTTCTCCTCCACCTCCTCCTCCTCCTCCGCCCCCTTCTCCTCCTCCTCCTCCTCCTCCCTCCTCCTCCTCCTCCTCCTCCTCCTCCTCCTCCTCCTCCTCCTCCTCCTCCTCCTCCTCCTCCTCCTCCTCCATCCTCATCATCATCATCATCATCATCATCATCATCATCATCATCATCATCATCATCATCATCATCATCATCATCATCATCTTCCCCCCTATTCGAACGGTACCTTTTGCTCGTTTTCTCTGTCCACTGTCTCTTTGTTCCGTTGTGGTTTTGGCCTTGGGGCGTGGGAGTAGCGTTCCCGTGCCCGCATCATCTGCGTGTTAGCAGTGCTACACCCCTGCATTTCACCTTGCGGAAAGTAGTCCCTTTCCATCCGTTCCTTTCTTTTCGAGTTGGTAGCGGAGCCCCGGTGCCCACGCTGCCACCATGGCCCACGCGGCATTCCCTTTTTGTTGTTGTCTCGACGATTGGTGTTCCACCATTACGCCGTATGACACAACCAATGCAAGGACATCAAAATCAAGCTCTGCGTGTTCAGCCATCCGCCCCGACATCGCGTTGGACCGTTTTCTCCGTGCACGCGTTGTTTTACTCGTACCTTGCGACGGGGAAACCGCACCTTTGCCCCTCCAAAAAACATCGACTACAAAGACCCCCCCGCTTTCACTTTTGATCTCGCACAGACTATGTCTGGGCAGCTCGTGGATACTGAAACCATCAGCGCATTCGTCTGTGAGTGCTGCCTCACGCCTCACATGTCAGACTGTTGAGTGACACAACGTTCACGTCCCCGGTGTTGGCGAAGGGCCCCGAGCTCCCTGTGACCATGTTGCAAGAGCCTTGTGGGAGCGAAGCAACGGACACGACGCCTCCATTGCATCCGCTTGTGGGTGCAGCCGAAGGCGTCAGACAGGCGATTGCTCCGAAGTCCACATCACCGTCGTTGGAGAAGCGTCGCGAGCTTCTGGTGACGATGCTGCCAGAGCTGGAGAAGACTCAGGCTGGGAAGCGCAAGAAGATAATGGAGGGTTTGGCGATTATGTTGCCAGCATTCCGGGGCGCGCTCCCTGCCACCTGACAGACTTGAGCCCCGACGCGTACTCCTCTTGACTATTGCACAGTTGGTGGTGCCCAGTACATTGACAAATTGGCGCACGAGGAGCATTCCCATAACTATGCTGTAGGATGTTCGGAGTGCCGATCGCACCGCAGCCACGCAACGGAATAACAAACCCAATGCGCCGACGAGGGCGAGCACATCAGGGATAGATGCCCATGACGGCTCCGGGGCGCTCTACCCGAACAGCGCCGTTGGAGGGCACCGGGACTCCAGTCCTTCCTCGAGACATGGAGGGGGCTCCACTCCGGATGGAAGGCCATCGGAGCGGGCATGGTCGCTGCCACTGCATCGCTTGCGTTGGCGCCGGGCGGCAACGCGCGGCACCTCCGCGCTTGGGGGCCCGAGCAGCAAGCTCGCGTTCCTTTTCAACGCTGGGCACGGGGGGTCTTGATCTGGTCCGCGGCGAATTCCGACCTCGACGAGTGGCCGCCCGCCGCCTCGATCCAGGCAGGACCCATCGCATGCGACCGGCAATTCAGCGCCGCCGGCGGCCTTCCCGAGGCGCAGTCTGGCCGAACGGCGGGGCCAGCTCGGAATGGGGGACCGCGCGCAGGCGGCGTCGGCTCTGATGAATTTCACCCGGTCGCCGCAGGAGCGCATCGACAGCCTTCTCGCCATATTATCCGCAATAGGGCGCGGCGGGCTGGTCATCTCGGATTGGCTACAAAGGATTCAGCTACCTCTTGCAGCGCGCGGCGGGCGCGTCGATCATGCAACTCACCTTGATCTCGCAGCACTGCAACATGGCCCGCCCGACGAACGCGCAGCAGCTGTCACGCATGACAGGGCAGCTGCGACGGTTTGGGCACATGGTCGAGGGTTCGGTGGGCAATCTCGCCTCAGCCGCTCACTCGGCCCAACGCCGCGCGCTCCTCGCGGGCACGCCCGCGCAAGGTCAGATCAGAGCACCAATGGCACTACGGCGAGATTCTGGGATGGCATGGGCCCCGCTGCCCAGGGAGCGGCACTGGGCCCGCCCGCAGCCGCGGCCGCTGCCGACCCTGGCCCGGCGCCCCCAGCGCAGATGACACGCGCGAAAGCAGGCGTCGATTCAGGCGCCGACTCCGACCCCATCGGCTCGCCCGGCGAAGAGACTGCCGCCGATGGCCCCGAGCTGCGCGGCGCCCCCGTGGAAAACGCGGCGCGCGCCTCTACTGCGCAGACGAACGCGCCAAGTCACGATTGCGCCTCTTCGGCCGCAAGCCCGCTCGCCGCGCCGGGGGGGGCCATCGCGCGAAAACGCAAGCGCCGAGGCAATCGCCGCCGCGCCTTCCTGGTCGACACGTCCGAAAACGACGTCCAGAGAGCGTTCGCTGGCCTCGGGAAAGGCACCGGCGATCCGGCAATGGGAGAGGGGGGTTCGCGGCCGGCGGACCGGGCCCAGGCCGCCAAGGCAACCCGCTTGGCCTTGGCGGGGCGCATCTCACATGCCGCGCTTACGACTTCGATGGGGATCCTCGCGCGCAATTGCCCCAGGCGCCGACGGCAAGGGCGCGCCCTCTCCCTCGACGGCCCTGCCTCAGCAGCAGCGCCATTACCAAGGGCACCCCGCCGCTTTCACAGCTGGGGCATCGGGGGGCGCCTGGGCCAGCCGACCAGCAGCGAGCACCAGGCGCATGCGTAGCGTGGATGACAAGGAGCACCTCCCGGCGGACGATTGATTCCAGCGGCGGCAGCGCCGCGGCCAGACATGGCAGCCCACTGCGTCGCCCGACGGCTCGCGGCAATTTGCGGGCCGCAGCTACTGGTCGAGCTGGGCAAGGGCCTCATCTTCTTCGCCCCCCCAACCCCCACGAGGCCGAGCTACGACGACTCCGTCGAGACATGTCTGGCCTCGTGGACCGCGCGCAGCGGGGCTCTGCTCGGCCCGCGGGCCCAGCAGCTACGCTTCCGGCCCGCGTGACAGAATCGCCACTACAACCGACGCCGCCGCGTTGGAAGGCGCGGGCGGCGCATTCCCATTGGGCAAGCTCAGGAACGCGGCTGGGCGGGCGGCGTCAACGCGCGAGTCGCCGCGCCCCCTTCCGATCCCCACCTGCTGACGTGCAGCTTCCGAGCAGAGCTGCCAACAGTTTCATCTTCGGCATCAGATTGCATCAGCGCGCCGCGCGGATGAAGATCCACGCAGCCCGCAATCCGCGCCGGCTGCAGCGTCGCCGCCAGTGCCCGGGATCCCCGAGATCTGGCTCCATACAATTAGGACGCCCCCATCGACGTGAGCCAGCCATCGGGGAAAGCGGCCCATGTGGTTCGCTGGCCACGAGATGTGGATGTCGAGCGGCGGCCGATCCGAATGCGGCGGCGCACTCAACTCTCGCCCGCACTCAACGACGACACCTCGACGATCTCCACAGCGCGCAGCCTGCACTAGAGTTCTTACGACAACAGGCAGAGCAGCGATGTCAGCCCGCACAGAACTGGACAGAAAGCCCTGTCAATCCACCTCCTGCGTCGTCTGCCGCGCCCACTGCATCTGCCGCAGCTGCTGCGTTCAACGGCGACGACGGGGAGCGCCCTATTTGTCTCAGGGCCTTCGTACGCGGAGAAGTAGTACGCGTGCGATGCCGCTGGCCCAGCCGACGTCATCGCCGACTTCAGCTTCATCGGTGCATATCGCGCTTCCGCGGGCCCGACGCCTGTTGCGCCGGCCCGCGCGGCAGACCCTATGCGACGAGCCCGGCGCCCATGGCGCCAGCCCGCGCGGCATCAAACGACGATGAGCTTGAGGAGACCGCCGCAGCAGGACCTCACGCAGTCTCCTCGGCCAGAACCAACCTTCCGAACACTGCGACAAGACCTTGCGCAGTCACCAGGCAGCGCTTCCAGTTTCATGTCCGCTGCGGGCGTGGCAGCACCATGCGACGTCTACTTAGACCTACGTATGCCGCCATGCCGACGTGCGTGCCCGTCGCCAGGTACAGGCACGAGTTCGTCCACCGACTCACCGTGCGACCTGGCCAGCACCGACCTCCCGGGCGGCCGGTTCGGCGTCGTCGTCGACGCGGGCTCTTGGGCCAACTTCTGGGGACTACGCTTTGCCGTGAACCTGGTCGACAAGGCAGGTAAGGCCCAGAAAACGCGAAGCTGGTGCCCACTGAGGAGAAGCTGTCGTCGACATCGCACTCTACGTGTCAGGGGTTGGCAATGTTTCACAGGTTGCGCACTGAGAGGTGCACTGCCCCATCGCAGTGACCACGCGCGACGGCGCGACAACACTGCACAGCATGCGCGCCCTGGCCGTGGAGGGCGCAGGCTTCGATCTTCCTGCCCTTCTGGGCTTTCTATCCACGCCGTCCAACAATGGGGCGGTGAAGACAGGCGTAAGACACAAACGACTAATAGGTTCCCAGGCCCCGGCGGCTACGAAATCAATTGGACCCCGGTCTCTTTCCTCCCGCTCTCGCCTTGTTTTGTCTTCTCTCCTCTTCCCCCTCACCCCCCTCCGCCCTCCACGGAGGTCGGGGCGGGTGATGCTACGCAGTGGTATTTTACATGGTGTCGTGCATGATGATTTCTGTCATTCCTGGGCCACGTGCGCTGATGGAACGTAGTTCTCTTGATTATTGCGCGCGCCATCCGCCCGCGGGCCCGCCGCTTTTGCGCGGGCGGCGCCGGCGTCCCGCAAAGCGTACTTGCCTGGCGGTTCGCCCCGTTTTGCCCAGACATTCTCGGCTGCCCCCCCGGCGGGCTCGAGCTGCTCCCCCAATCGTGCAGGCGCAGGTTCTCCTCTCCTGTCTTCGCCTCCTCCTTTCTTGGCTCCTCTCTCCTCCCTCCCGAACTGTGTGTTGAACATTTTTGAGGCCTCAACCTGCCTGTAGCATCGTTCGCTCGCACACTTGGCGTAGCTCCTCTGCCTAGGCATGCGGCTTTGCTCTGGCTCCGCTGCCTTCCGCTCGTGTGGGTCCTCTGCGGGTACCTTCTGGCACTGGCCGTGGAGATCGGTCTACACACGCACGAGTTTCAATCTACATTCCACTGGCAAATGTCAGAGATTGCTGTCCGTAGATGATTGCCTGGAGCGTCTCAAATTTCTTGCGCTCGGCGTGCAGGCTGTGGGGTAATCCGCGGTTGTCGCTTGAGCTCGCCCCTTTCATCCTCCCCCCGTCTTCCTCGTTTCTTCCCTCCTCTCCCCGCCCATCCTTCTGATGTGTTGGACGTTCCCGAAGGGCGGCTAACGCCAAGTTTTTATAGTCCGGCATCGTGCCATTTGCCATGTTCAAACTGATTTGTTATGTTCACCCTTCGCGTGGTGTGGGTGGGTAGTTTTGGTGCCGTTTAACAAAACTTAGAAACAGGACGACCAGGGAAAGATGGGGGTGGAGGGAAAGGAGGAGGCGGTGGTGGAAGAGGAGGAGGAGGGCGAGGTGGCGGAGGAGGAGGAGGAGGAGGAGAACGACGACGACGACGACGACGGCGAGGACGAAGACGAATAATAGGTGGAGGATGAAGAGGGACGAGGAGAGGAGGAGAGAGGACGAGTGGGGCAGGAGGGGTGGAGGTGGCAGACAAGTTCACGAGCAGGCAGATGAGGAGGAGGAGGAGGAGGAGGAGGAGGAGGTGGAGGAAGCAGAGGAGGAGGGGGAGGTCCTCCCCTCCCCCCTCGCCCCCCCCCCCGTGCCTACAGGCGCGGGGCAGCGAGGTTTCCCGCGGCATCGCCGAGAAGCTCGCCGTGCACGCAACCCTGACGTGCGAAACCATGACCGTGGGGCAGAGTCACGAGGGCAAGAAGGCGCCGCCCCCGCGCTCCCTCCTTCTGCCTCCTCCGTCTTCCCTCCTCCACCCGCCGTCCTCCTCCACCCAGGCATCAGCCGGTCAGGGGGGCCTCGGGGGCGCTCCCAGGGAGCGCGGGCCCCCCCGACGGCCGTGCGGCCGCCAGCCGCGTCCCGCGCGACCGTGCGCGCTACGACGGCTCCACTCGACGCAGAGGAACGCTCGCCAGCTTGGCATCGCCGTCTCCGATCACGACGTGCTGCGGCAAGAAGGTTGGTTCGGGTGGTCTCCGCCCGCAGTCTTCTCCTGGACCATCACAAGTCAACTTTCGACATGGTCAAGGCAAACCGAGCATTTCCACTGTCGGCAGCGGGCGTAGGCAATTCCAATCCAGGTTCTTCATCTCAGCATTCTTCTGTTGGGCAACGGCATTGCTTTACGTGTGGCACGGCTAATTGGCAGACGAACAGATGATGCGCTTGATGTTTCCCCCCTCAGAGGCTGGGTGGTCGTCGGCAACAAGACCGCTCTCAGCACTCGGAAGGACGTCGCCGACGCGCAGCTTTCCAGGATCCGCATGGGCCAGGGAATCGTCACCAACACCAGCAGCAGCAGAAGCAGCAACACCAATTTGGGATTTCGGATGAGACAGCTCATGGCCAAGGCCAAGCGCAACCAAAGTTTCCTCCGGGCATTGTTCCCTCGTCCCCGTCGCAAGCCAAGTCACACGAGGCATGCGTCGAACTCCCACAGGATCCGAACGGGGTGGTTGCGTTTCGGTCTCAGCTACGTGTGTACCACTCTCATTGCCTTCCAGACTCCGATCAAATCCACCTGCTGGCAGACAGCAACATAGTGGCCGAATGTGAGGGCAAGTGCTCAGTTGTCTTGCTCATGTTTGTGAGCGCGTACGTGCTGGAGGGGAGAGTTGGAACCCAGCAGCGCTACATGGATCGTGCCAAGAAGAGAGGGCATTCGACGCGGAAGCGGCAGAGACACTCGCACCCTCGGCGCCCGAGGCTGCTGCTTCCCAGGCACGCATGAGCATGCAAAAGAGCATGGAGATCGCCACGGAGCTTCTCGACATCTTCAGGCTGATGCAGCGGCAATGGGCGGACCGTAACGCAGCTGCAGCAACGCAAGCAGCGGCGGAAGGTTGCGGCGGCCTCTGAGGCCAGGGCACCTGCGCGCCGTGCTGGGCCCTTCATGGAAGCCGATCACGGAACGATGCGCCTTTTCCGAGGAGATCCAGGCCGGCAACCAGAACATGGTGGAAGGCCGTTTTTGCCCCATGGCCAGCAGGGTACATCACCAGCGCCAGTTTCTCCCTTGTAGTCTCCTCTTCCAGGGCCAGGAGCCCCAGCTACCGCAACGTCAGCTTCAGCATCATCGGCAGTTTCGCTCATACCACAGGTGACTAGCAGCCTTTAGACGTGCCAAGCCAAATTGACATCGCAGCTTGCTCAGTTTTCCGCTCAGCTCAGCTCTCTGACGGCCCACCTCACGGCGGCAACGGCAACGCCGCCAGCAGCTCCAGCACATGCTTTGCCAGTGTCCATGCAAGTAGCCCCTTCCCAAGTTGCTTGGAATACAGCTACCCGACTGGCAGCAGACGGCACAGGGGTCCTTGCCCAAGACGAAGATGGTCCACATTGCATCGGTCAAGCGGAGCTGGCGGCACTAATTACTATCAGCAAAGCAGAAGCAGCTCGGCGCAACGCCAGCAGCAGCGCGTGAAGGGCATCCAGCAGATCCCAGGTCAGGCTACGCTACCATGGAGAGCGTCGGCATCAGACGAAACCAGATCACGCGGTTCGGCAGCTGCAGCAGCAGGCGAGTTGTCAGTTGCCAGCTCACAAGTGCATCCAGCAGAGTCGGAGGAGCTTTTTCAGGACGCGAAAGAGGCAGCAGCGAGCCCTGCTTGAATGGAAATAGCATGTTCCACCAGAGTACACGTATTCGTGGATGGCTCTGATTGTGTTTCACGGAAATTTGCTCCTCGTGGTTTTCATCTTGGCAAGTCTCTTCATGTCCCCAAAGGGCTGTTTCGTTGGGCCATGGCGGTTCTTGTTGAAGATGTGCATTCCAATCATGCCGACATCGGTTGTTGCGCGCAGGTCTTTGAATCCACCGAAGTTGCCCCAGAGCTCTACCCGTTCCTCCCCGAGCTCTTCGCGGCCCAGTCGGCCCCGCCGTGGTGGCTCCAAGAGGGCATCTCGGAGACGTGGGGTACATGCCTCTATGGGGATACAGTCGGGGCCCTGAAGAAGGAACCCTTTTCGTTGGGGAGGGGCTGGGTGTTCCCTGAGTGTTTCACAGCTTGCCCAAGGTTTTCCTTCGGCTTTCGATCGGACATCGAAGTTTAACTTATGGAAAAAAGGGGCCTCGTTCCTTATTTAGGGTTCCTTAGGTCAACGCCCCGACTGTACTGTGGGGGTTCTCTCAGTCTTAGACGGCGGGGCGACGAGGGGCCCCTTTCTGTCCCAAAGAAGGGTTCTAGATGGGGCATTCCGTCGTGTTCGAGCCCGATCTAGAACGTGCGGAATCGCTCGCGTTGGAGGTCACGTAACGCATCCATGGAATGAGCTTGCCGACGCTGTGCGCGCGTGTTTCAGCGGGACAGGGCGATTTCAGTCCATCTTCCTCAGGATGAAAGGAAGTGGACGCTCAAATCAATGTGTTTGCTCAGGCATAGCTGGACTGCACTCCGTATACGTGCTGCGCTCAATCTGCGTCCGCTCAAGGGGTGGCGCTTCCAGATCCGCAGCCCTCCCTGCTTTCGCCTCTCTCAGTTGGCCCCTCCCTCGAATTCTCCCGAGACGCCCGGGGGCGCGCGCGGGAAACCCCGATTCGATTGCCTGAAAGAGCTCTCGTTGGATTCAGTTTTGCTCCGATCACGAGCTGTATCCAGCCCTGGTAGGATTTCATGAGAGTTGGATCGACACCGAATAGGACTCCATAAGAGCTGGATCCAGCCTCAGTAGGATCCCATCAGAGCTGGATCGAGCCCTTCTAGGATTCGATCAGAGACTATAAGGGCTGAACTCGACCCCAAGAAGGGTTCTATCAGAGTGGGATTGAGCCCTAGCAGGTCCCCATTTGAGTTTGATCGAGTTATGTAGGGAAGGGCGTCTATTACAGCTGGATCCAGCCCCATCAGGATGCCATTAGAGCTGGGGCGGTGGGACTCTTTTAAAACAGGAACGAGCTTTAAGAGGGGCTTGTTGGAGCTGCATCGAGCCTTGGTAAGATTCTATCAGCGCTGGCGGCGGGCGCGGGCGCTTGCGCCAGGCGCCGCCGCCGCTGACGTTGTCGCCGTCGTCGTCGTTGTCCTAGTCGTCGTCGTCGTCGTCGTCGTCGTCGTCGCCGTGGTCGTCGTCCGCGTCGTCGCCCTCCTCTTGGGTCTCCTCCTCCGCCTCCTCCTCCTCGTCGGTTCCGCGCCCCGATGTTCTTCCTTACCCAGCTTCTTCTGCTCGGCAGTGGGGTGGTTTTCGTCTTTGGGCGGGGCGGTGGAAGCCGCGGCGCGGCTACGTGCCAGTCCTGTGGACGAGGGCCAGCGGCAGCGACGGCCACGACGACGGCGACATTGTCGTCGTCCTCGTCGTCGTCGTCTTCTTCGGTCGTCGTCGGCCGTCGTAGGTCGTCGACGGTCGTCGGCGTCGGCGTCGGCGCCGGCGTCCGTCGTCGTCGTCGTCGTCGTCGCTGTCGTCGCCGTCGTCGTCGTCGTCGGTCGTCGTCGGTCGTCGTCGGTCGTCGAGGTCGTCGTCGTCGTCGCCGGTCGTCGTCAGTCGTCGTCGGTCGTCGTCGACCCTCGTCGGTCGTCGTCGTCAACGTTGGCGTCTTCGTCGTTGTCGTCCTTCGCGTTCCGTCAACGTCGTCGCCGTCTGTCGGCGTCGTCGTCTTCGGTCGTCGTCGTCGTCTTCGGTCGTCGTCGGTCGGCGTCGTCGTCGTTTGTCGTCGTCGTCGTCGGTCGTCGTCGGTCGTCGTCGGTCGTCGTCGTCGTCGTCGCCTTCGGTCGTCGTCCGTCGTCGACGGTCGTCGTCGGTCGTCGTCGGTCGTCGTCGGTGCGTCGTCGTCCGTCGTCGTCGTCGTCGCCGTCTGTCGTCGTCGTCGTCGGTGTTCTTCGGTCGTCGTCGCAGTCGTCGTCGTCGTCGTCGTCATCTGTCGTCGTCGTGTTCGGTCGTAGTCGGTCGTCGTCGGTCGTCGTCGTCGTCAGTCGTCGTCGTCGTCGTGGTCGTCGTCGTCTTCGGTCGTCGTCGGTCGTCGTCGCTCGTCGTCGGTCGTCGTCGTCGTCCGTCGTCGTCGGCCGTCGTCGTCGTCGTCGTCGTCGTCGTCGTCCGTCGCCGTCCGTCAACGTCGCTGTCGTCGGCGTCGTCATCGTCGTCGTCGTCGTCGCCGTCGTCGTCGTCGTCGTCGTCGTCGTCGTCGTCGGTGTTCTTCGGTCGTCGTCGCAGTCGTCGTCGTCGTCGTCGTCGTCGTCGTCGTCGTCATCTGTCGTCGTCGTGTTCGGTCGTCGTCGGTCGTCGTCGTCGTCGGTCGTCGTCGTCGTCGTGCTCGTCGTCGTCGTCTTCGGTCGTCGTCGGTCGTCGTCGCTCGTCGTCGGTCGCCGTTGACGTTGTCGCCGTCGTCGTCGTCCGTCGTCGTCGTCCGTCGTCGTCGTCGTCGTCGTCGTCGTCCGTCGCCGTCCGTCAACGTCGCTGTCGTCGGCGTCGTCATCGTCGTCGTCGTCGTCGTCCGTCGTCGTCGTCGTCGTCGTCGGTCGTCTTCGGTCGTCGTCGGTCGTCGTCGGTGCGTCGTCGTCTGTCGTCGTCGTCGTCGTCGGTGTTCTTCGGTCGTCGTCGCAGTCGTCGTCGTCGTCGTCGTCGTCATCTGTGGTCGTCGTCGTGTTCGGCCGTCGTCGGTCGTCGTCGTCGTTCGCCCTCGTCTTCGTCGTCGTCGTCGTCGTCGCCGTCTTTGGTCGTCGTCGTCTTCCGTCGTCTTCGGTTGTCGTCGGTCGTCGTCGGTAATCGCCGTTGGTCGTCGTCGTCGTCGTCGGTCGTCGTCTTCGGTTGTCGGTCGTCGTCGGTGGCGTCGTCGTCGTCGTCCGTCGGCGTTGTCGTCGTCGTCCTCGTCGTCGTCGTCACCGTCTGTCGTTGTCGTCGTGGTCGTCGTCGGTCGTCGTCGGCGTCGTCGTTGTCGCTGTCGTAGTCGTCGTCGTCGTCGTCGTCGTCGCTGTCATCTTCGGTCGTCGTCGGTCGTCGTCGTCGTCGGTCGTCGTCGGCGTCGGTTTTCGGTCGTCGTCGGTCGTCGTCGGTCGACGTCATCATCGCCGTCGTCGTCGTCGTCGGCGTCGTCGGTCGTCATCGGTCGTCGTCGGTCGTCGTCGGCGTCGTCGTCGTCCGTCGTCGTCGGCGTCGTCGTCGTCGTCCGTCGCCGTCGTCGTTGTCGTCGTTTTCCTCGTCGTCGGTCGTCGTCGGTCGTCGTAGGCTTCGTCGTCGTCGGTCGTCGTCGTCGTCTTCGGTCGTCGTCGGTGTCGTCGTCGTCGTCGGTCGTCGTCGATCGTCGTCGTCGTCGTCGTCGGTCGTAGTCGGTCGTCGTCGTCGCCGTCGTCGTCGTCGTCGTCGGTCGTCTTCGGTCGTTGTTGGTCGTCGTCGACGGTCGTCGTCGGTCGTCGGTCGTCGTCGTCGTTGTCGTCGGTCGTCGTCTCTCGTGGTCGTCTTCGGTCGTCGTCCGTGCGTCTTGGTCTTCGGTCGTCGTCGGTCGTCGTCGGTCGTCGTCGTCGTCGTCGTTGTCGGTCGGCGGCGGCGGCTGGCGGCTTCGGCGTCGGCGTCGGCGTCGGCGTTGGCGGCGTCGTCGGTGTCGGTGGCGTCGTCGTCTGCCGGCGGGTGGAGGGGGGGAGTGGGGGAGTGGGTGGGGCGGGGCTAATTTTTTGGGGGGGCGGAGGGGGGTGGGGTGGAGCCTTACGGCTCTTGGGAGGGGGGGAGAGGGTCTGGGCGGGGAGGGGTAGGGGGTGGGGGGGCCCTTTTCCGAGCCACTCCCTGTAGGTTTTTCTCAGGCTGGCGACGGTGGATCGCGCTCCGTCAAAAAACATTATCCCAGTGCGACCCTACCGAGGAGTTGGAGCATCTAGGAAAGCAACATCTACATCTACACCGACAGTTACATCAACATCTACACCTACATCTACATCAACATCAACAGCGAGACTCACATCTACATCTACATCTACATCTACACCTACATCTACATCTACATCTACATCTACACCTACACCTACATCTACATCTACATCTACATTTTCGCATTGGTTTTGTTTTTGCTTTGCATTGCCTTGGCTTGCCTTTGCTTTTGCTGTTGCCGTTGCTTTTGCTCTGATGTTGTTTTTGCTTTTGCTTGAGTTTGTTTTTGTCTTGCCTGCGCACAGACACACACACACACGCATGTTTTCGCATTCGCTCACCGGGTGTGTTTGAGAATGCTCCGTATCCGGTCTATTACCGCACGGCTTGGCCATCTTGGGCGCCTCTTGGGGCGTCTTGGGTCGTTTTTGGGATGTTTTTTGGCGAGAACACTACGCAGTTTTGTTCGTTGTCACAAAAACGCGGACCTGGGAACCTTCTACCCCTGCCGCCCCGCCGCTGGCGCCGCGGTTCGCCGCGGTGCCTGTGGTGGGGCGGGTTGGGTAGGTTGGGGGGTGCGTTTGGGGTGGCTCGCCTCAGGTCTTCATGGACTTCGTGTTCCTCGTCTTGTTCGTGTTCTTTGTCCACGTCTCCCTGCGGTGGGGGGAGGGTAAATATACCCCCGCGTCGCGCGCGCTGCCCCGAGGGCGCTTGTCGGCCGAACGCGAGGCTGGCGCCCTCGGTGCGCGCGTCGCGGGCCGCCGTGGCGGCTTTTGTTTCCGTATGACCGTGTCAGTATGACCGTGTCAATGAGGCCGTGTCAATGCGACCGTGCCTGGGCCGTGTCAATGCGACCGTGCCAATACGACCGTGTCAGTGCGACCGTGTCGATAAAGCCGTGTCAATGCGACCGTGCTATGGCCGTGTCAATGCGACCGTGCCAATACGACCGTGTCAGTGAGACCGGGTCAATAAGGCCGTGTCAATGTGACCGTGCCTGGGCCGTGTCAATGCGACCGTGCCAATACGAACGTGTCAGTGCGACCGTGTCGATACAGCCGTGTCAATGCGACCGTGCTATGGCCGTGTCAATGCGACCGTGCCAGTATGACCGCGTCAATGTGACCGTGTTGATGCGGCCGTGTCAATGCGACCGTGCCTGGGCTGTGTCGACGCGACCGCGCCAGTAAGATCGCGTCAATGCGACCGCGTCTGTAAGGCCGTGTCAATGCGACCGCGTCTTTTCGATTGCGTCAACGCAACGCGTCAATTACGCCGTGTCGTTGCGACCGTGCCAATTTCTCCGCGTCACTGCGTCCGTGTCTTGTGGGGCGTGTCAACGCGTCCGTCTCGCCGCGACCGTATCAATGCGAATGTGTAAAAGCGAATGCGTCATTGCGACCGTGTCAGCGCGACCGTGTCAGTGCGACCACGCCAATATTACCGCGTCAATGCGACCGGTTTCCGCCGCCCAGCATGTTGACATTCGTCAGGAGACGCGCGCAATGATCGTTGTTACGCGACGGAGCCAGCAGTGCGCGCAGGCAGAAGACGCGAGCCGCATACGCCGTTGGGCGCGCCGCGGCCGCACCAGCGATGTGCGCTGCAACGCCCACGCTTTCCATGAGCCTGGCTGATTTTCTTGCGGCCCATGATGATACAAGCCGCGGCGCCGAGTGGCTTCGGCAGTGCGCAGCCCTATGCCAGGCGCCGCGAGCGGCTGCGAATGCCGCCACGACGCGCCAGTGCCTCGCGCGCAGGACAATGAGTTGGAGTCAGTGCGTGATCTTGCGTTTGCAGATCCCGGCGCACTGCAGGGCAACCCGTCCGCGGGTAAGCGCTCCTTCTTAGCCAGAGTGATGGCTGCCGCGAAGTCTCTGACAGCGGAGGAACAGCGCGCGGCTGATCCGGCCAGCGCAGGCAGCGCGGCCGGGAGCGGGTCAGCACCTGAGCCGATGTGCCACGTGGACATTCAGGCGAAGTTGCAAGGAGGCGCTCTGAAGGATGTGGGCCAGGCGTTTTGGCCGCGGTCCGCGGCGGTCGACGCCCTCGAGACGGACGTGAAGCGGCTGCAGCGTCGCGGCATCAAGCGGCCATTTGTGTTCGCTGACCTGAAGAAGTTCTTGCCGTCCTGGGCAGAATCGAAGAGCGCGAAAGAGGAGGCTGATGAGGGCCCGCCCATGTCTCGGGATCTTCGCGACCTTTCGCGCGCGCTCGGCGTAGCGAACCCAGTCAAAGCGAAGTCGCTCACTTTCACGCAATGGCATGCCGCCTTCGACAGGTGCACGCGTCTGCGCGCGGGGCGCGCACCCAAGAGCAACGGCGTCGTCCGAGCGCGTAGGTACGCCATCGCTTGCGTCTGCACGGAGCAGATGACGCTGGCTGCGACGATTCGCCACCGCCAGAACGTCATGAAGGCCCGCCTATCGCCGTTGCTCTGCGGATCCAGCGGCGCGAGTGCGATGCGCGCGCGGCGCGGCAGGTGGCCGCGCAGGCGCCCAATGCTAATCGGAGTGGCGCGCTGGGGCTCGTATACGATGAGATTTGCCGGCGCACTTGGGCAGAGAGGTCTCGCGCCGGTGATGATTCCCTCGACATCGAAACTGTCGTGGCAACGATCGATGTGACTCTCTTGGGCGAGGCAGAGGCCGCGTACGATCGCGAAAGTCAGGAGCGCTCAGCCCCCCGCGGGGGCAAGGGTGCCAAGGGCGGCGGAAAACCCGGCAAGGGCGGCGGCAAGGGCGCCAAGGGCGGCGGCAAGGGCAAGTTCCCGCCTGCGCCCCCGGCGGCGCCGAACGACCGCGGCGAGTACGGGGAGCCGCGGGCCAAGAGAGCCAGGCATCACGAGCGCTGATCAACGTTCCTGCGCCGCGCAGGCGCGGGTCGGTGCGCGCGCGCGCGACGGCGGTAGCCGGACGGCGCGCAGGCGCAGCTGAGAGTCCAGCGGTGACATGTGAAGCATGCCGCGGACAGGAGGCTGGAAGCGCGGCGCACCTACATGTATGTCGCGCGCGGTGGCGTCGCGCTTGCGCAGGCTACCAATTCGGTGTGGACGCGCGGGGCGCAGCCTACACCGGTTGTTTCACTGGAAGAAGTTGCCGGCGCGGGCGCTCCCGCGGTGGGCGGGGTGCAAGCCCATTTGTCGAAAGGCCCCATCGCGTATCCGTCTTTGCTCCCGCGCGCGCGCGTTAAAAATCTGTCGCGTTGTAGGAGAGCTTGACGCTGGCGACGTGCAGAAGATAGAATTTATCAACTGTGCAATGAAGGACGGATTTCACATCGCGCCATCGCGCGGGATTGAGGAAGACGTTCGCTGCGCCATAGAGTGGGAAGCGTCCAGAGACAGCGTAGAGGTTATGCGTCTGCGCGACAATATGCTATCACGCCTGGAAGCGTGGGGACAAGCGTTACGACGTGACGGGGCCGTCGAGCAATGGTTCGCCGGCGCTGACGACGCGACGCGCGCCGTGTCCGCCGACGTGAATGGGCCGCTTTTAGCTGCTCTGCTCGACATGACGAGCTACGATGACACGGCCGCGGCTGATCTGTTCCGCTACGGCGCGCCTTTGCTCGGAAAGCTGCCCCATGCGGGCAGAGGGCCCGCAAAGAAATTCCCGGAGCCCACGTCGTCCGAGGAGTTGCTGACCTCCTCCCCCGTGCACAATAGAGCCATTTTGTCTTCCTTGCGAGAGGACGTGAACTCGTCTGCGATCCACGAGGGCGCGCTCGCCGATGCGTCTCTGTCGCGGATGACCGCTCCGGTTGTGCTGGCCAAGGCGGACTTGGGCAGGGTGCGTCTGTCCCCGCGTTTCTCCATTGTGCAGGGCGTCAAGCCGGATGGCGCGCCCAAGGTTCGCGTAGTAGACGATGAATCGAGAGGGGGCATCAACTCGGCGTGCCAGCCCGCCGAGAGGTTGTTGCTGGACGGGGCTGACGTTTTGGTGGACGCCCTGCGCTGCTATCACGGTCTGCGCGGGCACGCACCGGCACTGTTTAAGGCTGACATCGACTCCGCTTACCGGCGTGTGCCTATCGCTCCTGAACACAGGCTCGGGATTTCCGGGTGCCCCCCCCCGTTAAAAGCATCGACCTGGGGGCTCGTGTCGGGGTTCCAGAGGAACCCGGCGTTTGCGGTGTCGATGTCGGCCTTGCCACAGGTGGGCAGCTTACAGCACGTATTTGCACGACGGAGACATTTGGGTCACTGGTCACCTGGCGTTGATGTTCGGCGCCCTGGCTGCCGTCTTTGGGTGGGACCGAGTCGGAGCTGCCTTGGCGCACCTCGCCCGCAAGCTCTTAAAGATTCCCACCCTCCGATACGTGGACGATTTCTTTGGGCCGTGCGCACCCGCAACTAAAGAGCATACCATGGCATCGCTGGCCAGACTAGTGCGCCTGCTCCTAGGTCCAGGAGCGGTTTCCGATAAGAAGCTGGAATGTGGCGACGAGCTGGAGATTTTGGGCCTGCATGTGTCCTTTTCTCTCAGCGGGATCAACTTGTTTCCCGCGCCCAAGAAGGTGCGCAAGTGGCTTTTCTTGATCAAGCAAGCGCTCGACTGCGGGACACTATGTGCCGGCCAAGCCAGCAAGCTGGCCGGCGCTCTCAGCTGGGCAGGTCAACATTGCTTCGAGCGGCTAGGGCGTGCGATGTTGCAGCCCCTGTTCGCGCAGCAGAATGCGCGACGGGGTGTCGTTCGCGCCCCGCTCAACTTGGCGCTGTCATGGTGGGCGGAGGTGCTGGCCCTCGGCATCCATCAGTCCAAGCCGTGGGCGCAGCTGGAACGGCAAGAAGTGCACTTGTTCGCTGACGCAAGGGGCGGGTCCGATCCACGGCTCGCCGCCGTGCTGTTCGTCGATGGTCGCGCCTTCTGGTCCGACGCCCCTCCAGACCAGGAGCTGCTGGAGGACTTGGCGCCGCGCCGGGACTCTCAGATTATGGCGTTAGAACTGCTCGCTATAGCGCTGGGATTAGCTACCTTTAGTGAACTGCTGGCGGACCGCCGAGTGGTGATTTGGTCCGACAATGTGGGCGCAGAAGGGGCAGTGCGGAGCGGTCGCGCTTCCGCTTGGGACCACTCCCGCATCATTCACGCCATGTGGTTCCTCATCGCACGCACCCGGTGTTCGCCGTGGTTTGCGCGGGTCCCATCAGCAGAGAACATCGCCGACCTTCCGTCGCGGGAGGAGTACGAGTTGCTACGTGTTCTTGGGGCGAACTTCGTGACGCCGCGCTTGCGCGCGGCTGAGTTCTTCGCACCGGAGACGTTTCTGGCCCGCGCTCTGCCGGCGGGAGCGCGCCGTCGCGCGTCGTCGCGCCCCGCGAGCGCCGTTGCGCATCGAAGGCGGCACGAAGCAACGAAGGCGAGTGAGCCGCTGTCCCGCGTCGAGCCCGTTGCGAGCCATGCCTCGCGCGTGCCTTGCGAGGGCGGCCCGCGCGAGTTGATGCCAAAAGCCGACAGTGGAAGCTGCGTCGTTAACCGGCCCCATCGATGGGCCCCTGGTCGGTTGTCCTATGCGTCAGCGCGCGGTCCCAGCGCAGCCAGCGACGGGCGCTCAGTCGAGCGATAAGCCATGACGTTGTTTCATGAGGTCCGCGGCGTCCTGCCAGAGCTTTCACCCATGGTTACCTTTGCGTTGATCGAGTTGCTGCGGCGCCAGGACATAACGCATCTCAGAGATCTGCAGCTAGCGCGCGTCGATTGGTTCGAACCGGTGTCTGCCGCAGAAGGGGAACGAGGCGTCAGCCCTGACGCCCTGCGCGTAGCGCTGTCAGAGTTAATTAACGAAGCGAAGAAGCCATCTGCCGTCGTGCGCGGCGCAAAGGACGAACCTCCGCCTGCACCCGACGTGCATCAGCGCGAGTGCCGCAGCCGCAGTCGCCCTGCCAGGCGGCGAGCTGCCAAGTGCGATGAGCTTTCGGCGGCTTGCGGTGCTGTGCGGGACCTTGAGCTGGCCGTCAGCATAGCGCGCCAGTGCACCATCGAGCCGCGCGCGGGCCCCCGCCGTGAAGTCGAGGCCCTGCGGCAGGGCCTCGCCCAGCGAAGCTTCAGCGAATGGTCGAATTCGGCTCGGGTCGCCGCGATTCTGGGCAGCTGCCCGAAAACGTGGCCCAGCGTAGTCAGCGCCTTCCGCTGCTGGGCGACTTTCGCCATGACCGTGCTCGGCTGCGACGCGGGGGAAGTGATTCCGCCGTCGCCCGAGGGCCTTGCATTGTGGAGCACATGCTTCCGTTGTAAAGGAACATTCGACAACTATATTTCGCACGTCAGATTAGTCTGCATCCTGTTGCGCGTCCCGCTGGACGCGCTGAGCGACCCGGCAGTCGAGCGCGCGGCTCGCGCGGTGCAAGCGCGAAACACTTGGCAGGCCAGGCCCAAGATGTTTATTCGGGAGGCGCTCCTCGCCAGATTACTGAAGCATCTCGAACGCCACCAATCGGGGCGCGAGCTGCAGATGCTTTTCTTGACGGCGTACATATTCCTGTTGCGATTGCCGTCGGAAGCACTGCCGATGCACGTCGCTCGGGACGGCGATCCGCCGCGGGCGGTCGAGCCGAAGAGCTGCCTACGCCTGCATGACGGCTCGATCTCGCTGACGTTGCTTTGGCGCAAGAATCGCGCCACGCCGCTCACGATGACGCGCACGTGCTGGTGCGCGCGCTGTCCATCAACGTGCCCCGTGCACGCGCTGGGGAAATTCTGCGCCGACAGCGCGGCCCAGCAGCCTTTTGCGGGTTTCCGCCCGGACGCTGTCCTATCGGCGTTGAGAGCGGCCCTGCAAGAGCTCGGGGTGCCGCGGCACGATGCCTATCGCACCCACGATTTTCGTCGGGGCCACGCCCAAGACATGGCGGTGCGTGGCTCGCGGCTGGCCGACATCCTTCGCGCCGGAGATTGGCGGTCCGCCGCCTTCCTGTCATATTTAGACAGGGATGCGCTTGAGGACAGCGCCGTCAGGGAAGCGCACGGCGGCGCTTCGTCCAGCGACGAAGACAAGGACTGAGGTGGCTGTGAGCCTATAGAACACCTTCGGCGAGAACAGCGTTGGGTTTTCCTCGCGCGCAGGTGCAGCAAGGGCCTTGGGTGTCGCTGCACCCGCGCGCTCCCGCGGGGAGCGGCGAGCGACGAGTGCGCCGCTCGCCCCCCCCCGCGGGCGCGTGCCTACCCAACGCGCAGCGCTCCCCGCGCTCTCCCCCAACCCTCGGGTTTTCC
This sequence comes from Prorocentrum cordatum, assembly GCA_963575745.1. Taxonomy (NCBI): domain Eukaryota; class Dinophyceae; order Prorocentrales; family Prorocentraceae; genus Prorocentrum; species Prorocentrum cordatum. The sequence goes on along the minus strand of CAUYUJ010016097.1, from coordinate 20,371 downwards.
AGGGTAGCGTCTTTTGTGGGCGAGAACACAACGCAGTTTTGTTCGTTGTCACAAAAACGCGGACCTGGGAACCTTCTACCCCTGCCGCCCCGCCGCTGGCGCCGCGGTTCGCCGCGGTGCCTGTGGTGGGGCGGGTTGGGTCGGTTGGGGGGTGCGTTTGGGGTGGCTCGCCTCAGGTCTTCATGGACTTCGTGTTCCTCGTCTTGTTCGTGTTCTTTGTCCACGTCTCCCTGCGGTGGGGGGAGGGTAAATATACCCCCGCGTCGCGCGCGCTGCCCCGAGGGCGCTTGTCGGCCGAACGCGAGGCTGGCGCCCTCGGTGCGCGCGTCGCGGGCCGCCGTGGCGGCTTTTGTTTCCCCTCACCCTTCGCCGCTCCTTTGGTTGGGGTGGGGCGCGGGGTGTCGCTGCACCCGCGCGCTCCCGCGGGGAGCGGCGAGCGACGAGTGCGCCGCTCGCCCCCCCCCGCGGGCGCGTGCCTACCCAACGCGCAGCGCTCCCCGCGCTCTCCCCCAACCCTCGGGTTTTCCAGGGTAGCGTCTTTTGTGGGGGCCTCTTGGGAGCCTCTTGGGCCGTCTTGAGGCGTCTTTGCTGTCGCTGCTGTTGCTTTGCCTTTGCTTTGCTGCTGTGCTATGATATGCTCTGCTATGCTACGCTGTGCTGTGCTGTGCTGCGCTATGCTATGCTATGCTTTGCTGCGCTGTGCTATGCTATGCTGGGCTATGCTATGATATGCTGTGCTGCGCTATGCTATGCTACGCTATGCTGTGCAGCGCTCTGCTATGCTAAAGCTCAGCGAAGCTAAGATGAAGGTAAGCTAAGCTAAGATAAGCCTGAGCTAAGATGAAGCTAAGCTAAGCTAAGATGAAATAAGCTAAGATAAGATGAGATAAGCAACGCTAAGCTAAGGAGACGTAACTGGGGGAACCGCGGGGCGGATGCCGGGGGAACCGCCCAGGGCGCGTTCCACTGCCCGGCCCCTTTAAGATACAGGGTAAGAACCCTCTAGGCAGAGCCTAGGTAGGGAAAATACTCCGAAGATATTCAAAAGGTGCCCAACCATCGAGGCTAGCTCGGCATCTGTCGCACATTGCTTTTCCTTAGCCTTTGCTTTGCTTTTGCGTTTGCTTTGCTTTGCATTGCTTGTGCTTTGTTTTGCTGTCTCTGCTGTTGCTTTGCCTTTGCTTTGCTGCTGTGCTATGCTCTGCTATGCTATGCTATGCTGCGCTGTGCTGTGCTGTGCTGTGCTGCGCTATACTATGCTATGCAATAATATGCTATGCTATGCTGGGCTATGCTATGATATGCTGTGCTGCGCTATGCTACGCTACGCTCTGCTATGCTATGCTGTGCTATGCTATGCTAAAGCTCGGCGAAGCTAAGATGAAGGTAAGCTAAGCTAAGATAAGCCTGAGCTAAGATGAAGCTAAGCTAAGCTAAGATGAAATAAGCTAAGATAAGATGAGATAAAGCCAAGGAGACGTAACTGGGGGAACCGCGGGGCGGATGCCGGGGGAACCGCCCGGGGCGTTTTCCACTGCCCGGCCCCTTTTAAGCCAAGACAGTAAGAACTCTTCTAGGCAGAGCCTAGGTTGGGAATAAAAAACGTTGGCCCTTTGATTCTCGGGCGGCGACGACGACGACGACGACGACGCCGACGCCGACGCCGACGCCGACGCCGACGCCGACGGGGACGGGACCCCTTAGGACCGCCCGCCTGCTGGCATGCGCAGGCGTTAACGCTGCCGCGCGCCGACATGAAGTGCAGCGACGCCCCGCGCAACCCGCAGCGGCCCGAGTGGACCGACACCTTCAAAGTCGAGGCCCGCCAGGGTTAAGTCGGGCCTGTCCCCTTACAGTGGGATTTTCGACGAAAAATATAAATAAAATACCCAAAAAATAGTCAACAAAAAATCAAAAAATAGTCTGGGGACTATTTTTGGAGTATTTTTTGGCTTTTTTTGTTGTATTTTTGGAGTATTTGTTGTTTTTCGTCGAAAATCCCTCTGTGGGGGGACACGCCCGACATAACGCTAGGGCTCGTTTCGATTGCTCAGATTCGGTTCGATCCAATTTCGATGGCGCCCGATTCCGTTTCGATTCGGCTTCGGTTTCCGATTGGGGCTCCGATTTTTCATGGCCCACTAGCCTGCCGATTTCCGCCGATTCAGCTTCTCTCGACTGCGCTGCCCAAATCCGCCGATCCGATTCATTTCGATCGCCGATCCGACTGATTGATTCGATTCTCTGGGCTCCCATGTCGTGTCTTGGCATCGCTCGGACGTGTGCGTTTTTGGGGTAAGACCAACGCCAGATCAATCTTGGAGCATCTTGGATCAACATCACCATCTTGGAGCATCTAGGATCAGTGCCAACATTGGAGCATTCAGGATCATGTGGAAAGCAAAAACACGCACAGAACCAAACAATGCACGAAAAACACACGTCCGAGCGATGGCAAGATGTCGGTGGCCATGTCGGTGGCCTTTGCCAGCAGCCATGCTGGCGGCCATGCCGGCGGCCTTGCCCGCGCCTCTGTCGCCGCTCAGCGGTAGCGCCCTGGAAGTTGGCGGCCCTCGTCGGCGCCGCCGCCGTCGTCGCCGTGATTGTCGTCGGCTTCGTGGTCGTCGTCGTCGTCGTCGTCGTCGTCCGTCGTCGTCGTCGTCGTCGTCGTCCGTCGTCCGTCGTCCGTCGTCGTCCGTCGTCCGTCGTCGTCCGTCGTCCGTCGTCGTCGTCGTCGTCGTCGTCGTCGTCGTCGTCGTCGTCGTCGTCGTCGTCGTCACCCGCCTCCTCCTCCTCCTGCTCCTTCTCCTCCTGCTTCTCCTCCTCGTCGGCTTCGTGGTCGTCGCAGTGGTGGTGGTTGTCATCGTCGTGGGCGGCGTCGTCGTCGTCCGAGGCTCGAGGCGTGGGGTGGTCGCTCCGGCCTCGGAGGGCGGCCCGCGCCCACTCTCGGCAAAGGCCCGCCGCCCGGAACTTCCTGGGCAGAAGGCGCCCCGGGAGAGGTCCGGGGCGCTGTCGTCTCCGCCGCCGTTGCCGCGGTTGGACTAGCGTGCACAGAAGGGGCGCTCGCGGGTGGATCGCCTCGCAGGGATAACTCAGGAGGGAAAAAAGCACAGACACAATTAATCGTCGATTCCCCAGAAAATATCCTTGCAGAAGGCCGCGGCCGGACCAGCGTGCACAGAAGCCGCGGCCGGACCAGCAATGCACAGAAGGGGCCTCGGCATCGCTCGGACGTGTACATTTTTTCTCGGCGAGACCCATCGAGGACCATCCTGGACCATCGAGGAAAAAAAAAACACGCACGAAACCGAACAATGCACGGGAAAGGGACGTCCGAGCGATGGCAGGGGGCGCTCGCGGGTGGATCGCCTCGCAGGGATAACGTGAACTCCGGAGATCGATGCTGCATGCTATCTTTCCAGCGCCAACCGTACTCGCCCCCGTTCGCCCTTGCCCGACCTTCGGCGCACCCGGCCACAGGTCGCCGGCACCGAGATGTCGGTGTCGAGGGCCGACTCCAACGGCGGGTGGCAGCAGAACTTGCAGATCAAGTGCTGCGACGCGCGGGGCTCGGCGCGCGACTCCGCGGGGGCTCCGCTTCTGAAGCTTGGGGAGGGGGGGGAGTGGGGAGGAGGAGGAGGAGGAGGAGGAGGAGGAGGAGGAGGAGGAGGAGGAGGAGGAGGAGGAGGGCGGGGGAGGGGAGGATGGAGGAGGAGGAGGAGCATGAGGAAGAGGAGGAGGAGGAGGAGGAGGAGGAGGAGGAGCACCTAGTTTTTCATCACCCCCCTCCAGGGGCAGCCGCCCGTGGGGGGGAGGGGAGGCGTGGACGGCAGCGTTCGGCTGAGCACCGATGCCGACAGGTCGCGGTCGAGCTCGAGGGAGTAGAGGGCGGAGATGGGATGATGTCGGCGGCGGCGGCGGCGGTGGCGCGGCGACGTCGTCGTCGTCGACAGCTCTCGGCCACGCGCAGAGGGGGGTAGGGGGAGGGTGGAAGGCTTCTTAGAAGTACCCCTGCATCTTAGAATACGCGACCCTTGTCTGTAGCCGTCTTCCAAGAAGCAGCCTCCTTTCAAGAAGCCCTCTTCTGAGACGCCAGCACCTTCTGAGAAGCCTGCTCCTCTGAGAGGCCTGCCCCCCTCCCCCGACCCCCGTGTGGGCGCTGCCACAGCTCGCGGTCGAGATCGAGGGGAGGCGGGGATGCAGGAGGCAGGGATGCAGGAGGGTGACGACGACGACGACGACGACGACGGCGACGGCGACGGCGACGGCGACGGCGACGGCGACGGCGACGGCGACGGCGACGGCGACGGCGACGACGACGACGACGACGACGACGACGACGACGGCGACGGCGGCGGCGGCGGCGGCGGCGGCGTGGCCGTCCGGGCTGGCGTCGGGGCCGCGCCTCGGCCTCCGCCGGCCCGCCCGAGGACGAGAGCCACCCCAGCGGCGAGCAGAAGAAGCTGGTCAAGGAGGGGCGCCAGGGCGCGGAGCCGACGAGGAGGAGGAGGAGGAGGAGGATGAGACGGAGCAGGAGGAGGAGGAGGAGGAGGAGGAGGAGGAGGAGGGTGACGACGACGACGACGACGACGACGACCACGACCACGACCACGACGACGACGACGACGACGACGACGACCACGACCACGACGACGACGACGACGACGACGACGACGACGACGAGGACGGCGACGACGACGGCAGCGGCGGCGGCGGCGGCGTCACAGACGTCGACGACGACGACAACGACGACGACGACGACGACGACGAGGACGACGAGGACGACGAAGACGAAGACGAAGGTGACGACGACGACCACGACGACGACCGACGACGACGACGACGAAGCCGACGACTGCGACGGCGGCGTCGGCGACGACGGGGACGACGGTGACGACGACGACGATAGCGACGACGACGGCGGCGGCGGCGACGACGACGACGACGGCGACGGCGACGACGACGATGATGATGACGACGAGGACGAGGGCGCGCGGGCCGCCGCCGACAGACGCGGAGCGGGAGGTGCTACGGCAGGTTCGCGTCGTGTCGACCGGCAGCGATCCCGCCGCTGGCGTCCAGCGTACAGCCGGGCTTGATTAGCAGGTCGGAAAGAGCGCGTTCTGTGGTCGCTTGGAGGGGAGGGGGTTTGGAACCGGACCCCCCCACACCTGGATAGAGAGGGGGAGGTTCGAACCCCCCCCCATTACTTCTCCTCTCTCCATCTCCTCGGGCCAGCGCCTGCGTCGGCGGCGGCGGCGGCTGGCGGCGGCGGCGGGGACGACGATTTCCTTTTCTGGGCCAGTGCTGGCGCCTGCGGCGGCGGGCGGCGGCGGCGGGGAGCGTCGACGGGGACGGGGACGGTGGTGGTGGTGGTGGTGGTGGTGGTGGTGGGTGGTGTGTGGTTTGGTGGTGGTGGTGGTGGTGGTGTGGTGGTGGTGGTGTGGGTGGGGGTGTGGTGTGGTGGTGGTGGTGGTGGTGGGGTGTGGTGGTGGTTGGTGTGGCGGTTTGTTGTGTGGTGGTGAGGGTGAGGGTGAGGGTGAGGGGTGAGGGTGAGGGTGAGGGTGAGGGGTGAGGGTGAGGGTGAGGTGAGGGTGAGGGTGGGGTGAGGGTGAGGGTGTGGTGGTGGTGGTGGTGGTGGGGGTGGTGGTGGTGGTGTGGTGGTGGTTTGGTGGTGGTGGTGGTGTTTGGTGGTGGTGGTGGTGTGTGGAGGTGGTGTGGTGGTGGTTTTGGTTGTGGTGGTGGTGGTAGGTTGTGGAGGTGGTGGTGGGTGGTGGTGGTTTGGTGGTGGTGTGGTGGTGGTGGTTTGTGTGGTGGTGGTGGTGTGGTGGCGGTGGTGGTGGGCTGTGGTGGTGGCGTGGTGGTTTGTGGAGGCGGTGCTGGTGCTGGTGGCGGTGGCGGCGGAAGTGGTGGTGGTGGCGTGGTGGTTTGTGGTGGTGGTGGTGGGTTGTGCTGCTGGTAGCGGTGGTGGTAGTGGCGTGGTAGACTGTGGTGGTGGTGGAAGTAGTGGTGGTGTTTTTTGTGGTGGTGGTGGTGGTGGTGATGGCGAGTTGTAGTGGTGGTGGTTGTGGTGGTGGTGGTGGCTGTGGTGGTGGTGGTGGTGGTGGAGGTGGTGGTGGTGGTGGTGGTGGTTGTGTGGTGGGTTGGTGGTGGTGGTGGTGGGTTGAGGGGGTGATGGTGGTGGTAGTGGTGGTGGTGGTGGTAGTGGTGGTTACTGTCGCTGCGTCCCCGACGTCGCCGGCGCCAGCGCCAGCGCTGCTGGCCGCCGCCAGCGCCGGCGCCGGCGCCAGCCAGCGCCAGCCGGCGCCAGGGGGGGGGTCTCTGAACGTCCCCCCCTCGGCGCAGGGGTGGGGGTGGTTTGAACCCCCCCTCCCCGCCTTTGGGCTGCCTCTGGTCATCGTCACTGCGCCCTCCTTGGGAGGGGGGGGGGTCGGGAAGGGGGCGTTCGGAGAGGAGGGGGGTCCCCCTGGTTTTGAGCGACGGCGCCGAGTGTTGGGGGGGGGCCCACACCCCGGTTCGAAACGCGCCGCCGAATGTTTCCAAGGCAAACGCCCGTGAAACGCGTTCTCTCGTGGGGCGACCATGCCAGCTCGCCCCTAGGGCACAGGCGGCCACGAGCGGGGCCATCCTTGGTCGCCTCTGGCCCAGCGGCGTGGTCAGGACGGCGGTCAGGGAAAGGGGGCCTTGTGAGCAAGTCGGTGGCGAAATTACAGTCGATTTTTATTAGTAGGTCAACCATGCCAAGTCGAGGGTATCTTTGTGTCCTGTCTATCCTGGCCCAGGCAAGCCGCTTGTCATTTTGTGCTCTGGAGCCGCGCTGCCGTCGGAAGAATTCTGTGCCCTCTCGAGTGTCCTGTCCAATCAAGTCCGACTGTAGAACGCCGCCGGCGACCCACAATCGGTCGATGTTGAATGATATGGCCTTTCGGAAGCAACCGATCGTTCAAGGTTTAACGATCCCCGCGGTGTCAGGAACCAGCGCCAAAGTCTGCACCCCACGAACCTGCCGCACGGTCAGGACAGGCTCTGGCCCGCCACGCCTCGTCGCGGTACGCCGACCATGCCCCATTCCTCAGAGGAGGAACGCGTACCAATACCGCTACTCTTGCCTTGTTCTCGCCTTGTTGGGCCTCTTGGGACGCCCTCGACGCCACAGCTGGATTCGCTTGATTTTCTGGTCAGAGCGCACCTCGGGATAGGCTCGGGGAGTAGCAGTATCGGTACCTTTTGGCTTCTCCGATTCCCCAAGCGTCAATGTCCGAGGCCTTTCCCAGCATTCCCACCCCGCGGAGCAGAGCGGCACGCTATCCGCTCGCAAGGCACAGCGTCTCGCCGGGGCCGCCGCCACGACGCGCTGAGCAAAGAATCCTCACCGCATGCGGAAGATTTGCCCAGAAAGGGTTCGCCCAGAGGCTTGGCCAGGAGGCGTAGGTGACCTGGACTATTCGTAGGAGCCGACGAAGAGGATCGGCGCGCAAGTCCGGATCCGTTTCGATCCGATCGATCGGGTTTTCCGTTTTGATCGGATTCGATTTCAATTTCTGGGCACTCCGATGCGGCCGTTCGATGCTTGCATGACGTTGTTGTGCATCCTGGCGCGGCCGATTCGATTCTACTTTTCAATTTCCACTCCGTGCCGATGCAGCCCGACTCGACGCCGATTCGATCCGATTACCGATCCGATGCTAACTGATCCTGGGATCGGGGCGTAGGTACCAGGGCTCAGCGCTACAACGGGAGTCAGGAGGTCGCTTCCGATCCCTTCTGGCTCGCTCCGGGTTTGGGAGCCATGTGGGCCCGACGACCCCCATTCCAGGCCGATTCCTCCGATTCGATTCGATTCGATTTGGATGGCCTCCGATTCCGATTCGATTCGACTTCGGATTCCCATTTGGATGACGATTTCTCAATGGAGGCATATTAGCCTGCCAATTTCTGCCGATTCGACTTCTCCCGACTTGGCCGCCGATTTCTGCCGATCCGATTCATTTCGATCGCCGATCCGACTCATCGATTCGATTCTGGGCTCTCCTGCCACTCTCCTCCCTGAGCTGACTTCGTGGGCGAGAAACGCATCCTTACCCGCGGTCTCGCGGTCCTGGCCCTGGGGCCGCGGCACCGCGGACAGGGTGCGGGACGCATCTTCGCGGAGGCCCCGCGCGGAAGGCATCCGCGCGGCCTCGTGTCCCGCGGGATCGCGCCCCGGAATCCAGACCGCGGGGGCGCGGACGTGGATTCTTTCGCCGCTCACGACGGCTTGGATTTGGGAGCTGCCAAATGTTTGCTGGTCCGGCTTTGCGACGTGGCCCTTGGCCGGCCCGGGCGTGGGCGCGTTTTCCCTGAGAGGAGGCGCGCCAGAGTCGAGAAATGAACTCTCAGCTTATTCACTGGACGAGGAGGGTTGAGGAGACGCGCTGGAGGTGCTTTCTCGACTTTGGCCTTTGGGGGCCCCCGCTTCTGCTGCTGATGCTGCTGCTGCTGCTAGTCCGTCCCCCCTGGGCCACCGCGAGATCGACGTGCCATCCGTGGTGATGTTCATGCCGCACGACGAGCGCTTCGCGGTCTACGACGGGGACATGGAAGACACCCACGCCCTGGACAGATGGATCTCTGGCAGGCGGGCAGGGGATACTGCCAGCGAAAATCTTATACAGTGGAAGCCCATGCCAAGAAGCACTGGAGGAGGAGGAGGAGGAGGAGGAGGAGGAGCAGGAGGAGGAGGAGGAGCAGGAGGAGGAGGAGGAGGAGGGGGGGGTGCATCGAAAAAGGGTGCATCGAAAAAGAAAATGGCATCATGCACATCTTCGGAGCTCCGCGCCGATCTCTTCGGTCGGCGCCGGGGCCCCCTGGCGGTGCCGGGAGTTCGCCGCCGCTGCGCGCTGAGCGCGTCAGGGAGGGGAGGTCCAACGCCGATCCGAGCGATCCGCGCACGACTCTGTCTATGCAGTTGCTTCTCTGCGGCGAGCGAAGGGGGGAATTACGAGGTTCGACCTTAGAGGTTCTAGGTTTTCGGGCGTTTTCGTAGTTTCTTGACGGCATTCCGCCCTCGGGATGCGTTCCAGCGGCTGCGCCTCGCCGAGATCGTTCCGGGGATCCCCAGATCGTCCCGAACGGCCGCCGGAGACCCAAGTTATGACCCGAGAACTGAACTCGGCGGCGAGCGAGGGGGGGAAGTGAGAAGGAGAATGCTTTCTCAGAAGGCGGCGGGACTTCCAGGAGCCCTCGCGACTTCCGAGAAGTGTTCTGCGTATTCGGGGAAGGCTCGGGAAGCTCCCCAGAAGGCTTGGGGACTCCCGAGCCTTCTGAGACGCCCCGCCCGTTCTCACTTACCCCCCTCGCTCGCCGCCAAGCTTCGTTCCTCCCCAGGAGGACCAGGGTTATCCAATGAGGCATCCAGGACCTGGGTCCCTCCCCAGGGCCGCGAGGGCAGTCGCACTGCGCGCGTCGCGGTGGGGGCCGGATCTGCTGCCTCTCCGCAGAGGGGTGGCGCGATGGCGCGGAGGTGCAGTCCTCCTCCTCCTCCTCCTCTTCCTCCTCCTCTTCCTCCTCCTCCTCCTCCTCCTCCTCCTCCACCCACGTTCCGCTCCGAAATCTCTTCCTCGTCCTCTCCGTGTCTCCTCCTCGACCTCCCTCTTCTCCGACCCGTGCATCGCGGGGCGCGAAGCTTGGGATGCTGCGGGATACCCTCTCTCTCCCCGAGAGCCGTCCCCGCAGGGCCCCCACAGGCACCCCGATGTTCACAGCGGGAGGCGCCCCGCTGGAGAGGGGCACGCGCCCCGTGGGCCTGCGGGCAAGCGAGGGCGCCATAATTATCGAGAACGAGCTGCGCTGCGCGTAGTTCTGGCCATCGTCGCTTAGGCAGCTTAGGCAGTTTAGGTGTGCGGCTCTATTTTGCTCCTGTTGTCAAGTAGTAGGCCCGCGCCCCGGACTTACGACTCGCCGTGTGCGCTCTCGCCCGCGGCAGCGACCAAAAAAGTAGTTCTGGCCATGGGGCGTTGCGCATAAGCACGATCATCCAGGCCAGGGAAGTGTCCAGCGATAGCCTGAAGTCGGGCACGTTCCGCTACAGGAGGAATATTCAAGAATGGCAGAAAAAGTCTGGGGACGATGTTTCTGCTGTTTTTGAGCATTTGGGAGTACTTCGCCTGTGGGGGGACATGGCCGACCTGACGATAGCCTCGATTTAAGATAGAGCCGCCCTCCATCCGTGCAGCTGTCTCACACATCTGGGCTGACGACTAAATTCGAAGGAAGTCTCAAGCGAGAGCCCTCCATCATTGCAGTTGGCGTTTAAAGTTGCACTTTTGGGCACCATGTTTCAAGCTAGAGCCCAATGTTGAAACGCAGCCGCCCCACACCGGTGCAAACGTGGGGGGGCATTTGAGACACAATTGCGCGAGGCGGACGCCTCTGCCGCTGTGAAGCCACCGCCGGATGGCGCTGCCGCGAGCGTCGGAGGCAGACTCGACGGCGCGGGGGGGCGCCGCCTGCCAGCGTCCGCCGGCTGCCCCAGAGCGCCGCTCGGCCAGACTGCTCAGCTTTCGGCTCACGGGATGCGCCGAGGATCGAGCCGGGGGTCGGCCCCTGCTGCACACTTCTCTGCGCCTCGGCCTGGGGTTCGGCTCGCGCCCCAGGTGCACTGCGAGGCGCCGTCGGGTCAGCTGGCCCGACTCGTGCTTTGTCCACTGGCACGGGCGCGGGTCCCTCCCGCGTGCAGCGGTGAAGCATGGGGGCCTGCCGCCGTCTCCCTCTCCCGGTGCAGTCTCGAGGCCCGTTGAAGCCCTGTGCTGGCATGCCCGCGGCGGCCGGCGGTGGCGGCCCCGTCCCTCCTGCGTGTGGCGGCGGCGCGGTCCTGCCCTCGACGTGCGGCCTCTTGCAGGTTGCGCCGCACGGTGGCCCCTGGGCTGCTCGACCGGCCTGCACGCTCGCCGGGTCCGCGGCAAAGAGTGTGGCGGCTGCTGAGCTCACCTCTGAGTCGGTCACGGCGACGAGGTTGTGTCTCTCAGGGTGATGTACTTCGTGTGGAGCAGTTGCCGTCATTGGTCCGATGTTCATCAAGCAGGCCGTGTCATTGGCAATGCACGTGTACATGAGGGCGATGGCGTCCCGTATCTTCGCGGTATCTTCCATGATGGTCGTACAGTCGTGCCTGCTGGAATCTCTTCTACCTCGGGGATCCCAGCAGCCTCCAGAGCTCCCGACCCCCGACAAAGGTACGCACAGGGGCAGAAGACAGGGGGGTATGTCTGGCGAGTGCTGGGCGGAGATCCAGCATCTGGCTCTCAGAAGGTCGAGCAGCCCACGGCATTATGTGGCCTGTAGGGGCCTCCCATGGAGTCATCCATCGGATAATATATTGCGAGGTGGCCTGCTTGCGAACGGCTGCCAAAAAGATAGAGGGTAGACTTGGGACGGTGAGAGCGGCAAGACATCAAGGAGCTCCTGCCCATGCTCCTCCTCCAATCTCCAATCTCCTCCTCCTCCTCCTCCTCCTCCTCCTCCTCCTCCTCCTCCTCTTTCATCCCTCGCACTTCTACGTGACCCCTCGTCGTACCAGACATACCGGTCAGCGATCCAGGAGCTTCGCTTGGGAATCCATCTCATCTCCATCCATCATCCAGAAATTAGAAATTCCCAACAGCTGTATTGATGTGGGGGAAGTCGTTTTCAATGTGTAGTTATCGCTGTAATGTCTCGCCAATCCGTCTTCCAATAGTCATAAAGATGGAGGGCATGCCGTTTTCAAAATACTGTTAATTTTCGCCTTAGCACCGCGCACATTCGTATCAAGTTTTCCTCCTCTTCCTGCTCCTCCTCATCGTCCTCCTGCTCCTTCTCCCTCCTTCTCTCCCTCCTCCTCTTCCTCCTCCTCCTCCTCTTCCTCCTCTTCCTCCTCCTGTGTTCGGCCCCCCGACGGCCGCGCAGGCGCTTGCCAATGGTTATGAGCCTCAACGACCAGACGGCCGAGAAGCTGCTGGCCGGCAGAGAGACCCCAGTTCTCTTCCTCATCCGGAAGGATTTCGCACCTCTTCGTGGCGGTGCCAGGGGTTGAAGGATCATACTTTCTCGTCCTTACAGAAACAAAAAACTGACAACAAAATCGGTCTGAACTATGTGTTATATAAAGTAATGTCTGATAATATGTTTGACAGAGCGCGCTCGTGGCGCACTTATCACTAAAACGGGGGCCCCAGCTTCAAGCTCCTCTCCCTCCATCCCTTGCAAAAGGGATGGGGGGCTTCCGAAGTTACCCCCCCCCCCTTTGTGGGCATTTTTTAGCTGGGGGGGTCCTAGCTAAAGGGGCGGGGGGGGTCTTGGAAGCTACCCCCCCCTCCCCCCCTTTTCGAGGCCCGTGGTCAGCCCGGGCTTTCCTTTCAAAGGGGGGGGGGGGCTACGCGTTCGAAGCTAACCCCCCCTCCCTTCCTTTTGTTGGATTCTGTACCTGGTGGTCCCTGGCTAAATGGATGGGGGGCTTGGAAGCTACCTCCCCTCCTTTTCGGGGCCCGGGGCAAGCCCGGGCTTGCTGTTGCAAAGGGGGAGAGGGGCTTCCGAAGCTACCCCCCCCCCCCCCCTCCCCTCCTTCCATTGGTATTTCCAGCTGGAGGGCCCTGGCTGAGGGGTGGGGTTGGTTTCCGGCGCCCCGTTGGTTTTCGGCGCACTTGTGGTTTTCGGCGTCTCTTTGGTTTTCGGCGCTCCTTTGGTTTTTTGGCGCCTCTTTGGTTTTCGGCGCCCCTTTGGTTTTCGGCGCTCCTCTGGTTCCCGGCGCTCCTGTGGTTTCCGGCGCTCTTTTTGTTTTCGGCGCCTTGTCCGTCTTCAGAGCTTCTGTTTCTGGTTACCGGCGCGTTCGTCGCCTTTCGGCTTTCGGCGCGCCTTTGGTTTTTGGCACCCTTTGGTTTTCGACGCCCTTCTGGTTATCAGCGCGTTTTTGGTCTTCAGCGATCTTTTGGCTTTCGGCGCATCGTTGGTTTTCGGCGCCCCTTTGGTTTTCGGTGCAGTTTGGTTTTCGGCGCCCATTTGGTTTTCGGCGCTCCTGCGGGTTTCGGCGCCCCTCGGTTTTCGGTGCCATTCTTGTTTTCGGCGCTTCGTCCGTCTTCGGAGTTTCTGTTGTCATCGGCGCCTCTTTCGTTTTCGGCCCACGTTTGGCCATCGGCGCTTTCCGCGCAATTTTGGTTTTCGGCGCATCGTTGGTTTTCGGCGGCCCTAGGGTTTTCGGCGCTCCTTTTGGTTTTCGACGCCCCTTGGGTGTTCGGCGCCCCTTTGGTTTTCGGCGCCCATTTGGTTTTCGGCGCCCTTTTGGTTTCCGGTGTCTTTTTGCATTTCGGCGCCTTATTGGCTTCTGGAGCATATTTGGTTGTCGGCGCTCCTTCTTGTGTACGGCGGTTTTTGGGTTTGCGTCCTCCTTCGAGTTTCCGGCGCCCCCTTTGTTTTCGGCGCCCCTTTGGTTTCGGGCGCTCTTTTGGTTTTTGGCGCTCCTTTGGTTCTCGGTGCCGTCTTGGCGTTCGGTGCCCTTTTAACCATTTTGGTTTTCGGCGCCCTTTCGTTTTTGGCACCGTTTTGATTTTCGGCGCCCTTACGTTTTCGGCACCGTTTTGATTTTGGGCGCACTTCTGGTTTTCAGCGTACGTTTTAAGTCCGGCAACCTTTGGTTTTTGCCGCCCTTTTGGGTTTTGGCGCCCCTTTGGTTTTCGGCGCCCATTTGGTTTTCGGCGCTGCTCTGGTTGTCGACGCTCTTTTGGTGTTCGGCGCGTCTATGGTTTTCGGAGCTTTTTCGTTTTCGGCCCTCCTTTTTGTGTTCGTCGCTTTTCGGGTTTGTGTCCTTCTTTGGGTTTGCGGCGCCTTTGGTTTCCAGCGCTCTTTTGGTTTCCTGCGCTCTTTTGGTTTTCGGTTCCCTTTCGGTTGTCGGCCCCCTTTTGGTTTGCGGCGCTCCTTTGGTTGTCGGCGCTCCCTTGGTTTTCGGCGCTCCTTCCGTTTTCGGTGCCCGTTTGGTTTCCGGCGCACCTTCGGACTTCGGCGCCCTTTGGTCTTCGGCGGTCTTTCGGTTTTCGGCGCGCCTCTGGTTTTCGCGCTTTGTCGGTTTTCGGTGGCTGTTTGATTTTCGGCGCCCTCTTGGTCGTTTACGCTCTTTCCTGAAGCCAAATGAGGGGAGGGCTTCCAAGCCTCCCCTCCCCTTTAGCCAAAACGGGCAGGGAGGGGAGGGGAGGGGGCTTCCCGCAGCAGGGGGACTCAAGGGAGGGGTGAGTAACTAAGCCCCCCCCCCTTTGGAAAAAGCAGTGGGGGGGGGGGGGGGCGATAGCATCCGGAGCGCGAAAGTGGGGGAGGGGGGGTAGCTTCCGAGAGGCGAGAAAGAAGGAGAGGGGGGGGGGGGGCCTTCTGGCAGGGGAGGTCCGAGGGGGGTGCGCCCGCGACGTCGCCCCGCGCTCGTTGCCAGGGGTGCCCTGCGGCCTGGCCGCCCCGCGCGCCCCCCGCGGCCTCGCCGCGTGAGTGCGCCTTCCCCCTTCGCCTGTGGATGATGGGCGCACGATGTTTTTCAACAGGCGATGGTAAGTGTTAGCGCCGGCCCGTGGGCTCTTGAGAAGCCCAACTGGCGCTGAAGCTCTCTCGCGACTCGGGCCGAAAACTACGGAGGTAGAAAAAAAAACAAAATCGTCGTAAAGCTTCTGTCTCTGCGGCCGGCTCTCTTCTTTTCTTCTTCTTGCACGCGGGACAACTCGCAATGCCGCAGCCCGGATTGCTCGGATGCGCGAGCGGATCGCCGCTGCCGCGCCGCGACGGAGGAAGAAGAAGAGGGCACAGCGGGACGGCCGAGCACCGTGTCGTGCGGCGTGGGCAGCAATTTCGGCAGCGGCACCAACAGCAGCAGCAGCAGCAGCAGCAGCTGAATCGGCAGGGAATGCGGATGACCAGGACGTCGGAAATGGGGAGCAGGACGGGGAGGAGGAGCAGGACGAGGAGCAGCATGAGGAGAAGGAGGAGGAGGAGGAGGGGCAACAAGGAGGAGGAGGAGGAGGAAAAGGAGCAGTGATGATGACGACGATGATGATGCTCATGATGATGATGATGATGATGATGATGATGATGATGATGATGATGATGATGATGATGATGATGATGATGATGATGATGATGATGATGATGATGGTGATGGTGATGGTGATGGTGATGGTGATGGTGATGGTGATGGTGATGGTGATGGTGATGGTGATGGTGATGGTGATGGTGATGGTGATGATGATGATGATGATGATGGTGGTCATGATGATGCCGATGACGATGACGATGTCGACGGTAATTGTGCTGATGATGGGGATTATGATCATGATGATCATGGTGATGAGGATGATGATGCTGATGATGATGAGCATGGTGATGATGGCGATCATGATGATCAGGATGATCATGATGATGATCATGATGATCATGATGATCATGATGATCATGATGATCATGATGATCATGATGACCATGATGATCATGATGATCATGATGATCATGATGATCATGATGATCATGATGATCATGATGATCATGATCATGATCATGATGATGATGATGATGATGATGATGATGATGATGATGATGGTGATGGTGATGGTGATGGTGATGGTGATGGCGGTGGTGGTGGTGGTGATGGTGATGGTGATGGTGATGATGATGATGATGATGATGATGACGATGATGAGGATGAGGAGGTGGAGGCATGAGGAACAACGAAGAGGAGGAGGGGATGGAGGTGGAGGTGGAGAAAGAAGGGCAGGAGCACGAGGAGCAGGAGGGGCCTGCGGCGCGGCCCGCGCGAGGACGAGGGCGCCGAGCCCGAGGGCGTCCTCAGAGAGGCCGCCAAGCAGCTTCGCGGGCGCATCCTCATCTGCTTCTCGGGCCGCGCCGCCGCGGCAGTCGTCGTCGCCGTCGTCTTCGTTCGTTCGTTGGTCGCTCGGTCATTGATATGCTCTCTGAGGAGGAGGATTGATAACGATACCAATCCTATTGAGGATGATAATGGTGATGGTGATGGTGGTGGTGGTGGTGACAAGACGGTGATGATGGTAATGCTGGTGGTGATGATGATGATGATGATGAGGAGGAGGAGGATGGTGACGATGGTGTTGGTGATGGTGATGGTAATGATGTTGATGGCGATGATGATGGTGGCGGTGATGACTATTACTATGGTGATGGCCATGAGAAGGAGGAGGAGGAGGAGGATGAGGGTGATGATCGTGATGATGATGACGACGATGATGATGCTGGTGATGGTGATGATGATGATGGTGATGATGATGGTGATGATGATGATGATGATGATGATGCTGATGATGATGATGATGATGGTGATGATGATGATGATCACGATTATGGTGCTGGTGTTGATGGTGATGGTGGCGGTGATGGAGATGGTCAGGGTCATGGCGATTGTGCTAGTGATATTGATGATGATGGTGGTGGTGATAGTGGTGATGACTATGATGGTGGTGGTGATGACGATGATGGTGGCGGTTATGATGATGATGATGATGATGCCGATGACGATGACGATGTCGACGGTGATTGTGATGATGAGGATGAGGATGAGGATGATGATGTTGATGATGATGTTGATGCTGATGCTAATGCTGATGCTGCTGAAGATCATGATGCTGATGAGGGTGATGATGAAGGTGGTGTTGGTGATGGTGACAGTGATTGTGATGGTGGTGGTGGTGATGATGGCACGAATAAGTATAGCAGCACTAATAATAATCGGGGGAGGAGGATGAATAGGAGGAAGAGAAGGATAGGTTGGAAGACAGCGAGGACGAGGACGAGGAGGAGGAGGAGGAGGAGGGGGAGGGGGAGGGGGAGGAGGAGAAGGAGGTCGTGGGGGTGATCGAGAGTACAAGGGGGAGGTGCGGCGTGGACGCACGTTCAGGAACCGCTTGTATTCTGCCACCAGACCTAGTCTCTTATGTCCTTCCTTGCTGTAGCCAAGTGAGCGACGGAATCAAGAGGGGGTCGTCTGCACGGACATCGCCGCGCAAGCTGCCCGCGTCAAGACCCCGCGTGAGCGCCCTCGTTGTTGGCGCGGCGTGCCGCGCTGGCGGCCCGAGCAGGCCGCCGCGCAATGCCGCCCGCCACGCTATCTCTCGCGTAAGGCTCGCTGTTTCGTTCGTCGCTCAAGGGGCTCCTCCCTCGGATACAGGGGGGGGGGCCTGCCACGAAACACCTTGCTTGCCTCCAGGATGCCCTGGGTTTCTTACGTTTCGATGGTTTTGTGATGGAAAGCGTGACGTTCCCACACCAAAAATCGATGGGCGTCCTGGGGTCTCAGGGTTGGGTTTCTTGCGGAAGGTTTCTTGTGGACTGGCCTCCACTGGATTCATTCATCGGCGGCGAGCGAGGGGGGGAAGTGATCAGGAGAAGGCCTTCTCAGAAGGCGGCGGAGCTGTCCTCGGGAAAGCCTTCCATGTGATAGAACTTCTCGGCAGGCTGGAGGGGGGACTTCCGAGCCTGCTGCGGAGGCCCGCCCCTCGCTTAGGGGGCCACAGGCGAACCCTACCCCTACCCCCCCGATTTCTGAGGGGGAGGGTGGGGTTCATTTCGCTCGGGAGCTCCCGAACGAAGTGAACCCCACCCTCCCCCTTAGAAATCGTGGGGGTAGGGGTAGGGTTCGCCTGTGGCCCCCTTGCCTTTCCCCCGGGGCTCGCCGCCGAGTTCACGCCTCCGCTGCATCCTCGCGGAGCGCGCGCGCGGCCTCCGCTGTCGGAGCCCCCCCGGCGGGCGGGCCGCCGCGGAGCCACCCTTGGCACGAGGGCGGTTGGGAAGTCCAGCGCCAGAAGCTTATGCCGTTTATTATTATTCTTATTATTTCGATTAGTATTTTTATTCGTATTATCATTATTATTATTAATAATATTATTATTAGTATTAGTATTAGTATTATTATGATTATTAGTATTCGTATTATTATTAGTAGTATTATTAGTATTATTATTAGTATTATTGTTAGTATTATTATTATTATTACGATTAGTAGTATTATTATTACTATTAGTATTTCGATTAGTAGTATTATTATTAGTATTAGTATTAGTATTATTATTGTTCTTAGTAGTATTATTATTCTTAATATTATTAGTATTATTATTGTTATTCGTATTATTATTCGTATTTTTATTAGTATTATTATTAGTATTAGTAGTATTATTAGTCGTATTATTATTATTATTATCCAACTCTTTATTCTTCTTCGCCTTAGTACATTTATTAGTATTATTATCATTATTATTATTATCCGTTTCCTTCTTCTTCTGCTTCTTCTTCATCTTACGATGAACGTGACGGCTGGCGGTGTTCGATCGACTACACGTAAGAGTGACCCTTCGCCCACTGGGGTCCTCGGTCGCTGAAAGCGACGCGGCAGCAGTGGCCTGCGCGCTCGGATCTTGCCCCCCCCCCCCTACCCTCCGCGCCCCCCCCCTGAATGCCGGCACCGAATGTCACTCTTGCCCCCCCCCCCACCCTGACCCTCCTGCGCCCCACCACCCCCCCCCCCCCCCCCCCCCCACCAACCCTCCCCGCGCTCGATCGTGGCCCCCCCCCCCCCACACCCACCCCCCTCCGCGCCCCCCTGAAGCCGCGCACCGGAGGCCACTCTTGCCCAGGGTCACTCTTGCATGTGGCCGATCTGCGATTGTGAAGGCATGACGGCCGGTGCCGCCGACCATTTCGGCGGATGCTAAGTCCATATGGAGCAAGTCCGTCCAGAGTGCTCGGTCTTGCTCTGGGCTTGCTCCGTCTGGATTCAACCTGTCCTGACCGTGGAAACAGGCCCCCATGATGACGGCGACTGCTGGAGGTGCTCGGGAAGGTTGGGACCAGGCGCGCCGAAGGGTTCCCCTGAAGCCCCATGAGGTTCCCAAGAGGCCTAAGACTCACCGATCGCGTTCCACTCTCGCAAAGTGCCTCCTCGCAAGCGTCGGAGAAAAAATATGTCTTCCTTTCTTCATGGATCGTAAGCAACTTGCGGCGGCTCCAAGCCATTTGCGAATAGTTACTTTGCGAGTAGTGGAACGCGATTCGCCGACCTCTATCTCAAAGAGAAATACGGCATGAACATAAACTCTTGGCGCTCCGCGCGGATTTCTTTAATCCGCGTTGTTCCCCCCTGGCGACGCCTCCGGCGCCACCCCTGGCGCGCTCCGGCGCGGATCCAGGAAACCCACGCGGAGCGCCAAAAGTTTACGTTCATGGCGTGTTTTCTTCCTCTGCTGTCCCCGTCCCGATCCCGATCCCCACCGCCCCATCACCCTGGTGCCCCTCGACCTCCGAAGGAGTCCACCCGCATAGTAAGGATGGGCAACATTCCCAAGGGTACCCCTGCATCCTTGGCCAGCTTCGTTGGCCGCCCCCCGCTCGAAAGGCTTCGGAATGGGCGTCCAAGGCCCTTTGCATCCTTACCGCGCAGCCTTACTTTTCGGGTTGACTGTAGTGGGCTCAGGCAGGGCTTCGGGTTTTCGTGCCGTTCCTCGGACCTGGCTCGGGGAGCCCACTGTTCGTGGCCGAGGCTCCCCGTTGCCGCGAGGGCCCTTCGGTCCTGGCCCCGCCTTCTTCGCGGCAGCACGATGGCTGCAGAGCCGCCGAAGGACAAGCAGCATGGGCATGAAACAACATACATCTTCGGAGGCCCGCGCGGAGTTCTTGGATCGGCGCTGAACCCTGAGTCTTACGTCTCCCTGGTCCTCCTTCTCCTCCTCCTCCTCCTCCCTCCTCCTCCCTCCTCCCTCCTCCCTCCTCCCTACTCCCTCCTCCCTCCCCCTCCTCCTCCTCCTCCTCCTCCTCCTCCTCCTCCTCCTCCTCCTCCTCGGAAGAGGAGGAGGCCTCCTGGCGGCGCCTCGGGCGCCGCCCCAGGCGCGCTCCGCGCGCCAGGCAGAGGAGCCCAGCGCCGATCGAAGAAGTCTATGCGGACCTCGGGAAGTTGATGCTTCTGCCGTGCTTCCTTCTTTACGGCCCCATCTCCATCCCCGCCGCCCGACCTGCCATCCTAGGTGCAGTAGGTGCTGTCTCCTGGCATCGCTCGGACGTGTTCATTTTTTCTCGGCGAGGGCGATCGAGGAGCATCCTTGATCATCTGGCGAAAAAACCACGCACGAAACCGAAAAAAGCACAGGGAATGGACGTCCGAGCGATGGCCAGGTCTCCGCCACGCTTCGCAGCACCCATCCCCGCCTCGAGGGAGCAGGCTGGCGGCACCACGGAAACCTGGACCGCTTGGGACTGGGGCAGACTTGGCGATGCTGAGTGGCGTCTAGCTGCAGGTGCGCTTCTTGCTATTACTTCTGTTGTTCTCCGGGGCCACCCGCGGGGGCGCCGATATCATCGCGCTGGGCGTGCCGCA
>CAUYUJ010016096.1:222500-296032 GCA_963575745.1 Prorocentrum cordatum | reverse complement strand
GGGGCGTTTTGGGCAACGAGCCATCCTATGTAGACCCTCTGCGGACCGCATGTCGGGCGGCCATGCCAAAAACGGGAAATCGGCCGGGAGTGGCGCGCGGCCGGGGGTCGCGCGCGGGAAACCGGCCATGGACCCCAGCAGAGCCACCCGGCGGCGCGGGGCTACCGGGAGGGGAGGGGGGGGGCGAGGACCCCCTCCCCTCCCCTTTCCTCGCCGACCCGGCCAGGGGGGGGTTGGGCGATCAAATGTGCGCCCCCATCGCCCCCCCCCCCCCCCCCCCCCCCCCCCCCCCCCCCCCTTCCCCCCCGACCACGGGCGGGCCCCAGCCCCCCAGGGGGGGGGGTGGTGGGGGGGTGTGTGAAAACGCGACCCATCCCCACCCCCTTCCCCCCCCCCCCCCCACGCCCCCCCCCCCAAACCTCGGCAAAAGGGGGGGGGACTTTGGTGATGGCGTTGACATATGAGATCTATGTCAGATGAAGTCACTTATAAGTTACTTCAATTATATATGAAGTTATTTGTAAGTAACTTGAAATCACTTGTAGTGAGATATGTTAAGATCCTGCAACTACCATCCACATCTAACTTAATTCATTAACATATATACTTAAATCACATGTAGAACATATGTTACTTGTGTGCACCCAATTGCCATACTTATAAGTTACTTGTAGTTATACTTATAAATAAGATAAGTTTAAGTCCGATAAGTCTGCTTTTTCGTCTGCTTTTTGAAAAGGGGGTCGGAAACCGAAAAACGCGCAGGTTTTCTTCAGCACAGTGTTTCGCCAGGCGCCAGGCGACCGAGAAGGCCGTTCATCACCGAGCTCAACCCGCGCAGCCTGGGGGGTAGGAGAGAGGGGGCGGGAATGGCGGGGGGGGGATCGGGAGGGGATGCCATGCGCATTGGCGGCACACCGCCCGCACTTCTCATCGCGGCGCGTTCTGATGTGATTCGTTTCGGCGGCCCACCGCCCACGTCTTGCAAATTCTGAGCAGTTTTATCGCATTGGCGGCGCACCGCCCATCGCTATGTTTTGCCCGCGTATTGCAATTTGTACGTTTTGCACATGTTGATTGAAGTTTCGTCGCGTTGGCGGTGCACCGCCCACGTTCCCTTGATTGCGCGAATCGTTTCTTCACGCATCGGCGGAGCACCGCCCACGCAGCACGTTTCATCCGAATTCGTCATCGAATTTGGCGGTACACCGCCCACGTCCCCGTGATTGCGCGATGCGTTTCTTTCGCGTTGGCGGTGCACCGCCCGCGGCGCATGCTTCGCCCGAATTTGTCATCGCATTTGGCGGCCCACCGCCCACGTCACCTTGATTGCGCGAGGTGCTTCTGCATTCGTTGGCGGTGCACCGCCTTCGGCGCACGTTTCATCATACACCGTTTGTTTGGTCGCATTGGCGGCGCACCGCCCAGGAGGGGGGAGGAGGGAAGAGGGGGGAGGAGAGGAGAGCAAAAAGGAGACGTGAAGGGCCATGCCATTTCCCTTCGCCACAATACGCTGCCCCTGCCCCACCGAGCGCTTCTGGAGGGGCCGCGGGGCGGGCGCCCCCCGTCGCGCCGCGGCGCGATGGAACGCGCCCAGGCTGCCCTGGGCGAGGCAGCCGCGGCGCTTGCAGCGGCGAGCGGGCCTTCCAGGGGCGCTGCAGAGCAGCTGCACTTCGGGAAGGTGCGCGCGCTCATCGAAGGCCAAAGGTGAGGCTCGGGTCAAAGATGCTGCACGGGCGAGAGGCCATCCGTTCCCCCTTCGAGGAGGCCCCCGCCTCCGTTCGGCGGAACGCCGCCCGCTCCCCCCTCCTCCCCGCCGTCTAACATTCCCCCGCCGTTTTGCAGGTGGACGGCCGCGGAGAAAGGGCAGCTGCTGACCCAGCTCGGGCAGGCGGGGTTCGTTCAGTCACGATTTGGTCGGCGCCGCGACCGAGTGGCTCTGCGGGAGGCGCGCGAAGGCCAAAGGGCAACGTTGCGAGTGCTTCGTGGAGTTGCTGACTGCCTCCGCGTGGCACGTACTGCTGAGCCCAACCGAGTCGTTCGCTTCGAAGTTTGTCATGTTGATGCGCCACTTGGAGCGCCTCGGGCTCCGGAACCCTTCCGAGCCGACGTTTGGCATGCTAGCCGCCTTCATGTTCCTGGCGTGCGAGCGATCAGGCATCGAGAAGAACTCGCCGACTCCGCAGCTCTTGGACGTGTACTTGCAGTTGGCGAAGACCACGTGGCGTTCCCCTGCCTGCACAGCTGCTCGAGGCAAGGCGACCGAGTTTGTCGGCGCGCCCCCCCCCTCGGCGGCGCTGTTCCAGCAGGAGAGGCCGACGCTGCACGAGCGGGCGTTCGCCTCGGAGGGGCCCGCGCAGCCGACAATTGGGCTTCTCGAGACGCAGGTCCTCGGGAAGCTCATCAGCTTGCGCGGCAACAGGAACGCAGCGCTCGGCGCCCAGGCAACGCCGCAGCGGGCGGCGTTGCCGCCGATCGCCTTCGCGCCTCTGCCGCAGCCTTCTCCGATGCAAAGCGTTGCGGTTGCAGCCGCGACGATTGCCGCGACGCCTCCCTTGGGAGCCGCGACGCCAGCGGTGTTGCCGTTGGGGGCGATCCCAACGCACAACACCCGCGGCGGGTGGCCGAACCCAGCGGCGGCCGCCCGCTCGCAGCGCGGGCCGACGACTCCCACTCCAGCAGCTCCCGCGGGCGAGCCTGCCGCGAACATCGCGGGCGAGCCTGCCGCGATGTCGGGAGCGGCGCCTGCGTCCGCGGCCTCGAAGTTGGGCGATGGCGCCCAGGTCAAGGCATCGGCCGTTGACGTCATGGCGCTGAGCTCGAGCGAGTCCGAGGTGGACGCGAAGGAGGCGCCGCAGAAGAAGGCGCAGGTTTTTGGGCGGTAACCTGGACCCGCCTCCGCGGCCCCCGCGATTCACGGGGGCGCGCCTCTGCCCAAGGCAGCGGCGCGCCCCTTGCGGGACGTCGCAGGCGCGGCGATTGGTTATTGCCACTTGCCACTGTCAAGGTGGATCCGAAACTGCCGCTGGCGAAACTGCCTGCCGACGCTGCCCTGGTTCTCCTCCAAGCGGCGGGGCAACGTACTTCCTCTGGCTGGAAAGCGGAGAAGGGCGAGAATAAGCGGAGGAAGTCCGACGCAGTGGCGGCCTTGGCGAAGACAAAGGCTTCAGATTGCACGGCGAAGCCATCGGCGGCGAAGGCAAAGGCAAAAACAGAGGCAACACGGAAGAAGACTGCGAAGGCGAAGGCGGCAGCATGCAAGCTGAAAGCACCGCGGTATGACGACGAGAGCGCTCGCAGCCAGATTCTCTTCAGGAGCGGGCGCAGCGGGCCAGGCGGCACCCAGAGCAAGAAGTACAGGAACGGCAAGGAGAAGGACACTTTTGGGCCCCATCTCCCCCAATCGGCGTGGTCACGGGGCTCGATGCGCGGAAGCGGAGCGCGTTGTTGCGGCCGCGCGTGGCCTCGCTCCAATCATATGCGCAAAGAGATTCCGCGGGCCACTTAGCGTTTATGACGGTTTTCATCTGCCACTCAGGAGGCCGCCATCGCTTGGGCCAAGGCGTTGGTGCAGAGCGAGCTGGAGGCTCGCAAGAGCGAGTTCTGAGGCGACCTGCTTCGGTGGCGCGATGCATGACTCTCAGTCGGCTTTGCCGCGGGCGGCGCGTGGGGCTCGCAGCCTGCGTTCAGAAAACAAGGAACTCGGATCGATATCGGATCGTAATCTTATCGGGCCTTGCTTGTCCTTGCGCTGCTCAGGCGGTTCTTCGTTTTTCTTGGAAGGTTTGCCTGGCGGTGCACCGCCGCCATCTGTTGTCGGCGGTGTTCCGCCTTCGCTGGTTCCATTACCATGGGCGTTCTCATTTCTCTGACCGCTGCCTCGCCCGAGCCCGCTTCCTTTCGCCGCTCCCCCCGCGCCTTTTCAATTCGAGCAGCCCTCCCCGCGGGCCCCGCGGCGCCCCTCCCCGCGCCGCTGCCGCCAGCGGCCGCGGGCGCATGGCGGGCGCATGGCGAGCGAGGGCGCGGCCAGCAGCGCCATGGGCAACTCCGCGGAGGCGCTGGGAATTCAGAAAACGCCTGCTCGGCCCGAAGCGTCCGCTTGGGCAGTGCAGGCTGATTTCCTGGATTCCTGTTGAGGTGCACATGGCGGCTTCAGATGCGAGCCAATCGCTTTTCTCGCAGGTCGCCGAAGCCTTGAACCTCTTCAAGATGTTCGCCCAGGCTCGAGGGAAACGGATCGAGCGCGCCCGACGCCCATGCGGCCCCGCCCCCGTTCGCCCGCGTTGGCCTGGATGCAGGCGGCGGCGGGGCAGGGCCCAGAAGCGACGGTGTTCTCGGCGTTTATTTTGCCTTGCGCAGGAGGCAGGCATGGCTCGCGTCATCGCCGATCCCGCGCCGCCAGGCTGGGAGACGGCGGAGTGCCCTGGCAGCAGCAGCAGCGACCCCTCGCCAGTGGCGAGGCAAGGACCGACGCTCACCCCCGTCCACAATCAGGGCGCGGCGCCGAAGTCGCCGCCACGTCGCGCCCGAGACGCTAGCGGCACGTGGCGGGCGGAGCAGCAGCAGCAGCAGCAGGAGGTGCAGCAGCAGCAGCAGCCGCCGTCGGAGAAGCCTCAGCCGCCGTGGCGCCAGGCGCAACCGCCAGCAGGCGCGCCCAACGTGGGCGCCTTCGTCGCCAAGGTACCCGAAGTGCCGAAAGCGTCTGCGGCGCCAGAGGACGTGGTGCAGGCGTACAAGTTCTTGCGCTCGCTGCTGGGCGAGAGCGCGCCGATCGCCTGGAACTCCAAGCGCGTCCAGGAGCCACTGGAGCTGCTGCAGCGCTACGTCGGCATCTGGGGTCGCGCCAGCAGGGGGCCGCCCGCGCCCATGCACGGTGGCCCGCAATTCTGGCGCGGCCAGACGCGGCGCAAGAGCGGGCAGCGCTGGGGCAACCGCGGTGGTTCAGGCCCCAAGTCGGAGTGGTACGCCTCCAAATACGGCCGCGCGCCACCGCGCCGCTCGCTCCAGGACAGCGGCGACGGCCCGTACCTCGCGCCGACGCCGCCGCCGCCACCGCCGCCACCGCCGCCCCCGCGGCCGACGGCCGCGAGTTCGGCGCCCGCGGCAAAGGCAGCGGCCGCGCGGCCGCCTCCACTGCCCCTGACGGTCAAGGCGATGCCTTCCAAGAACCACGGGCTTTACCTCTGAGACTCGCGGGCCGCGGGCTTTGACAACCCCCTCGGGGGTCAGACGCCGACTGAAACATCCATGAGGGGCGTGGGGGCGTGAGAGCGGAGAGGTGGTGGACGGTGAGCCAGGAGACAAATGGAAAGAGAGCGGAGTGGAAGTTTCAGTCGGCATCTGATTTTCCGATTTTCAGGCGCCGTTCTACGCCGCTGGCGGCTGTCGCGGTAGACGTGCGCCGCGCTCGCGGGACCGTCCGCGAATATCCTTTGCGCGCGCCGCCAGCAAAAAATCGGCGGGGCACCGCCTGTCATGGGCTCTCGTCGGCGGCACTCCGCCTAACTTCGGCGGTGCACCGCCCGCGCGCGCTGGACTCCCAGCACCCCCCCCCATTCAACTTCGGCGGTGTACCGCCTGTGCGTGCTCCACGCCCCCATGCACGCCTCCTCCATTCCTCTTATGATG
Organism: Prorocentrum cordatum; assembly: GCA_963575745.1. NCBI lineage: Eukaryota > Dinophyceae > Prorocentrales > Prorocentraceae > Prorocentrum > Prorocentrum cordatum. Next base: position 290,404 of record CAUYUJ010016096.1, on the reverse strand, counting down.
TTTTCCGCAGCCGCAGGCTCCAGGCTGTGCTTGCGCCGCGCTTTTCCCGCGCGCGCCTTCGCGGGCGCCCGTCCGCCGTCCTCGGCGCGCTCTCGCAGCCTTCGCGGCCGCCTCCCTTCGCGCCGTCTTTGGCGCGCTCTCGATCGCGGGCCTCCAGTGCGCCATCGAGCTCTTCTCTTCGCGAGATGCCCGCGGTCAGCGTCTTCGGGTGCACGCGCCCGCTGTCGCGGACCTGCTCGAAAGGCGGGAGTTTCTTCAAGGGCGCGACGCGAGATGAGGCCCTGTCGACGCCCAAGACGCACTTGGTGAAGTCGAGCTACCACCTCCTCGAGGAGGTCGACGCGGATCTTCAAGTGGCCATGGCCGAGGTCGGCGCGCCCAAACGATTGCTTGCCCACGTCTTTCGGCGAACCTCGGTGGCGCTCGGCTCACCGAGGTCCGAGCGCCTTCGAGGTTCGACGAATGGCGCGAGCGATCGCGGGGCGCGCTTGAAGGTCGAGGAGTGGACTGAGGACGCGGACGAGTGGGAGCGCTGGCAGAAGGCCAACGACGAGCAGTGATGCAAGAACAACCGCCGCCGTGGCGCTCGCAGCACGCCGCGCCAGCCTCCCGAGCACGTCGCTCCACTCAGCCAGAGTGCAGTGGCGGCGGCCTTCCCGAAGGGCAGCGGCAAGGGCGGTCCGCTTCAGCTCAACATGGGCGGAGCGAGCTCGCCCGTCAGCGCCAACATCGCGCCAGGGGCCACCGCGCAGCTGAACCCAGCGCAGGCGCAGGTGATCCTCGACAGCGTCACGAGGGCGGGGATGTGCTCGGCGGCCTGCCAGGCAGTGGCGGAGCGGTCGGCCGTGGCGTTCCGCGCCGAGCAGGCGGCCCTCGCCGACCTGCAGGAGACGCTGGCCAGCTGGCTCTCCAACAATGCGTCGTGAGGCCACGTTGGGGTCCTCTCGTCGCGGCGGCGTCGGCCGCCCCCTTCGGCCGCCTCGTCGGCCGCCCCCTTCGGCCGCCTCGTCGGCCTAGCAGCCCGCCGCGCCGCCCGCGCAGGGCCTGCATCGGCCGCGCAGGCCGCCTTGGGCCCCTCGGGGGTTCGACGCCGACTGACAGATCGGGGAGGGGCACGGTGAGGGAGGTGCGGAGGGAAGGGGCATGGAGAGGAGCATGGGAGGGGGGTGCGGCATGGGGAGGGGCTTGCGAATCGGGGTGGGGCGGGAAGGCTGTCGGTCGGCTTCTGACCCCCACAACTCTTCGGCGCTTCCGCGCGGTCGCTCGCGCGCGCGGGCCGTGCGCGCGCTCTTCTTTTTGGCGGGTCCGCCATTCTTGCTTGGAAAAGTGCGATCATCATCATCAACATCATCGTCATTAACATCATCATCATCATCATCATCATCATCATCATCATCATCATCATCATCATCATAAGTAGCATTACCATTCTCATCCTCATCATTCCGATCACCCCCATTGGAGGAGAAGGAAGAGGAGGAGTGGTGGTGAGGAGGAGAGGGCGAGGAAGAGGAGGAGGGGGAGGAGGAGGAGGAGGAGGAGGAGGAGGAGGAGGAAGGGGGAGGAGGAGTCCTTCCCCACCATTTTTCATCATCATTCTCACCATCAGCATTCCGATCACCACCATTGGAGGAGGAGGAGAAGGAGGAGGAGCAGCAGGAGGAGGAGTGGTGAGGAAAGAGAGGAGAAGGAGGAGGAGGGGGGACGATCTCGGCGCGGCTGCGATGAGGGCTGGTTTCCTGCGCCGCGTATCGCGGCGTATCCTGGCGTATCCTGGCGCATCCTGGCGCATCCCGGCGCATCCTGGCGCATCGCGGCGCATCACGCGAAGGCGCGCCGCGATGCGCCAGGATGCGCCAAGATACGCCGCGATGCGCCAGGATACGCCAGGATACGCCCGTATCCTGCCGCATCCTGGCGTATCCTGGCGCATCGCGGCGCGCCGTCGCGCGATGCGCCAGGATGCGCCAGGATACGCCGCGATACGCGGCGCAGGAACGCAGCCCTCAGCGCAGCCGCGCCGAGCTCGTTCCGATTTTTCGGAAACGCCCTCACCATTACCATCACCACCTCGCCATCTCACCTTCACCACCACATCGCCATCGCCACCTCGCCATCACCACCTCACCATCACAATAAATCATCGTCAGCACCTCACCATCACCATCATCGTCGCCACCAGCATCATCGTCGTCACCACCATCAGCATCACAACCTTACCACCACGTAGTCGTCGGCGGCGCACCGCCCATCGGTTGGACTTGTCCGCTGTGCTCCGCCCTTTGTTTTGTTTGGCGTTTCCGTCGGCGGTGCGCCGCCCATTGCGTGGTTGCGCAATTTCGTCGGCGGCGCACCGCCCATCGATCGTCGTTGTCGGCGGCGCACCGCCGCCCATTGTATGATTAGACAATTTCGTCGGCGGTGCACCGCCCATCGGTTGGACTTGTCGGCGTCGGCGGTGCACCGCCCATCGGTTGGACTTGTCGGCGGCGCACCGCCCAATTTATGATTGGACAATCTCGTCGGCGGCGCACCGCCCATCGGTCGTCGTTGTCGGCGGCGCAGCGCGCATTGTATGGTTGCACAATTTCGCCGGTGGCGCACCGCCCTTCGATCGTCGTTGTCGGCGGCAAACCGCCCATTGCATGGTTAGACAAGTTCGTCGGCGGCGCACCGCCCATCGATCCTCGTCGTCGGCGGCGCACCGCCCATTGTTTGCATGTATATTCGTGAGCGCCACGCCGATCATCTGTTTACCTTGTCGCGGCTGTCGCATCGCGCCGCGCGTTTTCGGCGGCGCACCGCCTGTTGTTCCAATTGTGTAGACTGTGTTGCGCAGCCATGTTCACTTCTCCAGAACCAACCTGCTCTCTCATCCGCCTTGCCCCTTGTTCCCTTCCATCCTCGCGCCGTGTTCTCGACAGCCGTTTTGCGCTGGCGCGCGGCCGCGGGGGCCGCGCGCGCGGCCGCGGGAGCCGCGGCGCCGCGGGCCATGGCGGCCGCCGAGGAGGAGTCGCCCGTGCCCCCCTTCTTGCACGAGGGCGCCAAGTCACCCGTGCCGTCCGAAGACAGCTCGCAGGAAGAAGGCTCGAGGCCGCAGGCAGCAGACTCGTTCAAGAACGAGCCGCAGGAAGCAGGCTCGAGGCCGCAGGAGCTTGGTTCTGTGAAGGCCGAGGAAGGCGACACCTCGGCGGAGGCCAGTGCACCTCCGCCTTGGCCCAAGGCCTCCTCGCCTGCGCGCCTGAGGAGGTCGCGGCCGCTGCGAAACCAAAGGCGGGGAAGACGGGGCGGCCCCTCCTCGGGCGCCCCGCCGCCGTGCCGCCCGCCAAGCAGCCCCCGTCGCAGCGCTCGCTTTCTCAGTTCTTGACCGCGAAGAAGGGCGGCGGCGCACCGCCTGCGAAGGCAAAGGCGAGCGCGGAGCCCAAGGCAAAGGCCACACAGAAAGCGAAGAAGAAGCCAGCAGCGGCGGCGCCTTCGACGGCGGAGGACGCAGCAGCAGGGGCGGACGAGGCAGAGCCACAGCAGCAGGCTCAGACGCAGCACAGCAAGAAGTCGGCTGCAGCCTCCAAAGCACCGCCGACAGCGGAGGCAGAGGCAGCAGCAAACGCGGAGGGTTCGGGGGATGCAGAGCCACAGCAGCAGCGTCAGGATGCAGCGCCGACGGAGGCAGAGGCGGCAGCAGAGGAGCCGCAGGCCGCGCCCTCAGACACGTCCGAGGCCGCCACGGACGAAGCAAAATATGACTACGGCCGCTTCACGACGGGCTACGACCCACCCTGCCCAGGCCCGACGTGCGCCAAGTGCGGTCGGGATGCGGAGAGCGTCCGCTTCAGGCTCGCCCAGAAGAGCGCCAACGCGTGGTGGTGTGGGAGCTGCAACAGCAAGAGTTCGATGGTGCAGCGCTGCTATGCGCACTGGCCACCGCGCTCGTTCGCTCTCATGCGCAAGGCGGACCAGCAGGCGTTCTGGCGCTCGATGGACGACCCTTCCATTGAGAACATCGCTCAGTTCGAAGAGGAGCTGGTGAAGGTCCTCAGCGTCTCGAGGAAGGAACGCCTCTCGGAGACCAAGGGCGGGGATTGGAAGCCCTTGTCCGTCTGGGCCCAGGAGGGGTACGACGCGGGCGCCGTCCGTGCCAACAACGACGTGAGGTACAAATCCGACTTGAAACAGGATTGCTACCGCATCCGCATCGAGGGCAGCAGGCAGGAAAACATCGAAGAGACAGCGAGGCAGGAGCTCCGCCAGAACAGGAAGCCGCCGAGGCCATCCCCACCGAAGCATCAGAGAGCCGTGGAGCCACTCCCGCAAAAGACGCACCGCTCGCCGAGCGGTGGCTACGAGGGCCCCACAGGCGCTGTTCGCCGTTCGACGAGTCGGAGCGGCGACAGCGACTGTTCGCAGAACCGCCAGCTGAAGCGGGGGCCACTCCAGCAGCGGCGACGGCAAGGGCCGCTCCTCCAGCCGCGGCCGCAAGCGCAGCAGCCGCGGCCGCAGGGCGGACAGCCGCCAGAAGCACCGCCCTTCCAGAGGTTCCCGCAGAGCCGACGCGAAGGGCCGCCGCTCGAGGAGCCGCAGGGAAGGAGAAGGCCCGCTCGAGGAGCCGCAGGGCGCACAGCAAGAAGGACAAGGCCCGCTCGGGGAGCCGCAGGGCGCACAGCAAGAAGGACAGCCGCAAGACAGGTCGCCCCCAGTCTCGCGAGAAGCAGCGCTCGAGGAGCCGCAACGACCACGGCAAGAAAGGGGGGGGCTCGCGCAGTCGCATCAGGAGGGAACGCAGCGAGCAGAAGCGTGTCCAGAAGGCCATCAAGGACCGCAAGGCGTTGGCGATGAAGACGCTGGAAAAGACGGGGTCCTGGGACGTGCAGCTCGCATCGCTCCTCGACGGCGAGGAGTGCTCCAGGGTGCCGACCTGGGCGGTGAAGAACGCGAAGGACAGCCACAAGGATATCTCGAAGCTCAGGGAGGCCGCGAAGACCGCGCTCGAGGACCCCAGAGCGAGCTTGCCGTGCGAGGCGAAGGCCCTGGAGGCAGCCCTCGCCGACGCCAAGACCGCTGTCGGTGGCCTGCCTTCGGCCATCGAGCACGCGAGCTGCTCAACGGCCTTTTCATCCATCGTGGATGGCGGTGCTCCGCCGATCGACCGCTCGACTGCCGATCGATCGATCGAAGATTTTGCTGATCGACCGCTCGACCCATCGAGGATTTCGCCGATCGGCCGCCGACCGATCGCGTTCGGATCGATCGACCGCCGATCGATCGATCGACCGCCGATCGAGCGCCGATCGATCGCGATCGACCGCCGATCGACCGCGTTCGACCGCCGATCGATCGCGTTTGCGTCCCGATCATCCTTCTACAGGCCAAGAAGTACAGCAAGAAGAACACCCCGAAGGACTGAGCTCGGCCGCGGCTGCCCTGCTCAGTCCCCAGCCGCTGCGGCGCGCGCTGGAGCGCGCTGGAGGCGCGCTGGAAGTTTGCCCCCGCCCGCGCAGACTTCCTTCGCTTAGACAAGAACTATATTCCTCCTTGGTCCGCCTCCCTTTCCTCGTGCACGGCGTCCTGGTAGTCATGCTCCTCTTATTTCTGGCGGTGCGCCGCCCGTGGCCAGCATCCGCCGACGGCGGTATTTTGCCTCCTGTCCACACCCCGCACTCTTCTGGCGGTGCACCGCCCGTTGCCAGCCATCCGCCGACGGCGGTGCTCTGCCTCCTGTCCATGTCTCGCACTCTTCTGGCGGCGCACCGCCCGTGTGCAGCCATCCGTCGTCGGCGGTGCTCCGCTTCCTGTCCATGCTCAGGAGTCTTCTGGCGGTACACCGCCCGTTGTCAGCCATCCGTCGTCGGCGGTACTCCGCCATCCGTCATCCGTTGTCAACCATCCGTCATCCGTTGTCAACCTTTTCCACCGCCTCACCCACCCTACTTCAACGGCTCGAAGGGCGCCCGCGGCGGCGCGCCATGCGGGGGCGGCGCCATGGCCGAGCGATGGCCTCCTGCCAAGCGTCAGAGGCTGCAGGAGGCAGCGCTTCTGCGGGGCGCATCGCGGGCGGCGCTGGACAGGTGCACGGAATCCAACAACCATAATGCGCAATGTGTTTGAAGGATGTTTTGTTTGGTTGGCTTTTTCTTTTCAAAATGCCCAGCCGATCTCCACCCGCCTTCCCCGCGCAGGGTGGCTCGCGTCCTGCTGCAGGACGACGACGAGCACGTGGCGGCGGCGACCGTGGGCGCCGACGTGGCTCGCGCGGTGGCGCCGCTTCTGGATGTTATCGAATTGCCGCGCCGAGACGGTGGCCCAGCGTTCAGGTGGACTGTGTGTTTGCCCGACAAGATCGTCCCCGAGCTTGCCCACGCGGCGGGGCCTTGGAGTGATCGGTTCTGGGCGGCGATGCAGGTGTTTCCTTCGTCGCCATCGCAATCGTGGTCGTCGGCGCGCAGCTCAAAGCTGCAAACCGCAGGGCGTCCATTGTTGTGTACATCAGTTTTTTGGAGCTGGGCACATACCTTCAAGAAGAGGGCGCCTGGCTCCCGCTGGGAGTCCTTCGGTCAGAGGACAAGAAGGAGATCGCCGCAGCGGGCGTGGCGAGGGCCATCCTGCGGCGCCTCTTCCTCGGGCCAGGAGGCGGCGGTTTCGACGTCGGCGCGTCTCGGTTGCATTTCAAGCGCCACAGGCTGATCATGGACGAAAGCGCGGGCAAGGGCACCTTGTCGTACAAGGGCTCCAGCGGTTGGCGGCCCTGCTGCAACTGCAAGAACGTCGTGCTCGACCAGGGGTCTGGCACCCTCAGCCGTTGGGACCCGTCTGGTTACCTGGTGGGCATCGCTTGCGTCGACGCCTCGAGGTTCGACCCGATGACTGCGGAGGCGTCGGGGGCGGGCAATGCGCGGCCGACGCTCAGCGAGTCCAGAGAGTTCGCGAACGGACTTCGCGAACTCCCTGGAATTCGCGAGCGGAGTTCGCTCGGCCGGCTCCCGCCAAGGAGTTCGCGAACGGGTACGACGAACTCGTGCAACTTCAACGCGCGGCGAGTGCAGTGGCCTTCCAGAATCTCCAATCCGCGTACGGCATCACAGTGAACGAGTTCTCGTTGATGGCCGACGTCGAACTCCGACGCGTTTGCTCGCTGGACATGTACACGCGCGACCCGATGCACATCATCTTGGCGAGCGGAGGCACGTTCCAGGTGGAGGTGTTCTGCCTGTACAAAGCAGTGGCGCGCGTGATTCCAGACGTGTGGGATCGGCGGCGAACCGATTTCCAGCGCTGGGCTCCAGGCCGCGGCGGAGGGAAAGCCCCCGTGCATCTCGTCTCCCCTGCCAGGAAGAAAGCCTGCGTGGAAGCATTGCATTTCGTCGGCTCCGCGTCGGACTGCCTCGCCGTCCTGCCGTTCCTCAGGAACTGGCTGCACGTGGATTTCTTGCCGCATCACGCGCCGTTCCTGCCCCAGGCGCGGTCCTTTGAGGCCATGTATGCCGTCCTGGAACTGTACCTGGCGGCGAAACGCGGCGGCTGCCCAGACACGTTCGATGTTGATGTCAAGCGCCATGTCGGATTGGCGCTCAGGAAACACGCGCGCGCCTACACGGACGCGTGGATCGTGCCTAAGCATCATTATCTTTGGCACGCAGCTGTGCAGGCGGCGGAGGATGGGTTGATGCTCGACTGTTTCGTGCTCGAGCGAAAACACAAGCTCATCAAGGACACCGCGGAGCACTACGACCGCCTGGGCGGCATGGACAAGGATGCGATCACCCAAGTTGTGGCTACGTACTTGCAGGAGTCCTCGGCCGCGCCGCGTCAGTCGCAGAAATGGTGGCCGACCCCTGAACTCGACGGGATCATCGGGCAGCGCGGTTGGGGCCAAATGGGCCTTGGTGCACGCGCGAGCCTCCATGGGGGGCGCGCCTGCGGGGGCGCCTCCCGGGGCAACGCCGAGGCTCGCGCGCGCGCCAGGGCGCGTCCAGGCACGGCGCAATCACTTGTCGTCGAGCTGCTGTCGGCGGCCTCGTCTACGGCAGCGGGGACGTGTGGCTCGAGGGCGACGCCGCGTTCCACGTCCACTGCGTGGCGGTGGCCGCGGGGCGCTCCTACCTCATCGGGGAGCCGCTGGACCTGGCGTCGCGGCCTGCGCCTGGGGAGTCCGCGTGGCGGCCACGAGGAGGACCGAGCTGTGCAAGGAGGAGGGAGGGGGAGGAGGGGAGGGAGGGGGAGGGGGAGGAACAGGGGGACGAGGAGGAGGGGAGGAGGAGGGGGACGAGGAAGGAGAGGAGGAGGAGGAGGAGGAGGAGGAGGAGGGGGACGAGGAGGATGGGATGGCCCACTACGCCGCCGCCCCATAGGATGCGGCGCGCTGGCTGCTGAGGACGCCCCGCGGGCGCCTGCGGCGTACACCCGCCGAGCCGAGGACGGGTCGGTCCGCGCGCTGGTGTAAAACGCGCGCGCGCGGCGGTGCACCGCCTGGCGGTGGGCCGCCTGTTGTAAAAAATCACGTTCGCGCGGCGGTAGCCCGCCTGGCGGCATCCCGCCTGGGGAAAAGGAGGGACGGAGAGGAGCGGGGCCCCGCAGGCTGCACGGATCGATGGCGACGCCGACGCGTTTTTGAAAGCGCCCCCGCCCCCCATTTTCCATACGAAAAAGCAGACTTATCGGACTTATAAATTAGATATAAGTTACATATAAGTAAGATATAAGTAAACTAGTTTTGATGAAGATGCTAGATATAAGTAAGAAGAAGTAACATACATGCAGCATGTAACATATGTCAACGCCATCACCAAAGGAAGCACAAGTGGGATGGGTGGGGGGGGGGGGGGGGGGGGGGGAGGCAAACCGGGGGAAGGGGGGGGCGTGCGCCCCCCCGCACATCCCGGCAAAAGGGGGGGGGAAATCGCAGACCCCCCCCCCCCCCGACCCCGGCTTGGCAGAACCACCTTGGCGCCCCCCCCTCCCGCCCAGCCCCGGCAGAGCCGCCCGGGCGGCGCGGGGCCCCGGGGGGGTGCCGACCCCAGGGAGGGGAGAGGGAGAGAAAACGTGGAACCCCTCCCCCCCCCCTCCCGCCCAACCCGGCAGAGGGGGGCCCAGCCCCGGGGAAGGGAAGGGGGAAGAAACGTGGACCCCCCCCCCCCCTCCCTCCCCAACCCCGCAGAGGGGGGGGGGTGGGGAGCGCTGACCTCATCGCCCCCCCCCCTCCCCCCCCCGGCCCACCCCCAGCAGAGCTGAAACTCAGGCTGTAGCCTTTTTAAACTCACGCGCCGGATCGGCGGATTTGGAATATACAGTCCAGTAGCGCGTGGGGCGACGCTGGCACCGCACAGGAGAACGTCGAACGAGGCGCGCACCGACTCCTCCACGAATTGCACGGGATGTACAAGGTGCGACACGAGAGATACCCTCCCGATGTTTCGTGAGAGTGGGCAAGATGATTTCCAACATGTTGGGGGCGCATGCTCGTCCAAGGCTCGAGCTCAAAGGTGCAGAAACATGGGGCGCGTGATTTGTCTTCGTGCGTTGTTTGCAATCGCCAAGGGTCCAGCGCCGCATTGGCGCAGAGGCGCCACGCATGCTGGATGGATCTGCAAGGCTGTAGTGCTCGCCTGCCTCCTGCGAAGTCATGAACAGAGACGGTCAAATAATGGAGACCGCTCGAGTCCAAGAGCTGCTTGGCTATTGGAAGCGGTCTATTTCTTTATCTGACGACTTGGGTGAGTTGGAAACACCCACGCAGCATGTTGTGCGCCCGGCGGTTTTCAACGCACCGCGCCTCGGCAAGCCCAGATCCTACGCGAATTGGACCGAGGATAACAGTAACAAAACGTTGCAGCAGTGCTGCCGTGAAGTATCCCAGCATACATTTGAACCATATGTGCTTCCAGCTATCCTTCAGTTGATAATTCAGAAGCGCAAGCGGGACCGAGAGTGAGCAAAGGGGGGGCCGTGGAGGAAGGAGCACAGGAGGAGAAGAGGGGGAGGGGGGCGGCGGGATTGGAGGAGGAGGAAGAGGGCGCGGAAGGAAAGGGAGATGAACAGGACGCAGAGAGCCGGGGGGGGTGCAGAGGGGGGGGAAAAGCAGGGGATACTCCTGGACTTCCCGGGCGCCGTCAGCCGCGCCTCGTGCCTAGACGGCCGCTGCCCCGCGCGGGTTTCCTTGTCCCCTCCCCCCTCCCTTCCCCTTGCTGTGCCCCTCCTTTCCTTGCCCCACCCACCCTTTCCTTCTCTTCTCCTTCTCCTCCTCCTCCTCCTCTTCCTTCCCCTTCTCTTTTCCAGCCCTTTTGGCTCAAGCCCGCTATGAGCACGTAGCGCCAGAAGGCAAGCTTGCATTCGGTGTCACTTCACGGGTTCCCCGCGTGTTTAACATCCTGCGGCTAAGATGTTGGTTCAGGACGTCGTGCTTTTCTATAAGCCCGACATATAACACGCATTGAAGAACGCGGGTTGGAACAAGCAACGCTCCGCTGAGATTTGTGATGAGCGCAAGGGTGCAGACATTCTGATTTCAACATCGTGTGGAATCAGTGGTGAAAATGATGTCACCGACGTTGATGTCATCCACCTCCTCCTTTTTCCGCCTCCTCATCCTCCCCCCTTCTCCCCAGCGGCTCTCCAGGAGGAGGAGGAGGAGGGGGGGGAGGAGGGAGATGAGGAGGAGGAGGAGGAAGGGAAAAAGGAGGAGGAGGGGAGAAGGAGGAGGAAGGGGAGGGAGGAGGAGGAGGAGGAGGAGGAGGATAAGGAGGGGGAGGAGGAGGAGGAGGAGGAGGAGGAGGCGGAGGAAGGAGGATGTGGAGGACAACGACGACGATGGCAGCAATTGCAACACTGATTCCACCCGTTGTTAAAACCAGAATATCTGCATCCTTGCGCTCATCACAAATCTCAGCGGAGCGCTGCTTGTTCCAGTCTGCTTTCTTCAATGCGTGTTGTATGTTGGGCTTACTGAGTTGCATGACGTCGTGAAATTAACATTTTGACCGCAAGATGTGAATTCAACGCCCGCGGGCGTGAACCCCACATCTTGTAGACCACAAGGGACTTGCCGAGAACCCCTAGCTGGGCCGCAATCTGACCCGGAACCTTCCTCGGTCCCCCCCCCGCCACCCCCCGTTCCCATTCGCCCCAATTTGTCAGGGAAGGGGAAAAGGGAAGGGAATCGACTCAGTTACGACATTCCTTTCCCGTTCCCTTTCCCGCATGTCCGTAAAACGGGTGATGACGGCGACGGCGACGACAGCGTCTCACACGTGCCGAAGGGTCGGCGGATTTCAATGCGTCCTTGGGCACCGTCCCAGGCAGCCCACGTGCCTCGGGCCATGAATGCGAATCCCCGTTTTGGACGCTCTCCTCTTTGACGCCCCCGAGGGGTAGTTTCTTTCCGGCCGCCAGCGATGTTCGAGGTTTGCGGGCGCGTTCGGCGGCTCTCGGCGGTTTTCCGGTCTCGGGGTGCTCTGCAGCAGCCGTGCTTCGCCTGGAGCGTGCAGGGACTGCCCAAGTCGTGCCGAAACGCAGCTGAAGACCCGAGATATGTCCTTGAAGTTTCACGACAATGACCATTCGGGTCGGACGAAAAGGGGTACTGGGAAAGTGGGAGATGCGACATTTGCTGTGTGCAGCCAGTTTCGGCCCTTCCGCTGGGCGCATTCCTCGTCGGGACACGCCAGGGTAAGCGGATGCCCGTGTGATTTCTTAACCCCATCATTGTTACTTCCCCGCATCGTCCGCCCCGATAAGGAAGGCGCGTGTGTTTGTGTCGTTGTGTGTGTGTGTGTGTGCGTTTGCGTTTGCGTGTGCGTGTGCGCGTGCGTGCGTGCGTGCGTGCGTGCGTGCGTGCGTGCGTGTGTGTGTGTGTGTGTGTGTGTGTGTGTGTGTGTGACGCGGCACTTGCCCGCCTTGTCGTTGCGCGCGAGTCTGCGATTGCCAATTGTGTGTGAATGTGTGTGTGCGTGTGCGTGTGCTTGTGCGTGTGTGTGTGTGTGTGTGTGTGCGTGTGCGTGTGTGTGTGTTTGTGTGCGCGTTTGTGTCTTGGTGTGATTGTGCGTTTGTGTGCTTGTGTGCTTGTGTGTTTGTGCGCGCGTTTGTGTCTTGATGTGTGTTTGGGTGGTTATGTTCATGTGTTCGTGTGGTTTCGTGTGTGCGTGTGCCGTGTGTGTGTGTGTGTGTTTTGATGTGTGTTTGTGTGTGCGTATGTGTGTGTGTGTGCGTATGTGCGTGTGTGCGTATGTTCGTGTGCGTGTGCGTGCGCGTGTGAGTATAGTGTGAGTGTGTGTGTGTGTGTTTGTGTGTGTGCGCGGACGGGGGGGGGGGCGTGTGCGTGTGCGTGTGCGTGCGCATGCGCGTGTGCGCGCGTGCGAACGCGCGTGCGCGCGTGCGTGCGTGCGCGCGTACGTGCGTGCGTGTGTATGTGCGTGCGCGTGCGCGTGTGCGTGCGCGTTCGTGTGCGTTTGCGTGTGCGTGTGCGCGTGCGCGTGCGCGTGCGTGTGCGTGTGAATGTGCGCGTATGCGTGTGTGTGTGTGTATGTGTGCGTGTGTGTGTGTGTGTGTGAATGTGTGTGTGTGCGTGTGCGTGTGCGTGCGTGCGTGCGTGCGTGCGTGTGTGCGTGTGCCTGTGGGTGTGCGTGTGTGTGTAGGTGTTTGTGCGTGTGTGCGCGTGTGCGTATGTGTGCGTGTGCTTGCGAACCCCCCGCGGTTGTCCTGCCCCGGCCCCTTTCGCATCTCGTGCTGCGGATGCATTTGCTGTGCGGTGGCCCTGTGCTGCCCGACCGACCTGCGCAAGCGCCAGGACCGCGACCAAAAAGGCTGTCCTTTGGAAATCCACGGCGTGAGTTCCAGTTCGTGTTCCATCGAAGGAGAAGTAACACTACTCCGAGTTTCTTACTCAGCATCGGGAAGGCGTCACCCCCGCCGATAACCTCGCATCGACCCTCTTCGCGGGCAGCCACCGCGCGCCGAAGGCGCTCCGACCCCCGTCGCGGCGCGACGACGAGGCGAAGTTGACCCCCGTCGGGGAGGTACTTCCCCAGCCTTACCAAGAAACCCAGAATAGCATGAACACGAGTTCGCAGGGGTTTGCGCGGATTTCTTGGGTCGCTGCTCTGTGGGTATCCCGCTGATCAGTGCCCCCCAGGGCCCAGGATCTCACCCGATGCCAGGGCTGCCCCTCCCTGGCGCGAATCCTGAGATCCCGGTGTCTCAATTTTTTCGAGCTGGTCACGTTCGTTTGGTTGCGGACCCCGGGACCCTCACAGCTCGATTCAGCTTGAGAAATGGCGCAGAATGATTGGGTCCAGTGCTCTGGTCGTGTTTTTCACCATGTTGATTTTTGTTTGCCCCGTCGGATCGCAGGGGAGGCATCGCCAGGGGGATTCTGGCGCCGATTAACCCTAGGAAGCATTCAGCACATTCGCCCCCCAATCATGGGAAATTGCAACGCCGGGGCGGAAACCATATTCTCCGCAGAGCCCCGCGAGCCCTCGGATCCTTTTGGCGGGCATGAAGGGCAGGGTGAGGGTTCTGACGACGGGCTTCTTTAGGATTGCAGGGGGGCCCCTCGCTGGGCGCTTAGAGCTGGGGATCCTGCCCGAGATGGGTTGGGGAAGAGCTGCCTCGGCTTCGAATGGTGCCTCGATTCGATTCTCTCGAGCCTCGACTTATGATGGCTCCACCATACTTTAGCCTTGATCATCCAACAGAACTTCGAGCACCAAGAGGGTTCCGAAACTGGAGGGCTTTCACGTGTCGTGCCCTGGGAGGCGACACTCGTTCGACACTGTTTCGATACTGTCTTGGGTGCTCGAGATCATTTCTGGGACGTGGCCCTCAAGAACGATGGGAGCAGCATAAGCAAAGATGCCCTCGAGGGCGCGAAGTTAGTCGCACTTCGCGCTTCGCGGATCGGCTCCGATTCCTCCTCACCCTCCTCTTCTCCCCTGGGAGGCGGCGCGAGAGCGCGGAGCTATTTGCACCTTGCGCTGCGCGCTTCGCGCAGCGCGAAGCGCGAAGTTGGGAGCCCTTGAGAAGCCTCCACTCGAGCCCGGCCTCGAGCTTCGAGCCTCGGCCAGAGCCTGGCCGTGCCCCGGCCCCCGCCGGCGGCGGCGGCGCCCTGCGCCCGCGGGCGAGGCGCTGCGGCCCTCGCCGTGGCCGCAGCCGCCAGGGTGGCGCCCAGCGCGAGGCGCCCGGGGGGAGCAGACGAGCCACCGCAGAGCTCGGGCCGGGCGAAAGGGGGGGATTGGGAAAGGGGGGGTTACGAAATTTGCTGCATGCAGCTGATTTCGGCTTCACCGAGGGGCCCCTTCCTCGATACATGGGCGCCTCCCGGCGCCGGGAGGCGCCGGGAGAATCAGCTACGTGAGCTGATTCTCAAACCCCCCCTTTGCTATCCCCCCCTTTCGCCCGACCCGAAGAGCGTCGACTACACATAAGAGTGACCTTTCGCCTGAGTGACCTTTGGTGCGGACCCATCCGGGTTCTTCCGATCGCCGAGCGCGATGTGATAGTAGCGTCTTGCGCGCTCGTGTTTGGCCCCCCCGCGGCCCCCCAAAAAAGCCGCGCACCAAAGGTCACTCCTACCCAGGGTCACTCTTTGCGCGCAGTCGAGAACAGCCTAAGAAAGCGGGGTCGTCTGCGCCGACACTGGCGCGTAAGCTGCCCGCGTATGCTCGCACGTCAGCGCCCTCGTCTCCGATGTAGCGTGCCGCGCTGGCGGCCCGCGTAAGCCGCCGCGCAAGGTCGCTGTGTCATCTCGCGTGGGGCCCATTTTTGATCGTCGCAAACTGGGGGAGCTGTGGCCCCTGCCTCGAAGGACGAGCAACGGCATGAGCATACGCTTTTGGCGGTCCGCGCGGATTGCTTCGATTTCGCGGGGCGCCCCCTGGCGGCGCCTCCAGCGCCGCCTCTGGCGCGCTCCGCCCGCCAGGGAGGGGGTCCCAGCGCCGATCCAGGAAATCCTGGCGTCTCAATTTTTTCGAGTCTGGCGTTGTCGCTCGATTACGGGCCCCGGGACCCTCACAGATCGATCTGGCTCGAAAAATTGCGCAGAGGGATCGGGTCTGGGGCTCTGGTGATTTTGCAGGGTGTTGCAACTTCTCTCGTCTTCGGATCTCAGGATACCAAACTGGGGACCAATCTGCTTCGACGCTCATCTTGAGAGATCGTCGATTCCGCTGGGGGCCCCCAAGGGGGGTAAGGAACACGGCTCCCCCAGTTCTGGCTTGTCGGGGGAGGAAACTGATGGACCAGTTTCAGGAGGGAAAAAAAACACAGACACAATGAACCGTCGATTCCCCAGAAAATATGGCAGAATATGGGAAGTGGGATGGAAGACGAAAACCCAGAAGCTATGGGAAAATATGGTGAGTACTGATATTTGTGTGTATGCATTTGTGTCCTTGGGCCCCTTGACAGTTTTTCACCACCACTACCGCAGGTAGGGCGGGGGAGAATGGAGAATGGGGTGGGCCCCCTCTTCTAAACGTTGAGCGGATCTGAATCACAGGATTGCAGCGTCTGTGAGGAAACGTCGCGTGATGTTACGTAGTTAGGCCCAGGGGCGAACCAATTATGTCGGATAGGCGCAGCGGAACAAGAAGAGCAAATGAGGCAAGTAAAGATGCCTGCCCCAGAGGGCACAGAGTATACGCTTGCCAGACAGTATTGAAATGAGGAGAAAGCAGCATGATGAATCGTAACTTAGCCAACTGAGAGGCAGAACAGGCCAAACTAACGAGATATATCGAAATGCACGTGCACAGCAAACTATGGTCGTGGCGAATCCCAGTAGGTGCCGCCACATTGGAAAGCAACGCAGCTCTGAACCTCCCCACCACCTGCTAATAACCCAACCCTTCGCAAGTCCCACTGCCCAGAGTCAATCAAGTCTTACATTCAATCAATAAGTAAGTATGCAGTGTGGCACAGATGCATACAGAGCAGGCGACAAAGTTGGCAGCAAATAGTTGGGAGTCGGCTGTGTATACTACTTGAGTGTGCTGTGGTCAGTAGTCCACAGTGAGATTGGTCCTGGGGGCTCGTCCCCTATCGACGTGCCGAAGTGGCAGCAAAGGGGCACTGTATCAGCATCGCAGCAGCCACAGGAGCATCAAGGTCACTACCGAGGTGCCAAAGTGGCAGCAAAGCTAATCAGCATGGCAGTCGTGAGTGTAAGGCACTGCAGGAGAAAGGTCGAGGAAGAGCGCTGGTTCTGTGGTTCCTGGCTCCTTGGGGTGGTGCAGGGCCCCTGAGCAGGGAGGGCTTGTACACAGAGACCCGGGTTGGGGTGCCGCCGCCCTCCTCCTCCTGCTCCTCCTGCTCCTCCTCCTCCTCCTCCACCTCCTCCTCCTTTTTCACCTCCTCCTCCTCCTCGTCCTCCTCCTCTTTCACCTACTCCTCCATTTTTACCTCCTCCTCCTCCTCCTCCTCCTCCTCCTCCTCCTCCCCTCCTTCTCACTCCTCCTTCTCACTTCTCCCTCCTCCTCCTTCTCATCCTTCTTCTCCTCTTCGTCCTCCTCCTTCTCCTCCTCCTCCTCCTCCTCCTCCTCCTCCTTTCCCTCCTTCTCGTCCTGTTCCTCCTCCTCTTCCTCTTTTCCCTCCTCCCCCTCATCCTCATGCTCCCTCTCCTGCCTATGGTGGTGGTGCTGGGAAGTCGGCCCATTAGAAGAGATGCCGACGCCGTTGCTCGTCCTTGACAGTCGAGGGAACGCTGACATGGCGACATGGATTGGGGCGCGTGGGTTAGCGACGGGCCCCGTCTCCATGCAAAGTTGTCTCGATACCGCCCCCGATTCGTGCATCTGGCGCCCACGCGCCAGATACACGGATCGCTGAGCCATGTCAGCGTGCGCCCGAGAATGCCTTCGTCGCCACGGCTAGGTTCTCCTCGAAATTCTGGTCAGAGCGCACCCCGAGAGGTCCAGGGAGCAGCGGCATCGGTACGGTAGATTTGCGTCGTGCCGATCAGCGGCGACCCCGCCGCCGCCGTTCAATGTTGAACGCCTCCGGCGACCCAGAATCGGTCGATGTTGAACGATCTGACTTTCAGGAAACGGCCGATCGTCAAAGGAAGAACGATCCACGTGGTGACACCAACAAGCGCGCAGGTCGTCACGACTCGAGTAAGACATCGACTGCAGACGTGAATTATCCCAGAACTGATGTTTTCGTCGAGAATCCTGAACAAGATGTATCGAAGACGCCTACGGCGAGTCACCGCCGCTCTATGCCTTTAAGGATACGCTTATGTGGCGGAACGTTTGGGCAAAGTTTGGCCATTCTCGGGGGCCGTCGTCGGCGGGGCCTGGCTCGCCCTGGGGAACGCTCGTCCCTGCCCGCCCGCTTGCTCTGGCCCGGGGTGGGCGCTTCCTGCGAGCAGCTGGGGGGCTGTCGCTGCCCCTTCTTTCTGGGCGCGGCTCTGTGGCGCCGCCGCCTGGCAGAGCCAGTCCCTGCCCGCGCGCAGAAAGCCGCGTCTGTCCGCCGCCCCCCGGGGCCCCCCAGACCTCCCGTGACGAGGGCTTTGTTGTTTGTTCTGTTGCAAGTCGGTGGTAACTTCCATAACTGGCCATGGCAAGTTGCGCGCGTTGTCCCAAGCGGCGCGAGTTATATCTAGACTAGGCAGGTTACGTGTCCATTATTTGCATACTACCCGACATGTATATCCACGACCGTCGGCTGCGCGATAGGACGCGGCGCATGGTAAAACAAACGCATGTCGCTGAGTTCCGGCGGCGTCGGCGCCGGCGCAAGCCATTGTAATGTCTTCCCGACAGCCGCGCTTGCTTGCCTTATCTTTGCTTACACACGCATCAATATCATAGGCAGCGCGCTCTATCTCACTGGTGCACCTCGCCCCAGGAGCGGGCGGCGACGCTGCGACGTTGGAAGCGGCCCCGCGCCCTCTGTCTCGCGCAGGGCGTAGTGCCTCGTGGCAGAGGCGCCGCGGGGCAGCCGCTCGGCGACCTTCCGTATCGGCAAGCTCCCGGCGTAGTCCTTGGGCGAGCGCTTGACGAGCTCAGCCGTGCTCTCCGACACTTTCGGCTTCATCCCCTTCGCCTTCGGCGCCGCGCCAGGCCTCCTGCAGGCTGGGTTCACCGCGCGCCCGGGCGTCCAATCGATTGGGAATTTGAGCTTCGCCACCTGCTTGTATAACAAACGTGCCGGACACCGCGCGGTCGGAAGGCACGTAGTGGGTGAGCCAGGGCTAGCGGTTCTTGATCAAGCCACCGCTGGGCACGCCGCCCCACTCGATGCTATTTTCGGCCATGTCTGGCACGTCCATGGCTCTCGCAGGCTGTGACTTCAACGCCTTAGCGGCCGATCTCCAGTCGGGCTGCTTGCCCAAGGCTGACGCGGCTTCAATGGTGCGCAACAATCTTTGGTGCCACGTCTCGCCTGGATTACGCTACCGCTACCGCTATGACATCCACTGCATCGGCAACCCTTACCGCAATCGACACCGCCGCCACCTTCACCACTGCCGCCCCCCGTCGACTGCCGTTCTGACCAGCTAGACATACAACGACAAACGCAGCCGCTAGGCTGCGTTTGCCGCTAGGCTGCGTTTGTCATACATCTGTTTGCAGCTGTCGACGGCGGGCGCCAGGATGGAGGAGGCGGGATGGGAGGAGGAATGACGGGGCCTAGTGCGACGACGAGGGAGGCATGCCGATGGCGGATTGCCTTCTGACGTCTGCTGCACCGCGTTGAGAGCATCGCCAACGATCTCGGCATCCAGCGGCAGCGCCGCGTGGACGACCCACTCCGGGACAGTAAATTTGACGCCATTCACGATCTTCCCCTGAGCAAGCCACTCCTGTTTCGGTTGCGCGCGACGTCGGCGTTCATGAGGCCATCCTTCTTCAGATTCTCGCCCTCGCTCTTGACGCGGTCGTGGTCGCATGCAAGCCCATGTAAAGTATGAGTTGCACCCCGCGCCCCCATCCGGATCTCGTCCTTCTTGTACTTCGCGAAACACGCGTGTGTAGCGCAATGTTTTGCCGTGCACTTCGCGTGCTCTTTGGCGCGCGGCTTGTCCTCGCCAGCCACTGCATTATGCTGGATGGCGGCCAACGAGAAACCTGGCGCCCTCGCCTCCGCGATTGTTCTGCTTGGCCCCAACTTGTTTGAAAAGGAACACTTGCTTGTGCGATTGCTCATATATCTGGCACACTTCGAAGATGCGGTCCTTGAGCTCCACATTGCCTGATGACTCGTTGCTCGCATCAGCGTCGTTCTCGTCGCAGATCGCCTTGAGTTCTCGGTCACTTCTATGGCCTTCACTTCAGAGTACATAACCTATACATACAAAAAGCTTCAGATAAGCGAACGCACAACTCCAGATAGGCGAGCTCCGCTAATATAAGCTGCAACACAAATAACAACCAAACCAAGCTACGGAACGCGACGTGCAAGGCTTGATTGCACATGCGAACTGCGGGTGCGAATGCAAGAACGACTGCGCAATGCGATTTCGAAATGACGATGCCGAGACACGTACTGACAGGCGAACATTCTTACTGTATGCTCTCGTGTGCATGTATACACGCATATGTATATAATGTGTAGTACGAGTCGACGCGTCACAAAGTGCAAGCGATGCATACGGATCTGTTTGTATGATCATCTATGTATGTACATCTAGGTGTGTCATATGTACACAATTGGTACACACACGTACTTACGCATGTTAAGATAAGTTCGCGGATCGTACCGCATCTCAGTATGTACATATGTGTGTATGCGCACACGGGTATGTAAGTGTGTGTGTGTGTGTTTTGGTGGCAACATAACTCTTTCGCAACTTACAATTTCTACATTTTTGGTTACTAATTCCGTCGAGGGTTCGCAACCGTTGTGATTGAGTTAGATACGTTGTGACAAAGTTATTTAATCGCTTCGCTCATTCCGCCGGCCCATACAGTCTCATGTCTGCCGTTTGCCCGAGGGCTTGGTGTCAATGCGGCGCTTTGGGGGTTCTTTTGCCAGGCGTCTCGGGAACCTCTTGGAGGCAGTGTTGAAGCCTCTTGAGGCCCCGTAAGGGCCGTTTGGGGGTCGTTGGGGCTTCTCGTTGGGCTTCTTGGGTGGTTCTTGGGGCGTCTTGGGGGACTTATTGGCGGGATGTTGGTGGCTTCTGAGGTGCTCCGAGGGGCAGAATCCCCCTTTGGGCGCCTCTTGGGCGGTCTTGGTGCTCTCTTGTGCCGTCTTGGGGTTATCTTGGGCCGTCTTGGGCCGATTTTAGCGGATTGTTGGGCTGTCTCGGGGCGATGTTGGGGGCTATTTGCGTAGTTTGAGGCGCTGTGAAACTCGAAACGCCGTTCATGCGGGAAGTGTACATGTTCCTCTGGGAATGGGACGATTTTTTATTGTAATGGCCGCCTTGGAGGGCCTCTTGAGGCTCTCTTGGGGCTTCTTGGCGGCCTCGACGGCAATTTTGAAGTCATCATGGGCGATTTGGAACGATTGTTCGGCGACTTGAGGCCGCTTGGATTGTTTGGGGGGCGTTCCGGTGCCGTTTTGGCGCGCTCCTGGAGGTTCTGGGGGCCTGAGCCGAACGTCGCGCTCTGGGCGGCGTGCGGAAGCCATTGTGTGAGAGGGCGCGGTGGTGAGAAGAACAGCTCACCCCACCCGGCTTTCCGGGCTTTCCGGCGTAAGGAGGGCTTCTTCGCGGCACTTGTGAACGCTCCTGGACAGTGCTTTTTGGGCAGGTTCTTGACGCTTGTTGCAAGTCTGTAGGGGCCCCGTTGGGAGTCTACCGAAAGGAGAGCACATTGTAGCATCGCTTGCACTTGCTTGCGTGCTCGGGGGGGCATTTGGGGGGCCTCCTGGGGCCGCTTGGGGGACTCTTGGGGGCCTCCTGAGGGCCTCGTGGGGGCCTCTTGGGGCCTCTTAGGGGCCTCTTGGGGCCTCGTGGGGGCTTCTTAGGGCCGAGGGCTCGAAATGTTGTTTCGTGTTCCCTCTCTGGGGCCCCTTTGGGGGCGTTCTTGGGGCCCTTTTGGACCGTCTTGGAGGCTTCTTGGGCCGTCTTCGAGCCCTCTTGGGCCATCTTGGGGCCCTCTTGGGGGCCTCTTGGGCCCTCTTGGGGCGATCTTGGGGGCCTCTTGGGCCGTCTTGGGGCGTCGGGAAGCCGAAAAGGTGGAAGCTCCAAAATCTCTCAAAAACCTTAGGAAAAGCAATGAATTTTGCCTCCTGGGGCCCTCTTGGGAGTGCTCTTGGAGGCCTCTTGGGTTGTGTTCGTATTCCTAGGCAAACTGAACATCCGCCCCGATCCGTCGAAACTCTAAAAAACTCTGTTGAAAGTTTGTTTAAACTCTGGCACCAAACTCTGATAAAACTCCGGCCCGCTTTTGAAACTCAGAAAAAACTCTGAGTAAATTCTAATTATATTATTAATAATACTACTAATAATAATAATATTATTAATAATAATAATGATAATAGTAGTAATAATAATAATAACAATAATACTAATACTAATAATAGTAAAACTAATAATAATAATAATAATAATAATACTAATAATAGTACTACGAATAATAATAGTAATAATAATAATAAGAGTAATAATAATAATACTACTAATAATAATACTAATACTAATAATAATAATAATTTTAAATTATAATAATATTAATAATAATAGTAATAATAATAATGATTAAACTCTGGCTTCGAACTCTGGCTTCATATTCTCAGGACATTCGGGCTCAGAGTTAAATCAGAGTTTTTCCAGAGTTTGAGGCCAGAGTTTAATCAGAGTTTGACTTGCATTTGAGTTTTCCGCCGGAGGATAATCAGACTTCCAGCCGTGTTTTTCAGAGGGGCCCAGCCGCGGCGTTCTGACTGCTTCGTGCCATTGCCAGAAAAAACAAATGAAGCATGAGAGGGTGGGGAGGAGGAGGGGGGGAGGGGGAGGAGGGGGGAGAAGGAGGAGGGCCAGGGAGAGCAGCGCGAAGAGGAATATGTGCGAGGAATATTTTTTGGGGGGGGGTCCGCTGGCAGGGGCCTCTGAAGGCCTACCTCCAGGATCCTGCGGAAGAGAAAGAGGAGCAGGACAAATGAGTCACAGTCGGAGGAGGGGGAGGAGGAGGAGGAGGAGGAGGAGGAGGAGGAGGAGGGCGAGGAAGGGGAGGAGGAGGAGCAGGAGCAGGAGCAGGAGCAGGAGCAGGAGCAGCCCAGGAGAAGGAGGAGGAGGAGGAGGAGGAGGAGGAGTGCCATAAGAGCGAGGAGGAGAATATTGGGGAGGAGGGCGACCAGGAGGAGGGGGGAGGAGGTCGGATAAGCTGTGGGAGAGTAGGTCGAAGACGAAGACCTCCGAAAGCCCCAGACCGCGACCAAAAGCCACGAAATCCGCTCAGAATCGATCCCCGGACCTCTCCTGGGGCCCTAATGCAGTTTTTCTTCCAGGATCGATTTCCGGCGGTCCGGGGGCCCGAACAAAGTTTCCAGAGTCCGAAATCGACCAAAAACAGACTTCGAGGTCTCGGGGACAAGGTTTCGGGGTCGAGGAGGGGCGGAGCCTGCCGTGACGCCTGGCCGGGGCCCGTGTTCCCCACCCCTCGGGAGGGTTCCACCTCCACGGCCCCCGCGGGGCCCGCGGGCGCGGTGCCGGGCCGCCCACCGTGCGCGGGCGCCCTCCCGCTCGCCGCCGCTGCCGCCGTCGTCGTCGCCGCCGTCGTCGTCGTCGCCGCCGTCGCCGTCGCCGTCGCCGTCGTCGCCGTCGCCGTCGCCGTCGCCGTCGCCGCCGCCGCCGCCGCCGCCGCCGTCGTTGTCGTCGTCGTCGTCGTCGTCGGTGGCGGCGGCGGCGTCGGCGGCGGCGTCGGGGGGGGGCTCCTCCCCGCCGTTGGGGCCCTGCCCGCTGCCCCCCGTGCTCGTCGCCGCGGGTGGGGGGGAAGGAGAGGAAAGGGCGGAGGGGAGGCGGGCTTTTCCTGACGCCCCCGGGGGGCCCACGGAAATGTAGCAAACACGTCCAAGAGTTTCCTCCTCCCGTCCCCCTCCTCCGACCCCGCACATCCGGCGCTCCATTTTTTTGACGCATGGGCCCCTGGAGGTCCGGACAAGTTCCCGAGGATCGGTCTTCGTCCTAAGCCGTTTTTGACGGCCCCGGAGCCCGGAGACGGCCTCCAGAGGTTCAAAATTTTCACTCCTCGACATTCTGGCCAGAACGCACTCTTGGATAGATGCGCCCGGGGTTGCGATTCTCAGATGACCTCCGAGCACCGCGCAACACAACCCGAGGTCGAGTATATA
This sequence comes from Prorocentrum cordatum, assembly GCA_963575745.1. Lineage (NCBI taxonomy): Eukaryota > Dinophyceae > Prorocentrales > Prorocentraceae > Prorocentrum > Prorocentrum cordatum. The sequence goes on along the minus strand of CAUYUJ010016096.1, from coordinate 267,178 downwards.
TGCCCGGGCGGTCCAGGCCGGACCCAGGACCGCCAGCGACGATCTAGGATGAAAAAGCGGGTCTCCGAGAAGGGGTCGAGAGAATGGGGGGCCTTTGCTTCGAAAAATCGAAATTGTCGGATGCCCAGGCTGCGATCTTCGCTTCCAGCACCATGCGATGGGCTCCGCCCCCCCATCACGTGGCCGCCAGAGCTAGCAGCTAGCTCGATCTTTGATTGATGACATCCCGCATATTTTTTAAACCGAGGTCGTTGGCAGGGGCGCGAAGACAACGGTGCCTTGCGCTTCGCGCCCTGGGGCGGACAGGGTTTTCCCTTCCTCGGCGAGCCCCGCAAAGGCGCGAAGAGATACCTGCGCTTCTTCCCGCCTTCGGTAAAACAATGGCTAAAACAAGGACACCGGCAAGCACAGTGGACAAGGGTGGGGGGCGCGGGGGTGCAGCGCTGCCAACCCAGGACATCGCCATAATTCTTTTCCGCCCGGTCGCATTCGCATCGGCTCAAGTATGTCGGACGCGTCGTCCGCGGGCGGCTGGCTATCAGAAGCGGAGCCGCCGGTGGATGGCGCCCAGCCGTTGGCAGTTGCACCGGTCGTGGACCTCGTGGAGGCGGACACCGCCGACGAAACCGCCGAGGCAGAGCGACTCAGGTTAGCGGAGGGCGACGATTATGCACAAACACTGTCAGTGGGTGGGCCAATCTTGAACCCAGGTTCGGCGCGCCCGGTGCTATGGCACAGCCAGGGTGGCGCGCGTGCTTGGCCCTGGGCCCAGGATGGGCCTGCCCAGGATCGGTGTTGGCGCGTGGCCTTCGTCTCCCGAGGTTGGTGAGGCTTCGAGCGCAAGCCGCCGCGGCCCGGCGGGCTCGCTTGGAGAAGCTCCGCAGTGGGGCTGTGCAGCCCCGAGCCTTGGCCACCCTCGACGGGTTCCGCGCTCTCTTGGGCATATTGGACACAGGTGCTTGGGACGCAACCTCGCAGGACCTCGTCAACCGGAGCATTCGCCTGTTGGCCGCAGGAGGTGGCGCAAGCTTGGAAGCGGTGACAGAACATGGCAAAGCCTTGGTGCGGATTTTTGACGAAATGCTAGGCCAGCGCACTAGTCGATTGATCTCGTGGTCGGCCGAAGCAGATGCTGCTGGAATGGAGAGCCAATGCCGCGGCACGGTGTACGCGGAGAAGTTCACGCAGACAGCCCAGCTCGTTGTGCTGTGCTCGCACATGCTCTGGGCATCGCTCGCGCAGAACATCAAGGCGAGGGTCGACGCGGGCGACATCGAGGCCGTGTCTTTGTGCATCGCCACAATGACCGATGAGGCTGCCACAACGCTGCGGCTGCGCGATGTTGTATGTGTCGGCAATGACGGCGCCGGTGCCCAGCCAGAGGAGTCTCCGCCATGTCCAGCCGGCAGTGCCGATAAGCAGACAGTGAAGGTCCTTCAGTCAGCGCTTTCTCTAGCCATAGTGACCAGAAACAGGCGCACTGGAGTCGTTACCACCGTTAAAGGGGCGGTCCCGTGCCGTCTCCAGTGCATCGACCGCCACACTGCCGAGGTGCTCGTGCAGACCTACCGGGACTTGGTTCGCATCCCGGGCTACGACGACGAGTTCGCCAGGCTCTTCAAGTTCTGGGCGCTTTGCGCATCCCCGCCAGACCATCCAAACACTGTCATCAGGCGAGTTGCCCTGATCAAGCTTTCGCGGCAGAATTCAGCACGGCAGTTGCCCGCGCCCGATTGCGCAGTCTGTTCGAGAGAGGAGCGGGGGAGGAGAAGGAGGAAGAGGAAGGGATGGGGGACGAAGAAGGAGATGCCGACGACGGCGGCGGCGACGGCGACGGCGACGTCGACAAGTGGAAATATCAAGTGCTTTTTTTTTTTTCGTTTTGGGAGGGTCTTAAGGCCTCTTGGGGCCATCGTGGGGCCTCCTGGGACCATCTTGGAAGCCTCTTGAGACGTATTGGCGCTCTCTTGGGGCCCTCTTGTGGCGCTCTTGGGGTTGTTTTGGGCCCCCTTTGGAGGCCTGGGGGCAGGGGCCTCGGGGGGTCGTTTGGGGCCATGTTGGAAGCCATTTGTCAGGAGTGGAGTCGCCGATCTCGGCCCCCCCGTCGGAGCCCTCAAATTAGCATTTGGAGCTCTCTTGGGGCGCTCTTGGGCCCGTCTTGGGCCCCTCTTGGGGCCGTCCATCGTGGAGCCACCCTGGGGCATCAGCACCTTATCGGAAGCGAAACGGCGAGAAAGCAAACAACATTGAAAACCACAGTGGTTTGAAGGAGTTACGCTTCCTGGGGGCCCCTCCAGGGGCTCGGAGTACACTTGGGGTCGTCCTGGAGCGGTCTCGTGTGCCCTTTGGAGTCATATTGGAAGCCATATTGGGCCATCTTGTGGTCTGTTGAGCGATTTGGGAGGTCATGTGGGGCTTTCCGGGGCCGTCTTGGAGCCACATGGGGCTATCTTGGCCGGTGCAGCGACCCGCAGAACGCCCCTTTCAGACCCTGGGGTAGGGGGTAGGGGGATGGGGCACCCCCTCCCCGAAGGGGAAGAACGGGGTCAGGCACAGCGAGCTTCTTAGACCACTCGCGCCCAAAAGGGCCAGTGGGGCGGAGACGACGACGACGACGACGACGACGACGACAACGACGACGACGAGGACGGCGACGACGACGACGACGACGACGACGACGACGACGACGACGACGACGACGACGACGACGACGACGACGACTGGGCGGGAACCTACTTACCGCGGAGAAGCGGCGCAAGGCCCCAAAAGATTCCGACTGGCTCCTCCCTCCTGCTCTTCCTCGCCCCTCTCGCCGCGGCAGTTCCGCGCCGTGGAGCGTTGGCCCGGGGCCTCTTGGAGGCTTCATGGGCCCTTGGTTGGGCTCTCGCGGGGCCCTCTTGGGGCGTTCTGGGGGTTTGGGGCCCTCTTGGCCTCTTGGAGGCCCTGGGGGGCCGTTGAGGCCATCTTCGAAGCCATGGATCAAAAGTCGGGGAATCGCCGATTTCGGCCCCCCCGTCGAAGCCTTCTAAACCGCCTCTTGGGGCGCAACTGGGGCGCTCTTGGGCCGTCGCGGGCCCCTATTAGCCACCGCTTGGGACCTTTTTGGGGCCATATTGGAGCCATCCTGAGGCCTTGCGAGCCCATCGGAAACACGTTGAAAACCACAGAAGGATGTGGGCCTCCCGGGGGCTTCCTCGGGGGGCCGAGAGTACACTTGGGGTCGTCCCGGGGCGGTCGTGCGCCAAGATGGCTCTCGGAGCCATGTTGGAAGCTGTCTTGAGCCATCTCTGTATATTTTGAACGATTTGGGAGCCCATCTTGAGTTATCTGGGACTTTATTGGGGCCACATGGGGCCATCTTCGGCGCTCCAGCTCTCCAGCTCTCCGGGGCCATCTCGGAACCACCCGGGGCCATCTTGGACCTTCCAGGGACCGGACCTTCGGAACGCCCCCATCCAGACCAGACCCAGGGGTAGGGGGTATAGGGCATAGGGAAGGGGAAGCCCCCTCCCGAAGGGGGACAAGGGAGTTAGACATAACGAGTTCCGTAGACCGCTCACGCCTAAAGGGGCTGGTTGGATTCCGGACGTTCGCTCACACTGTGGACCGCCATGGTGCCAACGACCGCATGGTCAACGAGATGCGGAGGCAAGAGCGGGCTGCTCCAGTGTTGAATTGCTGGTGGCGTCTGGGGCTGGGTTGTGATATCCACAGGCTGGCCACTTGTCAGACGCGGGTCTTGGACCTGGTGGGCTACCATGTCAGCGGCCTCTTGGCGCTCGGCATTGGCCAGAGAGGACCCAGCAAATTGAGGGAGCTGCGCGCTGTGATCGGCGCGATTTTGGTCCGCAGGCTGGTTGTGTGAGGGGCTTCGTTTCCTGCCGCCGACCTCCGCTTCTGATTGGTCGGGTGGTTGGTTGGTTGGATTTTCATGGCTTGCTGGGCTGATCCACCTACCGCTTTGGATGAGTGGCCAGCAAGTGCCCTGGCCAGAATTGTTGGTTGATTGGCTCGGGGGCGGGAGTCCAGGGGGAGAGGAGGACCACAGGGGATACGAGGGGGGGCAGGGAAGGGGGGCGGGGGGGCGGCAGCCTAGGGAGCGGAGGTGCTTTTACAAGTTCGTTTGTCGCCTCGAACTTCGCGTCTTGGCAGGCCACTTCCGCGCCGCAGCAGGGCGCGGCTCGGCCGGCAGAGGTCAAGGAGTCAGAGAAGCAACGGGGGGCGGGGATGGCGTAAAAGGGCCGATGGGGGGGGGCCTGAAATCGGCAGGAAGGGGGGCAGCGGGAGCGCGGGGAGTGCGAAATGGAGAAGGAGAGGCCGTAGGGCTGAGGAGGAGGAGGAGATGGGGGGCGACGACGACGGGGTGAACAAGGGGGGAAGGGCGCGAGAAGAATGCGGAGGAGAAGGCGGAGTAGGAGGGGCGGGGGCATGACGGAAAGGGGGGGTGGCGGGGGTTAGGGCGAGGCGCAGGAACAGCGGGAGGACGCGCGGAGGATGTGGAGCTGGAGGGCGGGGTTCTGCGCCTCGGGGCCCCAGCGAGGGGCTAGCGGGTTTTCTGGAACAGGCCCTTGTGCCGGCAGGGCGCCGCATTTGTGCACCGCAAGGCCGTGTTGGACGAGCTCCTGCGCGACGACTACGCGGACCCTGACGGCCACTTGTTTCGCCGAGGCGCGCTGTCGGATCAACGCCGCCGCCTCGTCTTGGATCGTTTCTTGAATGGTGATATATCCAAGCGAGCTGTGTCCCACCACGCTGACGGATCTTTGACAGAGGCGGAGATCAAGCATGCGATGAGGACCGACGTGCCGATGGCTATTGTGCCTTGTTTGCTGCGGCTTTTCCCGCGGCACCGCTGGACCGGGGCCGACGTGGTCACCCGGGACTGCGCCTTGGCCGCCCTCCTTCACAGCTTGTTGATGGATGCCGTGCCACTCTGGGCGGACGGAGTGGACCCTGCGGCGATAGAGAATGGAACGGCCCGGCTTCCTGCAGACGACAGCGACGACGAAGGCGAGGGCGAGGGCGGGGGAGGTGCCGCTGCTGCTTTGGAGGACGAATGCTTCGATTCTGATGCCAGCTCTCCGGATTTGGATTCGTCCGCCGCTGCGGACCACGCCTTGGTTGCGCAGGCTGCCGGCGCCATGGCGTCGGACAACTCTGTCGACTGGGCCGCATTCAACGCGAGGATGCGCGGCAACGCGTCCAATTGGGCGGCGCGCCATCCCAGAGCAGCATTGATGATCATGTTCCGCTCCATTAGCCTCACTTCCCAGGCGCTGCACGCATTCCTTTTCATGGCCGGGCAAGGGTGGGAAACGACAGCCGATCTACATGTCCACCAGGGTGTGGCCCCTCGGCCGTACCGCCTCGCTGAAGCTCACGATCGCCGTGATGAGCTGCGCTTGGCTGCCGGCGTGCTGCGGTCGCTGACTGACCCTATATACTGGCACAAACGCTTGCACCGCAGCGAGAAAACCTTCTACAACAGATCCCTCGCATTTCGACTCTTCTCGCGCCAGGCGTTCGGGTGCGAAAGGGGCATGGCGGCAGTGCGGCCCGGTGTCCACCCCCGGGCCGCGCTGGGGGGTCGCCCGGCGCGCAATTGACTGGTTGCCCAGCGGCTGGTTGACAGCGAATCTTCTGGGCTGGGCCCCAGCCCAGAAGATTCGCTGCCACCAAAGAGTGGTGACTGAGTCAATTGCGCCGCCGCCCCCAGTCAAGGAAGCGTAGTTACCACTTTGCAGGTTGCGTCCGTGTTCATCTACCTCGAGTTACCTCGGAGGGGGTTTCCGTTCGTTCTCTTCTCCATGCTGTCCAAGTCGGATCGGGTGGCCGCGGCGCGCAGGATCTTGTCCATGCCGCAGTGCTGCCGGGACGACTTCTCCCACGACGTGCTTTTTGCATGGAGCACCCCTGAGCAGCTTGCCAGCGATGAGGCCGTTGCTGTGCTCCAGTCAATCGCGGAGGTAACCCGGACAGAAACCAGCGCCATCGAGACTGGACACGCGTATGTGTTGCGCCAGAGTTCCACCAGAGGCTTGCACTGCAAGGCTGAGGACTTCATCCACGCTTCGGCGGCGTTCACGTTGTGCAAGGCCAGGACGTTCGAGATGAAACCAGGCCTCCAGTCTGCCGCCAAGCGCCCTGCCAAGCTTGGCCGCCGCAGTCGCCGAGGCGGGGCGAAGGGCCCAGAGGTTGTCAAGAGAAGGTCAGGCCAGAGTGGGGGCGATTAAACCTGCCGCGTCATAGCGTTTGTGGCGACACGCGGCCGCCTGCGACATCCAGAAACGACTCGTGAGCGAGCTGCTACGGGATGCCAAGCAGCGGGGGGGCATTGGAAAACAAGACGGGGCGCCAGTCAAACGCGCCAGAGCCACCCCGGGAACCCCTCCAAAATTACCATGTTGGGCTTTCGAGGGTATCCGAATGCCTCGAGGACACATCTGAATTTTTTTCCGGGGCCCTCTCATGGCATTTTACGCTCTGGTGCTTTGCCCAGGGTTTCCCGGGGGCGTTTCGGGCCCCCCGCCGCCGTAGAGTGCGTCGGCCACCGACGCCCCCCCGTGACCAGAGGCTCCGACGATGGCGCGAAGTTATTCGCGCTTCGCGTTTCGCATTTCAGTTCCGCCTCCCCCTTGTTTCCTTTTCTCCCTTCGGGGGCGGCGCGAAAGCGCGAAGCTGTTCGCGCTTCGCGCAGCGCGATGCGCGAAGTTAGGCGCTCTCGATGATAGATAGGGCCCCTTTTCAAGAGCCTGGAGGGTCGATTCGGGGAGGCTTTGGGGGCGAGCCGCTCTTGGGAAGCATATTGGGCAGTCTTGGGGCCGTTCTGGGGCGTGATCTAAGGGCCCCGCGGGCGTGTTAGAGCCGCCCTGGGACCTGGGGCGCCCTTTGGCAGCAGTGCAGTTGCGCGCCATACCAATGGATATATATTTATATATATATATATATATGTATGAATTTCTTCACATATATACAGAGAGAGAGAGAAAGATATATAGAGAGAGAGAGAGAGAGAGAGAGAGAGAGAGAGAGAGAGAGAGAGAGAGAGAGAGAGAGAGAGAGAGAGAGAGAGAGAGAGAGAGAGAGAGAGAGAGAGAGAGAGAGAGAGAGAGAGAGAGAGAGAGAGAGAGAGAGAGAGAGAGAGAGAGAGAGAGAGATAGAGAGAGAGAGAGAGAGAGAGAGAGAGAGAGAGAGAGAGAGAGAGAGAGAGAGAGAGAGAGAAGAGAGAGAGAGAGAGAGAGAGAGAGAGAGAGAGAGAGAGAGAGAGAGAGAGCGACAGAGAGATGATACCGTTATTTTTTCATATTCGGATGTTATTGTCATTATTATTATGGTATCCAAACGCGTTTTCAATTGAAGGCCACACTCTGGAATTTCCTTCCCAATTCAGCTCTTTGATTCGATTGCAAAATTGAGGGGTTGATTCAGGGGCATTAAAAGCCATCAAGGGCCGGCCAACGTCGGCAACATTGCGCGGGTTTGGGCAATCCGGGAAACGTTTTGGAGACGTTGGGGGAAATCATGGTGGTTGCCCGTGGCGGATCATGGCGGATCTTAGCGCCCACTTCGGCAGCCGCTGGGCTTGTGGGCAATTTTCACAATCCGCCGCCGCACCCCCCACTGCATTGTCCCCGTCCCGTGCTGGGCGCCAAAGTGCCCGGGGCCCTATGACCTATGATGGGAAGTTGAGGGCGGGGTTTGGCGTTGGCGGCGCGTGCACGCGGCGGCCGCAAACGCTTGCTCGGCGGGGCTTTTTCTGACATCCATTCCCGATCAAGGCGAAAGCTCGTGCGGGGGCAGGAGCCGCAACGCGGGCGCGGCGGCGGCATGTGGAAAACCTTTGTTCACGAGGCAACGTGCGACGGGAAGAGGAAGGGACATTTTGGCGGAAGTGTCTTCGCCGGCTTGTCCTTGGCCTACCACGCCCTCTCCCCAGAGGAAAAGCAGGCTTTGCAGGTGCGGGGCGACGCTTTCTGCGAGGAGCACGCTTTGACGCCTAGCGGGAACGTGTACGCCCGCGCTGCGCCTGCCGCTGCCAGCGTCCGCCAAGCCCTTGAGTTCTTGGAGGCCCGCGGCGCTGCCGCTGCGGCGGCGCCGGCTGCGGGGGCCCACGAGGCTCCCGGCGCTGGCGCCGTGGTTCCAGCCGGGGGGCACGTCGCGGGCAACGGGGCCCTCGCGTTCTTCGCACCGCCGCCATGGCGCAAGGTGCTCGCCAAGTTAACAGGCCAGGCCCGTCAGGCTTCCCGGAGAATGCGCGCCGCGCGCGCAGACCAACTGGAAGCTTTGCAAGAGTGGGCTAAGCAACAAGTCTCAGAGTTTCCCGTGCATGGCCAACTACCTGCTCAGCGCCCCCTCCCTTTGCGGCCGCTGCCAGCCGCAACGCCACTCTTCGAGTTCAACGCACCGGCCATCCCGTTGGCGAAGGCGGTTCTCAGCGAGGCGGGCCAGCCTGGAAATCGCAGCGGTAACCCAAACAAAGACAAGTACCACAAAACCCTCGGCGACCAGTGGGCTCGACAGCATTTGATGTACCGCCACAGGGACTGCACGCCGTTGGGCCGCGTTCCCAGCAGCCGTTTGACATTGTCATTGTGTCGCCACGCTGGCAGGTGCCTTTGCGGGGAAACTGATTTCTCAGAGCGCTTCGTGGCCGCTTTGGTGGAGGAGCTTCGGCCTTTCTTCGCCAAGGGCCACGCTTTGAAGAAGTTGCTCGAAAACGCAGAGGGCGTGGTGCAGATCCCCAGGCTTTCGCCGCACCGCCAACCCTTTGATTTTCATGGATGTATGCGTTCATTGTGTCATCCGCGGCCGACATCCCTGGCGTGCGCCATGGGCACATGACGGGCGAAAACTCGCGTACACAGACGGCGGGCATCTGTCAAAACACCAGAAAGATGATTATCGAATGGCCTTTGGCCCATCCCGTCACCGTGCCTGGGTTGTGGGTCTGAGGCCACTAGGACGGCTGATGGGTCTCGCGTGAGGCCCCTCGGGGGCGTCTTGGAGGCAGTTTGGGGACATCTTGCTTGGGGGCCTCTTGGGCACCTTCTTGCGGCTCCCTGGGGGTCCCTTGGGGCTTCTTGGGGCAACCTCGGAGTGTTTCGGGCCGAAGGCTCGAAATTGCCGTTCGGGTGTCCCCTCTGGGCCCCCTCTTGGGGCCGTCCTGGGGCCCTCACGGGCCGTCTTGGGGGCGTTTTTTGGTTTGGGGGCCCTCGGGGGCCGTCTTGGAGCCCTCGTAGGAACGATATTTCTGCGTTTCGGGGTTTCTTGGGAGGCCGCACAGGCTGTCTTGGAGCTCCAAGGGGATCTTGGGAAGGCCGGACCCCCCCTAGTGAGTTCGGCCGGGCTCGGCCGGCCCCGCCCCAAATCGAGCGCACCAGGCTCACGGGGGAGGGCTTTGAGAAAGGGGACCCCAAGGCGTCGGCGGATTTCTTGCCGCGGGCTGGCCGACGGCTGGTTCCACCTCGCCTTCGTGAACCAGAAGTCTTGGGCCATCGGCACGCTCCGCTTGGAGGAGGACGACAGGCCAGAGATCCGGGCCGTCGCCGAGGCTTTGGGCCACGTGGCGCTTGTCGCTTGCAAGGACTTGGCGTCCGACACCGAGTGGGATGACCCCGAGCTCGACTTGGACGACCCCGCCGTCTGGGATTTCCTCGGCGTCGCCAGCGCCTATTGCGCATTCAGATCTTACGATTTCAAGAAGCGATATTCCTTCTCTCTGCACCACATAGTGAGTTCGGAGGCCCGCCAGGTTGGCAATTTTCGCCCGGCGGACGTGGAGGTTCGCCGCCTGACGCAGGCAAAAGTGTTTTGGCGTGGTGTGCACCTTCAGGCAGGTGGCGACGGCGGCGCTCCTTGCCCCGGAGGCCCTGGCCCAGACGCGGGCGCAGGCGACGCTGGGGAGCCAGGCGCCGAGTCCGGTATCTACCAACCCGCAGTCGAGTTTTTCGATTGCACCGTTTTTTCCCCAGCCGTCCTGTGGTGTCGGGTCTTCGCTCTTCGCTTTGAATCCGCAGCGCCCGGCGTCTCCTTGTCCTCCCGCCCCTCCCCCAGCCATCGCCATCAGCATCGGCATCGTCAGCATTGGCCCCATAGTGCCATAGGGAGCTCCACCGAAGGCCCCTGCGGCTTTCGGCACGCACCCCAAGCGTTTTGTGGTTTAAAAGGGAGCTCCGCCGACAGCTCCACAGTGGCTGCGGTCGCGTGCTGTCCCGCCCCATGTCGGCACATTCCTCGCGCTTTCTTGGCCTTGGAGGGCCCTCCATCGAAGGCCCTGGCGGCTGCGTCCGCATTGCTGCCCAGTGGGGCCCACCTGCGCGTGTTTTTTTGCCCGGGTGATCTCTATGGCGATTTCCTTTTCAGCTGGTGCGGAATCTTGCGGTTCCCGCGGGCTGAGGCGGGAGGGATAAATCGCACGGAGCACCCCGCAATTGCGGATAAGAGTGCGGGCGCGGGCGGGTGGGCGCGGCGCCTGCCATCCGCCCGCGACCCACCCGCCTCGCGACCCGCGAGGGCCCCGGAATGGTTCGGGGCTCGGCCCCAACAACAAACATAACCTTACCCGCGGATCCCCACTCCAGCCACGCACCCAGGGACAACGCAAGACCGGTCGGCCCCTTCACTCTGACCAAAGTCCATTGGTCCAAATCGCTGGTTGCACGAGCAGACAATGCGAGGTGGTCGCGGGCCGCCCGAGGTTCAACCAGATTTTGGCGCAAAGCGGATTGGTTTTGTTCTTTGGTAGGGATGGCGGCCAGGCGTTCGCATTAGCATTGCTTTGCGGCTAGTCGAACGGGGTGTGGGGGGTAGGAACAGAGGCCAACCACCCCCTCCCACGGGGGGCAGCACGATTCGGATGAAGGACTTTGGCGGGGACACGTCAATGTAATCTCGGGGCGGGGGGGCGGGGCGACCGCGGAGGCCTTGGCCCAGCCGCAGATCCTGAAGGCCATGCGCCGCCACCTCTCCACGACGATGCTGGCCCTGCCGGGGGCCAAGCAGTCGTGGGCGCGGGCGGAGACGAAGATGTGATGTTTGGCGACCCTGGTGTTGAGGATGCTTGTCCCGCATGGCAGCTCCAGCTGTCCGCAGATGCGGAGCGTGCTGAGGCACTCCATGACGATGGGGGCGCCGATGCTGAGGGAGGTTGGGAATCACCTCCTGCGTCCATTGATGCGCGCAGTGAAGTTTCCCGCAGTGGAGACGACCACTGGGCGTCGTCGCCCGAGTGTAGCGACGAGGCGGCGCCAGAGCCACAGCCGCCTCTTCCGCCGCCAGAGCAGCCACCCTTGCCAGCGGCGCCGGTGGCCCCAGAGGCCCCAGAGGCGGCCGCCCCAGCTCTGGCAGTTCCACCAGTTCCAGCCGCGGCTGCACCCCGTGGCAAGCGTGGCCGGAACAACTGGTTCAGGCTCGGCGTAGGCTGGATCACCATCAATAATTCGGGTCGTAGCCTTGACGCCCACTGCAGCATATGCTCGGCGAAAGTGGATAGGAAGTTTTATGCCAGAGAGAACGCGAAATCGCCATCCACGCTCGCCCAGGGGAGGCCAATGGGCTTACTAGCTTTTTTTTTAGAGCGCTGCCCAGGGAGCGTGGCAGCGCACAGAGAGGTTCTTACAGACGCGCCTTACGGGGACCGGGTGCGCGCGCGACGGGATGCCATGGGGCAGCCGGGCCTTGCTGAGGCGTTTGGTAAGGAACGCGCCCCTCGTGGCGCTGACGAGTTGGATACAGGGGAGCCCCGGGCTTGCCCCTGAAATGTGTGATGAAATATTGAAGCCTTTCAAGTTTGACTCCTCATTCCAACCGCTAGCCTCCCCCTCCACCGCCTCGCCTTTGTCCCTCGCCCTCCGACCGCCTGGTATTCCCTTGTGGCGGTCAGGGGTGCAAAACTGCAAAGTCTTCCCGCGTGGGTCATTGCCCCTCACATTCGCCTTCCCCGCGGTAATCCGGTGTCGGAAGGGCAGAGAGTCGGGCCCGGAGGAGGGCGAGGAGGAAGAGGATATGTTGGCGGGTGCAGTGGAAGAGGGGGGAGGGAGGAGGGGGAGGAGGAGGAGGAGGAGGAGGGCGAGGACGAGGACGACGACGAAAAAAGGAGGAGGAGGAGGAATTCCTGGAGCTAACATTTTTGCTTCAGGAGTGAGGAGGAGGAAGGGAGGAGGAAAGGAGGAGGAGGAGGGGAAGAGCTGAAGTGGGTCAGACAATCCCCAAGTGAGCTGAAGTGGGTCATCATGCCATGCCGTGAAAACGGAGGCGCCCGTTACCTCTGGAAAGGGGGAGGGGAGGGGGCGGAGGAGGAAAACGGAAGAGGTGCCGGAATAACGAAGGAGGCAGGAGGGGGAGGGGGAGGAGGAGGTGGAGGAGGGACAGGAGGAGAAGGAGGAGATGCCGGAATAACGAAGGAGGCAGGATGGGGGAGGGGGGGGGCGAGGTGGAGGAGGGGGAGGAGGAGAAGGAAGAGGAGCCGGAAGGGGGAGGACGGGGGAGTGAAATGGACACGACGAAGAATAAACAGAAGACAATAACAACGACGGTGGCGGCGACGACGACGACAGCGACAGCAGTCAACCGCCAATGCCGTTGCTGTTTTTTCGCTCGGGGGCGTCTTCGATGCTTTTTGCAGCCGTATTGGGCCCCTCTTGGGGCCATTTCGGAGACCTCTCGGCCCTCTGGGGGTCTCCGGGGCTCTCTTGCGGCCCTCTTGGAGGCATTGGGTCATGGGCGCTCTTGATGGGGCCATCTTGGAGGCCATCGGTCGATCACGGTGGGGTTCTGGATTCCCCCCCCGCCGGGGCCTTCGAAATCGTCCCTCGGGGCTCTTATGGGACGCTCTTGGGACGCTCGTGGGCGCACTTTGGGTAGCATTCGGATCATCATGGGGCCTATGCTGCCATGTCGTAGCCAGATCCCAACGGAAACCAAAAGGTCAGAAGGCAAACAACGTGGCGAACACTTGGAGCCTCGATGGAGCGGTCTTGGTGCTTCGCGGGGGCAGGGTGGTGAGTATGCTTGACCATGCCAAGACATTTCGTGCGATCTGGGACGACATGTTGGGCAATCAGAACCCGATTTGGGCCCATATTGGGCCTTTGGGCCGCTGCAAACCATCGCGGGGGAAGGGCCCCTGACCCAGGCAGGGGAAGTCTTGGGCCGTCTGCGGGCGCTCTTGGGTCGTCTGTGCGCGTCTTGGGATCCGTCTTGGAGGGGCTCTTGGAGGACCCCGAGGGCTGTCTGAAGGCCCTTCTGGGCCGACTTCGGGCATTCTTTGCCCGTCTTTGGTCTCTTGCCCCGTCCAGAGGAATTCTTCGGGCCCTCGCGGGCCCTTTTGCGCCATTTGTGAGGCTTTTTTGACCACCAAGAGCAGTCGGAAACTCGAAAATGTTAGAATGCGAACATCTTCCAAACACCGGAGGGAATCCAATGATTCAGGCATCTTCGGGCCGTGCTCGAGGTCTTCTTAGTGCCGTTTGGGTTGTCTGGAAAGCCTTTTGGGCCGTCCCGAGACCACCCTAGCCGTTTTGGAACCATGCCCGGGGACCCTTTGGCATTCGACCACGCCTGAACGTGTTGGCGCAGCGGCGGATGTCTGGAACCCTCCAGGGTAAGGGTGGGTTCCCCAGCGGGCCTTCCGTTTCAGCGTGCCCTGGCCCAAGTCAATTCTTTGAACCGCAGCGCCCTGGCTGTGGTTCTGCCATGCCGTCTTCGGACGACGGGTGGGCCAGCGATGGCGACGGCGGGTGGGCCAGCGATGGCGACGTCGAAGGTGCGGATGGCCGCGATGACGAGAGCGCAGATGACGTACCAGCGCCTGGCGAGGGGGGGCCCAACACAGCGCCCTGCCCGTCTGAAGCGGATTCGGGGGCCGCTTGGTGGAGCAAATTTGTTCGGGATTACTTTGCTGGGGATCTTCGAGACCGCGGCCAACAACAGCGCCCCCTTCGCCTGTGGTCAGCTTGCACTGGGTGCTGGTCCGAGGGGTTTTGTGCGCAGGCAGCTTGGGCTAAGTGGCTAAGTGGGGTCGAGGGCCGGAGCGCGGCGCCAGCGGCCAACCCAGCTCCGAAACCGTTGGTTTGGGTGGCCCCGCCCCTCCATTGGCCCGCGCGGCCTCAGTCGCCCCACAAACCTAGACCACCTACCTTAGCAGGCCGCGGCGGCCCCAGTTGCCGACCCATTGGCCCCATTTTTGTTTTCAGTGGCCCTCGGCCCTATTGGTTTCGGGTGCCCCGGCCTCCGCGGGGCTCAGTCGCCCCTGTGGCCTCCATTTTCTGTTTGGGGGCCGCCTTGTGCGTGCGCTGGCAAGCCCGCCAGGCGCTCGGCATCCACATCGCAGCCGAGAGCGTGGGGATGGCCGATATGAAAACAGCGAGCTACGAGTTCCTCCGTGCAACCCAATACTCGGACAAGGTCATGGGCTGCTACTGGAATACCATGGGCGATATGGCTTCGTCCCGCCCATGTCGCCGCCACCCCAATGCGCATTCTTGCAGCCTGCCGCCGCCGCTCCACGTGGACATGTTCGTGTGTTGCACACCCTGCCAGCCTTTCACGCGGGTCAGGTCGACCAGTCGATGCACGGACCATAATTTGTTCGGCTCGACTTTCGCCGAGGACGACTCGGTGCTGGCAGTGGCCCGGGCGATCTTGCCGAAGTGCTTAATTCTGGAACAGGTTGAAGGTTTCCACTCGCAGTTCCAAGACCTGGCCCGCACGCCCCTGCAGAATTTTCTCGGCGAGATGCTGAATGTGAAGCGGCGCTGTGGCACCACCCATTTCAGCGGCCACTGCGTGTTGAGGTTGAACAGCAAACCGTGGATCACGTGCAGCCGCCCCCGGCCCTCAGGGGGAACAATGGCGGGCAGGGCGTTTGTTTGCGTTGGCCCACTGGAGCGCGCCAGGACTCCTGGCGGCGGCCCTTCCCGGCCCAGCAGGGCTCGCCGCCAGGGGGGCCACGGGTTCTTTTTGATGGTCGAAGTTTCTGAATCGAGGGCCGATTTAGTCTTCGGGCGCTTGGATCCAAGCGGCCGAAGACTAAATAGTCTTCGGGAGCTTGGATCCAAGGGCCGATTTAGTCTTCGGGCGCTTCGAAGTTTCTGAATCGAGGGCCAAATGGACCCAAGCGGCTTGGATCCATTTGGGCATGCTTGGTGGGAGCAAGGCGGCCCCCTTCCTTCAGGAAGCGGTGGCCCCTTTTCGTGGGGGCCCCCGGGGAATTCCCCAAGTGCTTCGCCTCCCACCCCACTGGCAGGTTGTACGTCGTCCTGGCAGTCGAGGAGCTGGGGGGACAGCGAGCTTGCGACGCCATCTCATCGAGGGTGCAGGATGCGCCTTGGGCATTAAAGGGGCCACCGCGGCCCCGCCCTGCTTCGTCGTCGTCGTCGTTCCCCCGGCGGCGGTGGTCACCGCCGCCTCCACCGCCGTCGCTGACGCCGCCGTCGTCGTCGTCGAAGAAGGGGGCCCAAAATCCTCTACTTACCCTCCTCCCTGTCCTACTCCTCTACTTATCCTTCTCCTCCTCCTTCTCCTTCTCCTCCTCCCCCCCCCATTCACCTTCAATTGTTCCTTCTTCGTCTTCCTCATCCCTCGTATCTCCCCGACCCTCTTTCTCTGCCCCCTCCTCTTCCCATGTCGCCCATCGTGCTCCTCCTGCCCTTCCTCGTGCTCCTCCGCCCCCTCCTCCGCCTCCTCCTCGTCATCTTCTTCCTCGTGCCCCCTCTTTCTCCTTACCCTACCTCCCTCATCTTTCGCCCCTCGTTCCTCCCTCGCCCTCCCTCCCTTCTCCCACTTCGACGTTCACCCCGAAGAGTTCGGGGCCCCGCGTGGAAATCCACGAGGCCGCTTTCCGATGGGCCCCCCCGACGCAGGAGCGCGAAACATTCGACATAAGCTACCCCCGATGCCCGCGGGGGTCGTCAGCGAGGGGGGTCGGAGGAGCACGAGCGGAAAGAGGGAGGAGTAGTGCGTGCGAGGAGTTGCCCAGCGCACGGGCTCGCTGGTTCGTTATATGTTTCGGTTGGGTGGCGCAGCGCGTCCACGGTTGGATTCGGCTTGGAAAGCTAGGGTTCCACCCCTGGGCCCGTTCGATTCTCGGTGCAACGCCTTGGTGCCTTTTTTAGTGCGCCACCCCGCGGCCCGGCCTTCGCGCATGTCGCGTTCTTGCGGGTGGGTGGGCGCCGGGCGGACACGCGCATGTCGCACCCCCCTCCCCCCTCCCCCCCTTGTCGCACCTATCTAGGTGGACGCCGGCGTGTCGAGCCCTTTCGTCTCTGGGGTGGCCCCTGAGTGGGCGCCAGTGTGTCGCACCCCTGCGGACGGGATGGCCCACCCAGAAAGACGCGACACGCCGGCGTCCACCCGGGGCCTCCGCGGCCGCGGCCGCTTGGGCAGGGCTCTCCCCCTGGCCTGGCGCCCCTTCCTCCCCGCGGGTGTTGGACTTACGCTTCTGGGCCGTGAGCCGCTCCTGGTGCTGCAACTGCTCTTGCCCCCGCCAGAAATGCGCGGCAGCATTCGGCCGAAGCAGTGATGCGGGAGCGTCTGACTTCGCGAACTGATCGAGTGGGGCGGGGGGCGAGGACGAACAGGAGGAGGAATGCTGGAAAGGGGGAGGAATAGTCCCCCGAGACCGACGACATGAAATGGGGTGTCGTCAACGAAGGGGGTCGTTCCCCATCGGGCCCTGCCGAAATTTGTATCGGGGCCTTTTTTGGGCCGTTCTTTGGGCGGTCTTGTGGGCCCCCTTTCGGCGCCATCGTCGGTCACAACGGAATTATGCCAGTTGCCTACGGCAAGTCCGCCACCGCGCCTGGATGTTCGTTGGGAAATCGTGGGAGGCCTCTCGAGGGCATGTTGGAGGCACTCCTGAGTCCTCCTGAGGTCTCTCGAGGCAGTCTTGCGGTCTCTCGAGAGCGTCTCGGGGGCTTCCTGGGGGCCTCTTGGGGCCCCTTGGGGCCTCTTGCGGGCCTCTCGGGGGTCTCTTGGACTTCCTGGGGGCCCCTTGGGGCTCAGGGCTCGAAATGTACGTTCGGGCCCCTCGTCGGGGCCCCCTCTTGGAGCTGTCTTGGAGGCCTCTTGGGCCGCATTGGAAGCCCCTTGGGCCGTCTTGGGGCGCTCTTGGGCCGTCTTGGAGTCCTCTTGGGCTGTCTTGGGGCGATATTTGGGGCCTCTTGGGTCGTTTTGGAGCGTCGGGGAGCCGAAAAGGCGGTAATGACAACTTCTGGGATATCGATTAAAGTGTCCTCCTGGGGACCTTTTGGCAGGGCTCTTGACCTGGGGCCAAATTGTATTTCCTTATGCAGAGGAGGGCCCGCCGCGGCCCTCCTCTGCGTAAGGAAATACAATTTGGGAGCGCTCAGAGCCGCCGCGCGCGCGGCGGCGGCACTGCCCCTCGCGCGGCGGCTTTGCCCCTCGCGCATGGTGCGGCTTCATGTCCTACACAAAACAGACCAGGGCCGCCGCGCGCGCGGAGGCTCTTGGTGCTCCCGATTTGTATTTCTCCATGCACGAGATGGCAGGGCCGCCGGCGGCGGCTGGGCCCCCCCCACGCGCGGCGGCTGTTCGTGCTCCCGGATAGTATCTTCACGCAGGAGAGAGCAGGGAGCCGCCGCGCGCGCGGCGGCCCTGATATTTCCGAATAGTAATTCTCAAGTCAGAGCCGCCGCGCGCGCCGCGGCTCTTGATGGTGCTCCCGAGTGGTATGTCCCAACGCGGAAGAGGGCAGGGCCGCCGCGCGCGCGGCGGCTCTTGGTGCTCCCGAGTTGTATTTTTTCCACGCGCGGGACCGCGCTTTTTTGTGCTCCAGATTTTTATTCTGCTCCTTCGGAGAAGAAGGCAGGGCCGCCGCGCGCGCGGCGGCTGGGGGCCCCAAGAGCCGCCGCGGCAGCTCCTGGTGCTACCCAAGTGCTTTTTCCACGCAGGAGACGGCAAGGCCGCCGCGCGCGCTCTGCGGGGGGGGGCCCAAGAGCCGCCGCGCGCGCGGCAGCCTTCGGCGTTTCCGATTCGTATTTCCCCGCGAAGAAGAAGGCCGGCTCCAGAGGCGCCCGAATTGTAATTTTCCACGCAGAAGAGGGCAGTGCCGCCGTTGAGTGCACCCAAAACGGCAGGGCCGCTAGTGCTCCCGAGTTGCATTTCCCCGCGCAGAATGTAGGCAGGGCCGCCGCGCGCGCAGCGGTCGGGGGCCCCCGAGAGCCGGCCGCGCCTCGGCTCTTGCTGCCCCCGAAATGCATTTTTCACGCAAAAGACGGCAGGGACGCCGCGCGGCGGCTCTGCCGCGCGCGCCGCGGCTCTGCCGCGCGCGCCGCGGGCCTTGGCGCTCCCTTTTTTGTTCTTTGTATGCGCGAGGGGCGCGACGAGCGCGCGCGTTGGGAGTTTTCATTTGTCCACATTCGAGAACTCGCAATGTTGGCTTGGAAGCCCAAGTGATCCTGTAACGGTGGCCGCTTCCATTTTGAAGACACGGCCGGCACAAGGCTTAAGAACTTCGGTGGTTCGGGGAGGGTACCCTTATGTTCTTTGTTTTTGTTACATGTTCTTGTGCACCCTGGGGGGGGGGGGGGGGGGGGTATCCTCGATGTTCTTCAGTTTGGCGCCATTATTCCTTCGTTCTGACAAAGCTGGGGTTCGGGGCTCACGATTCGGCTACGAGCGTCCGCGGCGGGGGCGGGACCCTCCATGTTCTTCGGTCCCGAAGTCACGGTGCGGCCTTCAGCAACCGCGTGCCCCTTCATGATGGTGGTGCGATTGCAATCACCCTCGCATGTTCTTAGGGGACTGTTTGGCGTTGGTGGGCTTCGGGCTGCGGGGCTTAGGGCGTGCGGACGCAGGCTTGATTGATGCTGCGTCCGCACGTAGGCCGCAGGGCTCGCGCGTCCGCGGCACGGGCAGGACCCTCCATGTTCTTCGGTTTCGATGTCATGGTGCGGCCTCCAGCAACCGCGTGCCCCTTGATGATGGCGGCGTGAGTGCAATCACCCTCGCATGTTCCTAGGGGAGAACTTGGCGCTAGTGGGCTTCAGGTTTCGGAGAGTAGGGCGCGCGGCTGCAGGAAGCCACGCGCAGCTTCCTGGGCTGCGGCAGGGCTGAGAGGTTGGATGTGCGGATGACGTTCAGGACGTAGCGCTGATGTCGGTCCTATGCTAAGGCCCATGGGGTAGGCCGCAGGGCTCGCGCATCCGCGGCGCGGGCAGGACCCTCCATGCTCTTCGGTCACCTGTCAAGGTGCGGCCATCCGCAACCGCGTCCTCCTGGATGATGGTGGCGCGAAAGGAATCGCCCTCGCATGTTCCTAGGAGAGAGTTTGGCGGTTGTTGGGTATCAGAGCGGGGTATGCGCGCGCGTGCGTGCGTGCGTGTGTGCGTGTGTGCGTGCGTCCTACCGAGGGCCACGCAAAACTTGACATGCGCGTCTGCGCTGCCGAAAGCGAGTTAAGAGGCCAGCGTTGTCAGCAATAGGAGAGTCGCCATGTTGGCTTGGAAAATCAAAGTGAACCTTCAGCGTCGCCAGTCAGATTTCCAAGTTAGCATGGGCTCTGGCGCATGTGTTCAGCAACGGCGCATGCAACCACTTCTCGCGCGCGCCTGCGCCGCCGCGCGCGCGGCGGCGCCGCCGCGCGCGCGGCGGCGCAGGGGCGTGGGGCGCTCAGTGTTATCAGCAGTAGAAGAAGCGCCATGTTGGCCTGGAGAATCAAAGTGGACCACTAGCGGTTGCCGATTGGATTTCCAAGTCAACATGGGTTCTGGTGTACGTGTCTTGCAACGGCGTATACAACAACCCCTCGCGCGCGCCCGCGCCGCCGCGCGCGCGGCGGCGCCGCCGCGCGCGCGGCGGCGCGTGCGCGTGGGGCGCCCCGCGTTATCAGCAATAGAAAAGTTGCCATGTTGGCCTGGGAAATCAAAGTGAACCCTTAGTGGTTGCCGATTGGATTTCGAAGTTAACATGGGTTTTGGTGCATGTGTTCTACACAGCGCAGACAAACACTCCTCGCGCGCGCCTGCGCCGCCGCGCGCGCGGCGGCGTGTGCGCGTGCGGAGCTTCGCGTTATCGGCAATAGAAGAGTCGCCATGTTGGCCTGGGAAATCAAAGTGAACCCTTAGCGGTTGCCACTTGGATTTCCAAGTTAACATGGTTTCTGGTGCATGTCTTCTGCAACAGCGCGCGCAAAACTTCTCGCGCGTTCCTGCGCCGCCGCGCGCGCGGCGGCGCGCGCGCGCGAGAAACGCCGCAGCGCCAGCAATAGGACAGTTGCCGCGTTGACTGGGGAATTCAAAGGGAGCCCTTGGAAGTGGGCAGTTTGATTTCCAAGTTAACATGGGTTTTGGTGCATGTGTTCTGCAGCGGCGCATGCAAACACTTCTCGCGCGCGCCTGCGCCGCCGCGCGCGCGGCGGCGCCGCCGCGCGCGCGGCGGCGCAGGGGCGTGGGGCGCTCAGTGTTATCAGCAGTAGAAGAAGCGCCATGTTGGCCTGGAGAATCGAAGTGGACCACTAGCGGTTGCCGATTGGATTTCCAAGTCAACATGGGTTCTGGTGTACGTGTCTTGCAACGGCGTATACAACAACCCCTCGCGCGCGCCCGCGCCGCCGCGCGCGCGGCGGCGCCGCCGCGCGCGCGGCGGCGCGTGCGCGTGGGGCGCCCAGCGTTATCAGCAATAGAAAAGTTGCCATGTTGGCCTGGGGAATCAAAGTGGACCCTTAGTGGTTGCCGATTGGATTTCGAAGTTAACATGGGTTTTGGTGCATGTGTTCTACAACAGCGCAGACAAGACACTCCTCGCGCGCGCCTGCGCCGCCGCGCGCGCGGCGGCGTGTGCGCGTGCAGAGCTTCGCGTTATCGGCAATAGAAGAGTCGCCATGTTGGCCTGGAAAATCAAAGTGAACCCTTAGCGGTTGCCATTTGGATTTCCAAGTTAACATGGTTTCTGGTGCATGTCTTCTGCAACAGCGCCCGCACAAATTCTCGCGCGTTCCTGCGCGGCGGCGCGCGCGCGCGAGAAACGCCGCAGCTCCAGCAATAGGACAGTTGCCGCGTTGATTGGGGAATTCAAAGGGAGCCCTTGGAAGTGGGCAGTTTGATTTCCAAGTTAACATGGGTTTTGGTGCATGTGTTCTGCAGCGGCGCATGCAAACACTTCTCGCGCGCGCCTGCGCCGCCGCGCGCGCGGCAGCGCCGCCGCGCGCGCGGCGGCGCAGGGGCGTGGGGCGCTCAGTGCTATCAGCAGTAGAAGAAGCGCCATGCTGGCCTGGAGAATCGAAGTGGACCACTAGCGGTTGCCGATTGGATTTCCAAGTCAACATGGGTTCTGGTGTTCGTGTCTTGCAACGGCGTATACAGCAACCTCTCGCGCGCGCGCGCGGCGGCGCGTGCGCGTGGGGCGCCCCGCGTTATCAGCAATAGAAAAGTCGCCATGTTGGCCTGGGAAATCAAAGTGAACCCTTAGTGGTTGCCGATTGGATTTCGAAGTTAACATGGGTTTTGGTGCATGTGTTCTACAACAGCGCAGACAGACACTCCTCGCGCGCGCCTGCGCCGCCGCGCGCGCGGCGGCGTGTGCGCGTGCGGGGCTTCGCGTTATCGGCAATAGAAGAATCGCCATGTTGGCCTGGAACACGTGCACCAAAACCCATGAGTTGCGCCGCTGCAAAACCCAGAGTTGTTGGGGGCGCCGCGGGGTTGGGGCGAGAGCTCGCGCGCGTGCATGAGTGCCAGGGCGTGAGACTTGGCGCTGAGGCCCACTGCTAGAGCCCTAAGCTGGCCGCAGGCCTCGCGCGTCCGCGGCGTGGGCAGGACCCTCCATGTTCTTCGGTCTCGGTGTCAATGTGTCGCCTCCAGCAGCCGCGCGCTCGTGGATGGCGGCGGCGCGGAGACGCACACCCTCGCATGTTCTTGTTTTGGGGCAACAGCAGCCTGGAGCTGGGCTAAGGGTGGCGGGGCCGGGCCGCGCGGCCGCGGCCTGGAGTCTGGGGCGAGCAGGCGAGGTCGCGCGAGGCTCCCTGGGGCGCCGCGGGGTTGGGGCGAGAGCTCGCGCGCGCGCATGAGTGCCAGGGCGTGAGACGTGGCGCTGAGGCCCACTGCTGCTAGAGCCCGACTAAGCTGGTCGCAGGCTTCGCGCGTCCGCGGCGCGGACAAGACCCTCCATGTTCTTCGGTCTCGATGTCAACGTGCTGCCTCCAGCAACCGCGCGCTCGTGGATGACGACGGGCGCGCGGGGGCAGATCCAGGGCACAGGAACACAGCGTGGGTCTCGGGGGGCGGGGGGGGGGGGTCAGGGCTTCGGGGTTGCGTGGTCCAGGCTGTGCAGTCGAAGGCTTTAGGCTGGGGCTGAACCAGATGCGTACTTAGGCACGTTGGCTCGGAAGTGAAGGTCGGGGACACCTCGGAAGGGCGTCCTCGACGTCCTTATGGTTTGGGGTACTTTGGCCCGCGGAGGGTCTCATGTTCTTGTCCGATGTTATTGTGGCCTTGTTCCGGCCGTAACAAGAGTTTTGTGTAAGATGTCTGTGGTGGACATCACAGAACATTCTCACGCGGCGTTGGGTGTTCTGTAGTGTCCACAATCGAAAAGTCGCCGTGCTGGCCTGGAAGCCTGGAAACTAAAGTGGCCGTTAACGGCGAGACCGATTGGAATTTGAAGTTAACGCGGTTGCAGGTGTCTGCCTTCTAGTATGGACAACACAAACATCTTCTGGGGGCAGGCGGGGTCCTCTTGGCGGGCTCCGTTGCGTATTTGAACAACTTGTGTGCGTAGGGGCCTTCTTGAGGTCTCCCGGGGGTCCCTGGGGGTTGTCTTGGGAGCCTTTTGGAAGCTTTTTTCGGGGCCGTCTGGATGCCTCTTGGCGCCATCGGGGCCTGCGCTCTTGGGGCCCATCTTTGAAAAATCACATCTGAAATTGTTCCCATATTTTTAATTTCTGGGAGCCGTTTCGGGGCCCCGGGGCAATCAAGATATACGGCCCTTGGTGAACACCTCACCCGTTGGGAACCTTCGGGGAAGGTAAGCCCTGATGCGAGCGCCAACCCCCCGGGAGGGCTCACGCCGCACGGGAAGAGCACATATTGTACCGATCGTTCTGTCGACGCAGACACCCGCGCGCTCCATTTTTATTCGATGCGCGGTCGGACGGGGTCCCTGGAGATCTGGACAACTTGCCAAGGGCCCGTTTTTCTTCATGGACAAATGTCTGATGACGGTCGCGGGGCCCAGAAACGGCTCCGAGAGGCCGGAACCGATGGAAACATTTCTGTCTGAATATTTTCGCAATTTTTGAAGTCAGGGCAGGTTCTGTGGGGGCAGAGGGGGGTCCCCGAGGAGGGCGGGCCGGGCAACCCTTCCTCCTCCGTTCCTCCTCCTCCTCCTCCTCTTCCTCCTCCTCTTCCTCCTCCTCCTCCTCCTGAAGCAAAAATGTTAGCTCCAGGAATTCCTCCTTCTCCCCCGTTTCTTTCCTCTTCCTCTTCCTCTTCCTCCTTTCCCTCCTTCGCACTCCTGAAACACAAATGATAGCTCCTGCAATTCGTCGTCGTCCTCCTCATCCTCCTCATTTCCTCCTCTTCCTCCTCCTCCCCCTCGTCCTCCCCCTCCTACCCGGTCCTACCCCCTCTCACTCCTGAAGCAAAAATGTTGGCTACAGAAATTCCTCCTTCTCCTCCTCCACATCCTTTCCTTCACCTCCCTCTCCGCCTCCTCTTCCTCATTCCTGAAGCGAAAATGTTAGCTCCACGAATTCATCCTCCTCGTTTCCTCCCTCGTCTCCTTTTGACCCCCGGGGCAAAAATGTTAGCTCCAGGAATTCCCCCTCCGCGTCCTCCTCCGCCCTCTTTCCTCCCCCCTCCTCTTCACCCCTGAAGCAAACATGTTAGCTCCAGGAATTCTCCTCCTCCTTTTCCTCCTTTCCGCCTCCTCCTCTCTCCCGCGTGCGCCTGAGGCAAAAATGGTAGCTCGAGGAACTCCTCCTCCTCCTCCTCTGCCTCCTCCTCCTCTTCCTCCTCCTTCCCCTCCTCCTCCTCCTTTCCTCCTCCCTTCCTCCTCCTCACTCCTGAAGCAAAAATGTTAGCTCCAGGAATTCCTCCTCCTCCTCCTTTTTTCGTCGTCGTCGTCGTCGTCGTCCTCCTCCTCCTCCTCCTCCTCCTCCTCCTCCTCCTCCTCCTCCTCCTCTTCCTCTTTTCCCCTGGAGCCAAAATGTGACGGCGGCCGCGGCGACGACAGCGACGACGACGACGACGACGACGACGACGACGACGACGACGACGACGACGACGACGACGACGACGACAGTTCCGGCGACGGCGGCGTCGGCGGCGGGGACGACGACCACGACGACGACGACGACGACGATCACGTCCACGACGGACACAACAACGACGACGACTACGACGGCTGCGGCGGCGGCGAGGACGATGGCGGCGACGACGACGACGACGACGATCACGTCCACGAACACGACAACGACGACGACTACGACAGCTGCGGCGGCGGCGAGGACGATGGCGGCGACGACGATGACGACGAAGACGACGACGACGACGACGACGACGATCACGTCAAGCGCCAGCTACCGTCGTCGTCGTCGTCGTCGTCGTCGTCGTCGTCGTCGTCGTCGTCGTCGTCGTCGTCGTCGTCGTCGTCGTCGTCGTCGTCGCCGCCGTCGTCGTCGTTGCTGTCGCCGCCGCTGCCGCCATCGTTGTCGTCGCCGCCGCCGCTGTCGTCGTCGTCGTCGCCGTCGCCGTCGCCGTCGCCGTCGTCTGCGCCCCGGTTTTGCCTTCGTTCTCGCTGTCGTTTCCTCTTCGCTCCCGCTTTCGTTCCCGTTTTCGTTCGCTTCGCATTCGCTTCGCCTTCGTTCTCGCTTTCGTTTCGCATTTGTTCTCGCCGTCGTTTCGCCCTCGTTCTCGCCTTCGCTTCGCTTGTTTTCTCGCCTTCATTTCGCTTGTTTTCTCGCCTTCGTTTCGCCTTCGTTTCGCTTGTTTTCTCGCCTTCGTTTCGCTTGTTTTCTCGCCTTCGTTTCGCCTTCGTTTCGCTTGTTTTCTCGCATTCGTTTCGCTTGTTTTCTCGCCTTCGTTTCGCATTCGTTTCGCTTGTTTCCTCGTCTTCGTTTCTCTGGTTTTCTCGCCTTCGTTTCGCCTTCGTTTCGCTTGTTTTCTCGCCTTCGTTTCGCTTGTTTTCTCGCCTTCGTTTCGCTTTCGTTTCGCTTGTTTTCTCGCCTTCGTATCGCTTGTTCTCTCGCCCTCGTTTCGGTTTCGCGTCGCTTGTTTCCTCGCCTTCGTTTCGCTTGTTTTCTCGCCTTCGTTTCGCTTTTGTTTCGCTTTCATTCCCGCCCTCGTTCCCGCGCTCCTGCCTGTTTCCCGGGGGCGTGGGAAGATGGCCCGGAGCGGCCTGGCGGCGCCCAGGGGGCCTTTTTGGATTTCCTGGGAGTTTTTTTCAGAGTTTCGCCCGGGAGTTTTTTCAGAGTTTCCGGATTTCCCGGGAGTTTTCTCAAAGTTTCGCCCGGGAGGTTTTTCAGAGTTTCCGGATACCCCGGGAGTTTATTCAGAGTTTCGCCCGGGAGTTTTTTTCAGAGTCCGGGAGTTTTTTCAGAGTTTTTTCAGAGTTTCAGGTTTCCCCGGGAGTTCTGGCGGAGTTTTTTTAGAGTTTTTTCAGAGTTTCCGGATTTCCAGGGAGTTTTTTAGAGTTTTTTCAGAGTTTTTTCAGAGTTTCAGAATTTCCCGGGAGTTTTCTCAAAGTTTCGCCCGGGAGGTTTTTCAGAGTTTGGGCTTTCTCGGACAGTGCACCGGAGGTTCCCCGGAGATTCCCGGGAGTGCCCCGGTGGTTCCCCAGAGGATCCCCGGAGGCTCCCGGAGGTTTCTGCAGAGGCGCCTCGCGGTCCCGCGGAGGCGCCCAGCACGCAGGTTCCCCAGAGCCCCAGAGGCGCATTCTTGAGGTCGGCCTCGTTCCCGCCCTCGCCCCAGCCCCCGCTCGAGCCCGAGCCTCCCCGCCATCCTTCTCACCTTCGCTTCGCCTTCGTGTCGCCTTCGTTTCGCCTTCGTTTCGCCGTCGTTCTCGCCTTCCTTCTCGCCTTCGTTTCGCCCTCGTTCTCGCCTTCGTTTCGCTTGTTTTCTCGCCTTCGTTTCGCTTTTATTCTCGCCTTCGTTTCGCCTTCGTTTCGCTTGTTTTCCTTCGTTTCGCTTGTTTTCTCGCCTTCGTTTCGCTTGTATTCTCGCCTTCGTTTCGCCTTCGTTTCGCTTGTTTTTTCGCCTTCGTTTCGCTTGTTTTCTCGCCTTCGCTTCGCTTGCATTCTCGCCTTCGTTTCGCTTGTTTTCTCGCCTTCGTTTCGCTTGTTTTCTCGCCTTCGTTTCGCTTTCGTTTCGTTTGTTTTCTCGCCTTCGTTTCGCTTGTTCTCTTGCCCTCGTTTCGCTTTCGCGTCGCTTGTTTCCTCGCCTTCGTTTCGCTTCGTTTTGCCTTTGTTATTGCCTTCGTTTGGCTTTCGTTCTCGCCTTCGTTTCGCTTTTGGTCCCGCCCTCGTTTACGCCCTCGTGCTTGTTTCCCGGGACCGGGTCATGGCCCCGAGCGGCCCGGAGGTTCCCTGCAGAGGCGCCGGGGCCTTTCCACCGGAGGCGCCCGGGTCGCAGGTTCCTTCCTGCTCCTCCCCTCCTCTCGTTATTAATCCGCCCTGCATTCTCCCTTTTTCCGTCTTCCTTCCCCTCCCTCAGCCCCGCCCGCCCCCTCTTCCTCCTTCCCCGCCGACCGCTTTCCCAGGGCCTCGTCGCCGACAGACAAAACGCGCCGCCGACGTGTGTCATGTCGATCCTCGAGGTCGACGCGGAGCGGCGCCGCCCGCAGGCCGAACTGTGAAGAGTTGGCGGAGGAGGAGGAGGAGGAGGAGGAGGAGGAGGAGGAGGAGGAGGAGGAGGTGCAGGAGGAGGTGCAGGAGGAGCAGGCCGCCCCGGCTGGTCCAGACGCGGCGCCGGACGACCCGAAGTGGAAGAAGAGAAGCATGGATGTCCGCAGTGGCATCGGCATGCCCCTCGACGCGGCGCCGTGGACATCAACGCACAGATTGGCGGGAGTGTCTCGGGCGCCCCGGCACCTCGATGTCATTGACGTGGCGTGGTGGACCCACATGAAGTGCACGGGCGGCCGCAGCGATGGCCAGTGCGCCCCTGGCCTTTTTGTTGATTATTCTCAGAACGTAGACCGCAAGCCCTGGACCAGCGACATCGCGACCTTCTTGCAGAACTCCACGATCTACAGCTTCAAACTGGATGCCAAGTTGACCGAGCAGGAGGGCCGGCTTCTACTCCCAATCCTCACGCGGTTTCGGGTTTTGTGGCCTTCGATTTCCCGCGGCGCGAAATCTATGAGGAGAATGCCGCCCTTGGCAGGCCCTTGGCGCAATTGTTAACGCGCAGGCAGCAACGTGCGCAGTGATTTATTCTTGACGCTTCGCGTATCTCCGCCAGCCAAACGATGCCCAGGAGACCCGGCGGGATGCCGGAGGCATACGCGCACATAAAGCAACAACTTGGGCGACAGCAGGCGATCTCGGGCGGTCTTGGGGGCCGCTTAGGGCTCTTGGGGCTTTCGGGGGTGCCTCTTGCGAGTCCTGGAGGGCTTCTTTGGGCTGACGTGGAGGGTGTCGGTGAAAAGATGGGCTTCCCTTAGCGCCCCCCCTCTGGGGCCATCGCGATTCGCTTCTTGGGGCGCTCTTGGGCTTCTCTTGGGGCGATCTTGGGCGTTTTTGGGGCTGTCTTGGAGGCCTTTTGGGCCTCTCTCTTGGGGCCTCATTAGACCGCCTCGGGGCCATCTTGAGGCCTCAGAAGCGCATCGGAATCGAATAAGCGAGAACGCAAAAATCATCAATGTGCTTGAGGCTTTTGATAGATTTGGGCATTTTGGGGAGGTCCCGAGGAGTATCCAACAGCACCTGCAACCGTCTTGTGGCGCTCTTCGGGCCTCTTGGAGTCTTGGAGGCATGATGGAGCTCATCTTGAGCGGCGATCCTGCACTCCATTGAGCCATATTGGAGGCCATCTTGGAGCATCGGAGGCCCTCTTGGAGCCATCTTGGGCCATCTTGGGCGCTCCAACCCTTCGCGGGGCGCCCCGTCCAGGCCCCGGGGAAGGGGTAGAGTGAGGGGTAAACTCCTCCCTGAAAGGGAAGAAGGGGTTGTGGAAGAGGAAAGAGGAATCTGATTAGACCGCCTGTCGCCCAAAGGGCTGGCGGGATTTCCCGTGCCCCCCTCGCCGGCCGCCAGGACAAGGCGAAAATCATGGGCTTCCCGGATGCGGTCGCCGGCAGCTTGGTGAATGCTGTTTCGGCGTCCGCGGCGAGCAGCTTGATCGGAGAAGGCGTCCACTTCGCATGCGTGGGCGCCGTGATAATGGCCGCCTTTGTGAGCGAAGAGGCGGAGTGGTGGATCGGCCCACGATGCCTGCAGCCGGCTTTGAAACGTGCGCGGGCGGCGTAGGGCCAGGGTGGAGCCCGCATTCGCGGCGCGCCTTCTTTTATGGCTCAGAGCTGGATTGGGGGTGGAGGAGGAGGACGACGAGGAGGACGATCGAGGGGTGGAAAGAGGAGGGCGAAGGCCAGGAGTGTAGAACGGGGCGAGGATATGGGAGGGATGAGGGGGGGCTCTGGCCACGGGCCCCTGGCGCCAGCTGCGTGCCGCGCAGCGGCTCGGCGTGACATTTGGACGCGCTTGTCGCAGGCGCCCGTGTTGGAACGTGCGGTCACCCCCTCCACTCCATGCATTGAAAGCGAACGGGCCCGTGCCAGGCGGTTCCCCCATGGAGCACCCAAGTGATGCGACATCTTGGTGTGGTCTGAACCATAAGAGGAAGAAGCGGCATACACATAAACTTTCGGAGGTCCGCGCGGATTTCTTGGATCGGCGCTGGACCCAGGGGCGGCGCCCGGGTGGGCTCCAGCGCCGACCCGAGAAATCCGCGCGGACCTCCAGAAGTTTCTGTTTATGCCGGCTAGTTTTTTTCGATCCTGTGCGACCGGGTGGCGGCAGTCTTGTCCACTGGATGAGACAGCGTCGGCGGGCCGGGGGGGAACAGCGTCAGCCCCGCTGGGTGCCAGCGATCTGCCCGCTCTTGGGGGCATCGGCGCGCCCTCGCCGTCGCCTCCGCCGTCGTCGTCGTTGCGCCGTTAGTCGTCGGAGGGGCGGGGTTAAAGGTTCGAGGTTTCTTCTTGGGATCTTGAATCAAGCAGGCCGACGCCGACGTTGTCCTCCCTCGTCGTCCTCCTCCTCGTCTTCCCGTCGCGCGGGTCCTCTTTCGTCCTCCGCCTCCACCTCCCCCCATCGAGGTTCGAACCTCGGCGTGACTCCTCAGCAGTTTTTGTGCCGTCACTCGGGCCTCTGGCGGCTGTTCGGGGCGGCTCCAACGGTTGCCCCTCGTCGGTTTCTGACGGTCCTGGGGCCCGAAAGCGGCCTCACAAGGCCGACTCCTCCTGCTTCCGCGTTCGCTGTACACGCAGGGTCTGTGGCACAGTGGCGCCCCCACGGCCCGCGCCGCGCCGCGCGACGGCGGCCCGCCGGAGGGGGTGAGAGGAGCCTCCTCCTCCTCCTCCTCCTCCTCCTCCTCCTCCTCCTCCTCCTCCTCCTCCTCCTCACCCTCCCACCCGTCGTCCTCGCTTGCCCTGGCCGCGCGTGCAGCGCCCGACGCTGCGCCGACGGCAACGTACCTGCCGGGGGCGACAACAAGCAAAACCTTTCCCGGGTGCTTGGGCACTTTTACTTGGCACGTCTACGCAAGTGCATGCCCAAGGGGCCCTTGCCGCAGGAGTTGGATTCGGCTGGACTCGCTCGCGGCCAAGACGGCCGCCCCATAGGAGGGCCAGCTGCGGCCCCGAGGGGGCACGACACGCCGGCGTCCACCCGGCGCCGGGTGGACGCCGGCCTGTCGCGCCCTTCTGGGTGGACGTTGGCGTGTTCCTTTTAGGCTTGAGCGCGCAGGGTTTGGCGCAGTGCTTGCCGCCCCCATTCTTCTCGGCACACTTCGCGCGAATGTCTGCGAATCTGGAGATGCCAGGTGCGGGCTGCAAGCGGGAGCAGATTAAACGGTCGAAGAGAGAGGGCGGCCCTTCAGACGACGATGGCGACCGCTTGGCGGACGAGGTCCCGGACCCGGCGTCTACCGTGAAAAAGCAGAAGAGGGTGAAGGTGTGTCGGAAGTGCAAGGCGAATTCTCAGGACCCTGGCTGGCGGTTGTCAGCTTTATGTTTGTTCGTTCCCGTCCAGACGACGACGACGACGACGACGACGACGACGACGACGGGGCGTGAGCTCACCCATTCGGACGACGACGACGACGACGACGACGACGACGACGACGGCGAACGCGGCGGCGGCGACGGCGGCGGTGACAGACAGCGACAGCAGTCTGCCATGAAGGCAGGGGCCCATGCATCTCTGTCGCTCGTGAAGCGCGTTGGGGGTGTTTGGGGGCCTTTGTGGGACCTCCGTGGCGCCGTTATGGAGGCCTCTTAGGTTGTCTTGTGCCTCTTTGGGGCCCTCGTGTGTTTTGCGAGGGCCGCAGTGGGCCCTTCTCGGAGGACATCGATCAGAAACGAGTTCGGTTGCTTTCCGCCGGGGCCTGCAAAATCATCTTCATCTGTCCGGGCCCTCCCAGGTTGCTCTTGGGGTGCATCCTCGGGCGCACTAGCTGCCGCCATGGCGCTCTCCCGGGCCGCTCCATCGTGGAACCATCTTAAGGTTTGGAGGGCCCCTCGGAATCGACAAGGCGAAAAGGCTTCAGTGCGGTCCTCCTTGTGAGGCTCCGTGGCCTTTGGGGGCCGCCCTGGAACGGTTTCGGGCTCGCTTGAGCCGCGTTAAAACATGTTGGGCCGTTTTGTGCGATATTGGAGGCAGTCTTGGGTTTCGTGGAGCCGTCTTGGGTCATCTTGAGGCATTTTCTTGGACCTCCGAACCTGTCGGCGGTGGAAGGTTCCAGACCGGGCAAGGGAGGGGGGGGGGGCCGCCCCGCTTCATGACGCGGCGCCCCCCTCGCTTGAATAGTGAAGGGAAAGCGTGCGATTGAGGCATCCACGCTTGTAATCGCGCGCCCCATAGGACGACACCAGCTTGCGCTTCGTCGACCTGGACAAGTGCGAGATGTGCTGGGACGTGAAGCAAGCATTTCCCGAACTTTCTTGGGATGAGTGCTGCGAAAAGGCTGAAACCGATGAGTTGTTCGCCAAGGACTGGAGCAAAGCTGAAAAGATTCAGCAGGGTGGAGAGCGGACGTGGAGAAATGAGTCCCTTGTCGGCTTCGTCCAGCAGGCCGGGATGAAGGTCGAGACCTTATACTGGTTCCTTACCCTCAGCGATTTTGCCGACATGTTCCACATCACTCCCGCCCAGTCCGGCTTCCAGACGATGGACATCCCTTCTGAGGACGGCCGGGGTAAGATCACCGGGGTGCTCGTCAAGCCATCGCCCGAGGACCCCCCGCACCTCTACCGCCGAGTTTCGATGTTCTCCCAGGCATTCTTCAAAGTGAACGAGAACGTGGTTGGCCCCGGGCAGCAGTACCGGGAAGCGCAGTGCCATGAGACGTACAAATGTCTGATTCGCGAGAATGCTGACAGCTATCGTGACACAGACTTCCGGCCGGAGAGGCGTCAAGTAGTGAAGACGTTGAAGGAGATTGCCCCCATTGCAGACAAGGCGAAGAGGGACCTCGAGGCGCAGGTGATCCAGGTCCCCGGCGGCGTCGCCGACTCCGATGACGAGGTGCTCCCAGTCGGCGGCTCGCTGTTGTCGCGGACGGCGCGCAACGCAGCAGTTGCGAGCACGCAGGCCCCCGCGGCCAAGGCACAGGACTCGCGGGGCATCCGTAGCCTTATACTGCGGCGGTGCTTCTCAAACGTTTCTTTGGATACAGGCCGTTGCACAGGCGGGCGGTGTCTGCGGGGAGGCTCTTGGGCCTTGGGGCCATCTTGGAATCATTCTGGGTGCTTTGTGGGCCCTCCATATGCCGGGCCCTCCTGGGAGCGCAGGGCTTGCGCGCGGGGCCAACTAGGGCTCACTAGGGCCCTCTCGTTTAACTTCGGGGGGCCGCCCCCACGCGGCCACCCATTGGTTTCCAAGATGCTGGCGTTCGCTCTTCAAGAGGCCGGCGCCTTGGGCCCGGAGCAACGTTGGGTCTTCCTCTGGCGGCCCCGAGGCTTATTGGAACCGCCCGGGGGCGCTGTTTGGGCCTCTTGGGCGCAGGGTGGAATGCTATGCGGAATGGCTTTAAATTATATTGGAGGCTATCTTGGGCGATCCGCCCTCCCACTGGTAATGGGGCCATGTTGGGGTGGCCTGTGCGCCACAGCGGCCCGCGGTCATCTCTGTCCAACTGTGTGTTGGTAGTGGAGTGGCTATAGAATCGCTTAGCTGGTTCTGTAAGAGAAAACACATTTTCGAAGAGCGGGCCTGGTACACCACTCCCCCCCAGCCACGGGCCCGCGCCGCGCCGCGGCACTCCGACCATTGCCCCCACTTGTGACCGGGGAAGCCAGTCAGAGACGACGACCGCTTTTCAGATTCCGTTAGTTGCCGCGGCTGGGCGCAGCTCCAAAAACTGACGCGTTGGGGCCTGGGAAAGGCCTGGGGGTCGCGGTGTCGCTGCCGTTGCCTCGCCTGGCATCCCCCTTATTTGCCAGGGCCGCGGCCGCGGCGGCGGCCAGGCAGCGGCCAAGCGCGCGGCTATCATGGCCCAGATGCGCCAGGATTTGCTCATTGACCCGGCTGGCACTGGCAAGCGGCCCTCCGGCAGGGCGCGCGGCTCCGCAGCCTCGGCCGCCGTCGACGTCCAGGTTGACTTGTCTGGCGAAGAGATGCGCAGCAAGGGCCCGACACGCAGGGACAAGACACCGGATGAGAAGGACTCGATGAACCTTGATATCGATGCGCACTCGATCATGGAGGGCCGCTGGCCCAACGTGAAGATACAGATTGCTGGCGACGGGGCCTCAGCGCCCACGGTCGGCCGGCCGCTCTGTGAGGGTCGGGGCTTTCTTGGAACGCAGTTGTCCCGGCGCTGGGTTTTGGGCCCAGGACCCGCAAGACCAGCGCTAGAATATCGCGGCCCCCCTGCCCGCTCCACGGAGGTTCTTCCTGCTCGCGGGGGCCGCTTTCGGACCCAGGGGCCGCGAAACAGGAAAGAGGTCGTGGGCCCGATGTTCGAGGATATGCGTTTCTAATATTATTGTTTGTTTCTTTGGGCCGCGATGCAGCGCAGACCCCCCCGCCGCTCTCCGAGGGGGTCTTCCCCCAAAAGGCCTCTAAGTCGCCCGAAGAGGCTTCTCAGAGGCCCCCCTGGAAGGCCCCGAGAAATAAAAGCAATAGCTTTTCCATTGGTTCGCTTGCGCACCGCCTCTCAATCCTCACCCTCGTCCACTCTCCCTTCCCAATCTTGGAGTCGTATTGGGGCCATATCGGGCTCTCCTAGAGCCTTCAGAGAAACCACGAGAGCCCCAAGACGGCCCCACGAGGGCCCAAAACGACTCAAGACAAGGGCCACTCCTTAAGCAAAAATGTTAGCTCCAGGAATGCATCCTTGAAGTGTTACCTCCAGAAGTCATCCTGCTCCGCTTCCTCCTTTCCTCCTCTTCCTTCTCCTCCTCCTCCCCCTCCCCACTCTGAAACAAAGCGTTTGCTCCAGGAATTTATCCTCGTACTCCTTCTCCTTTCCTTCTCCTCGCTACGGAAGCAAAGATGTTATCCCCAGGAACTCCTCCTTCCTTCATCACTTCTGTATTAGAAAAATGCTAGCTGCTAGCTCCAGGAATTCCCCCTCCTCGTGTCCTCCTCTTCGTCCTCCTCCTCCTACCACTCACTCCTGGAGCAAATATGTTAGCTCCAGGACCCCAGGACTTCCTCCTCCTTCTTTCCTCCTTCTCCTTCCTCCTCCTGCCCCTCCTCTGTCCTCCTCCCTCCTTCGTCCCTCCTCCTCCCTCCCTTTCTCCTCCTGCCTCCTCCTCCCTCCTCTTCTTCCCTCACCCCCCTCCCCTCCTCCCTCTTTCCCTCCTCTCCCTCCTCCTCCTCCTCCTCCTCCTCTTCCTCCTCCCTCCCCCTCCTCATCCCCCCTCCTCCTCCTCCTCCTCCTCCTCCTCCTCCTATCTCTCCTCGTCGGCCTTTTCCTCATCTCCTCATCTCCTCATCTCCTCCTCCTCTTCCTCCTCGCCATCATCACCATTATCATCGTCAGCATCATCATCATCATCATCATCATCATCATCGTCATCATCATCATCTCCTCTCCTCTTCGTACTCCTCCTCATCTCGCCTCCTCCTCCTTTCCCTCCCCCCTCGCACAAACTCGACCCCCCGGGCCAGTCTTGCAGCGCGCGCCCTGAACAGAATTTCGAGGCGGATCTTGCCGGGGCGACGATGGAGCTCCAGGGGGCCCCCAAAACGAACAGCGACGCCCGACCTCGACCCTCGAGCTTCGACCCGGAGGTCTGGGCCCCGAGCCCCGAGCCTCGATCCTCGAGCCCCGACCGTTTCGAGTCGCCGTCGTCGTCGTCGTCGTCGTCGTCGTCGTCGTCGTCGGCGTTGGCGTCGTCGTCGTCGTCGTCGTCGTCGTCGTCGTCGACCCGAAATCCTCGAGCCTCGTTCCTCGGTCTTCGATCCTCGGAGCTTCGATCCAGAGGTCCGGGCCCCCGCCTGCGCCCGCGCCCCCCCCGCGCCCGCCACGCCCCCCCCCCCGCTCCATGCGGGCCTCGGGCCGAGGGGGTGGGCCCGTAGCTCGTGCTCTCGCCCACCTCCGCGTGGCGCGGCAGGGGGGGGGGAAATTGGGCGCGGGGAGGGCCCTGGCCCTGGCGGTCCGCCCGGTTTGCCAACTAAGATGCGCAAGACTTTGAACTCCTCGGGAATGTCGCAGCATTCCCGGAAGTTCCTCGACCTCACGCGCGACGTCCGCGTGTGGGAAAACGCTAACAACCTGCGGCTTTCCGTGGCCGAGCCCACGGTTGCCGAGTACCATGGGGCGAAGACCAAGATTGAAGCTTTGATTGACGACTTCCAGGACCTGGGGGAGGGAAAGGGGGGGATTGGTTTTTGTGCCCCCCCGGCCACCCCCCCCTCCCCACTATAGTCACTATGCGCCCCGTAGGAGATTCCGGACATGATATGGCGCCGGTGGACGGCGATGGAGGCGATGGTGCGGCTGTCCGCCGGCAAGGAGGAGTTGGGATGCAAACCCTTGGGGGTTAACTTGTTGAGCTCTTGACGCTGCGCGTGCCCCCCCCCCCCCGCGCGCCCAGAAATCATGCCCGCGCGAGCTGGCGGGATCAATGAGTTGCAGACACGCGTTGGAATAATGAAACATTGCAGGCAAGAAGGGTCCGAGAGACTTTTGGGAGCGAGGGGTGCTGATGCTGAGGTTGCTGATGGTGCTGGTGATGCTGGTGCTGCTACTGGTGTTGCTGGTGGTGCTGCTGCTGGTGCTGCTGCTGGTGCTGCTGCTGCGGTTGCTGCTGTCGGTGATGTTGCTTCTGCTGCTGCTGGCGTTGCTTGTGTTGGTGCTCCGTCGGGGTCTTCTGGGTGCCTTCTTGGGGGCTGGTTTGGAGGGTTTCGGGGTCCTCTTGGATTCTCGGGGCTCTCCTGGGGTGCGTCGGGGGCTTTGTGGGGCTTGCAGAGGCCACATGGGGGAGCATCGGTCACAGTGAAAGGCTCGATGGGGGGTCGTTGAGTTCGCCCCCATCCCCGCAGGAGCTTTCAGACTCGCCTCTTGGAGCCTCGCGTTTTTTTCTCTGGGGGGTCTCGGGGTCCTCCTGGGGCCCCCGTGGGGCGCACTGGGGTTCTCTCGGGGCCATGCTGGAGCTCTCAGGGAGTCTCAGGGGCGGGCTCCTCGCGGGGGCCGAGCGAATTGCATTTTGAGGCTCTCTTGCGGCCCCGTTGGGACGCTTTGGGGCGCTATTGGGGCCGTCGTGTAGGCTCAATTATTGGAGTTCTTTTCGGCCCTCTTAGGGCCATCTGGAAGGGGGTCCGAGAACGCCCTCCCCAGCATCGCCGTTCCGCTTGCGGTTTCCGTGCAGTTTGAAAAAGGAAGCGTTTTCGGCGCTTCAGAGCCATCTGCGCGCGTGGCCACGGCTGCTACAATCAGCTGCCTTCGCGAAAAATCACAACTTGCCAGGGCAATCGGATTGTCGGCTTGAACCCTCCAGGTCAGGAGCGCGCATGGCCCATGCGGCTCCTGTTGTCCGAGCCCTTCCAGGCCCTTTCCTACCATTTCGGTCCTCCAGGTCACGGGCGTGCGCGGGGCCAGAGTTAAGGCCAGAGGTTCTCGCCATGTCAGCTTTCTAACGTCGCGAGCGGGCCATGGGATTGTCGCCATTTCAGCCTTCCCAGGTCGTGCGCGTGCGCCATGCCCCTCGGATTCTCGCCATTTCAGTTCTCCCCGGTCGCGAGCGCGCTGCATTGCTGCAAGGCCACAGGGCTTTCACGATGCCAGCCTTCGCAAGTCACGAGCGTTGGCAGGGCCAGGGGCAGGGGTCTCTTACCATCGCGGCATTCCCAAGGCAGTAGCGCGTGGCAGGGCCATGGATCCATGGGTTCCTGACCATTCCAGATTCCCGAGGTGTCGGGCGCGCGGCAGGATCATATGAGCTTGGCCATTTTAGCCTTTCCAGTTCAGGGGCGTTGTCTGGGCCATGGGTTTCGGACCATTCCGGCTTTGCCGACCCGCTCCGGCGAAGTTCCGCTAAACCATCCGGGCTTGCCGCGGACTCATGCGGCCAAGTGGCGTCAGCATGGGAATCCCTGCCGCGCGAGGGGGCGGGGGGGAGGGGGGGGAATTCATAGAAGCTCTGTCCCATTATTTTCTATTTGGATACATATTCTTGGTTTGAAATGCGAACAAATACATTGGACTTTGTTGCGCAAGTGCACCGCATTTGGAGCTCGATGCGTCGGGGGGACTAGTCGTCGCTTGTCATGGGGCGCGGTGGGCTCACGCGGCCACGTGGCGTCAACAAGGTGTGTAGTTGTTGTTGAGCGTCAATGAATATACCTCTCACATGGCCCCGCGCAGGATGATTTCGTCACGATGCTTTTCCCCATCGCCTCTTGCTCAAAAGGCGCCGTCGACTGCTGGAGCCAAGAATCCGCCGGAGAGGAGGCCCCTCGGGCATTCGACTGGCAGCGCCCGCTGATGCATCTGATCGCCATCAAGGCCGATGATGAGAACAAAGTGCAGGGCGTCGACCTGAGCAGCGCTGATTGGTCTACACAGGCCCTCAGCAAGGATCAGGGGCAACGACAGGGGGGGATAGGCTCACGGGGGGCTGCAGCGACCCCCTATCGCCCATAAATCACCGATCGAGGCCTGGGTGCCCCACCCCGCCCAGGAAGGTCCTGTTTCGCCATCGGGGCCCATTGCCGATCTATCGACGATGTGTCGTCGATTCCAGGTTATTGCCCCCCCCTCTGAGCCAGTCCCGCGCTCTTGTTGCCCCTCAGAGGAAGTGTCGGCGTGGCCCCATTTGCTGAGAGACACCTTCGCGTGCGATGGTTTTATCCGCCTGCTGGGCGCGGACAGCCATAAAGCGGTCTCCGTGGCGCAGCAGTGGAGGCAGGCCATGCCGGACGAGGCGAGTGATATCGCCCAGCAGGCAGGCGCCGGCACGATGGCGGCAGCCCGTGCAATCGATGCCTTTTGCGCCGCCTACGTGGCCGTGATGGGCGATCGCCCCATGACGCCGGGCGAGCACAGCCACATGAAGGATATTTTCGTGGGCTCCAAGAGGGGCGCGGCAAAGAAGAAGGAGAAATGGATGCAGTCTCTGATTGACGCCGCGAGGTCCCACCCCGACTGGGAGGCGCACTTCAACGAGGCTCAAAGGACCGGCCGCTTTGAGATTAGCGATGGAGCCGATTTCTTGCAGGCTGAGGCTGGCGTGAACGCTGGCGGAGTCGATGCTAGCAACATCATAGCTATCATGGATAAACTGCCCAAGTGGGTCTCCGGATTCCGCCCGCGGGCCACCCGCTCCTATTCCCAGGCCGTGAAGGACTTCTTGGTCGCGGAGATCAACGAGTACGCCGCCGGCGAGCGCGCCAAGATAACGCCCGGAGAGGATCGCATGGCGCTGCTATCGAGCTACTCCGCCTTCCTCGACACGTTCAAGACGGATGCGTTTGCCGATTGGCGCGAGGAGATTCTGGCAGCGCAGGAGGCCGCCAACTCCTCCAGTTCCCACGTCCAGGCCGTCATCAGCAGCGATCGAATCCTCTCTCGCCTTCACTCGGGCAATGAGACTGACGTTGTATCAGCGGACATGCTTGACGCGCTGAAGCACTTGAGGGGGCACGTTGGCCACGCCAAGGTGATGGCAGACGAGCTTGAGAAAATCGTCAAGCAGGTCGACGAGGCTTTCCTCGAAGAGCTCCAGGTGTCGGTCCTGTCTACCAAAGTGGACACTTTCCTTGAGATCCGGAAGATTGCCATGGAGCTCTACAAGGGCGCCTTGGGCAAGAGCATGGCCGACGTCGACTCCAGCAGCCAGCTGGGCAAATACATGGACTTGGCGCAGTCCAGGGCGAAGGCGGCGGATGCTTTCTCGAAGAGCAAAAGCGCTGCCAATTCTTGGCGCTCCGCGCATCCCCGCCAGCCCACCCGACGACCCGACGGCGACGACGCCGTCGCCGACGACGCCGACGCCGCCGACGACGCCGACGACGACGCGGCCGACGATGACGACGACGACGGCGACGACAACGATGACGCCGACGACGACGGCGACGACGCCGACGAAGACGCCGACGACGACCAACGGCGACGACGACGCTGGCCACGGCGACACACAATCAACATACAATGACATGATAGTATCAACACCGGATTGTCGAGGTAGTTTTTGTAGGGGTTGTCATGGTAGTGCCCGGTTGTTTGCGTCGAAGTGGACATACTTCCAAAGTGTAATGCAAGGGCGACGCATAATTCAAGCGCACGTGGTAGTTTTTTGAGAGTAATGGCGGGTTGTGCCTGTCATTCGGCATTGTGCAAAACAAAAATAGTAATAGTGGTAGTGCGGCCGGCACAAGGCTTAAGAACTTCGGTGGTTCGGGGAGGGTACCCTTATGTTATTCGTTTTTGTTCCATGTTCTTGTGCACCCTGGGGGAGGGTATCCTCGATGTTCTTCAGTTTGGCGCCATTATTCCTTCGTTCTGACAAAGCTGGGGTTCGGGGCTCACGATTCGGCTACGAGCGTCCGCGGCGGGGGCGGGACCCTCCATGTTCTTCGGTCCCGAAGTCACGGTGCGGCCTTCAGCAACCGCGTGCCCCTTCATGATGGTGGTGCGATTGCAATCACCCTCGCATGTTCTTACGGGACTGTTTGGCGTTGGTGGGTTTCGGGCTGCGGGGCTTAGGGCGTGCGGACGCAGGCTTGATTGAGGCTGCGTACGCACGTAGGCCGCAGGGCTCGCGCGTCAGCGGCACGGGCAGGACCCTCCATGTTCTTCGGTTTCGATGTCAAGGTGCGGCCTCCAGCAACCGCGTGCCCCTTGATGATGGCGGCGTGAGTGCAATCACCCTCGCATGTTCTTAAGGGAGAACTTGGCGCTAGTGGGCTTCAGGTTTCGGAGAGTAGGGTGCGCGGCTGCAGGCATGAGGCTAGGGCGGGCGGGCGAAGCCACGCGCAGCTTCCTGGGCTGCGGCAGGGCTGGGAGGTTGGATGTGCGGATGACGTTCAGGACGTAGTGCTGATGTCGGTCCTATGCTAAGGCCCATGGGGTAGGCCGCAGGGCTCGCGCATCCGCGGCGCGGGCAGGCCCCTCCATGCTCTTCGGTCTCGATGTCAAGGTGCGGCCATCCGCAACCGCGTCCCCCTGGATGATGGTGGCGCGAAAGGAATCGCCCTCGCAGGTTCCTAGGATCCTAGGAGAGAGTTTGGCGGTTGTTGGGCATCCGAGCGGGGTATGTGCGCGCGTGCGTGCGTGCGTGTGTGCGTGTGTGCGTGCGTCCTACAGAGGGGCACGCAAAACTTGACATGCGCGTCTGCGCTGCCGAAAGCGAGTTAAGAGGCCAGCGTTGGCAGCAATAGGAGAGTCGCCATGTTGGCTTGGAAAATCAAAGTGAACCTTCAGCGTCGCCAGTCAGATTTCCAAGTTAGCATGGGCTCTGGCGCATGTGTTCAGCAACGGCGCATGCAACCACTTCTCGCGCGCGCCTGCGCCGCCGCGCGCGCGGCGGCGCCGCCGCGCGCGCGGCGGCGCAGGGGCGTGGGGCGCTCAGTGTTATCAGCAGTAGAAGAAGCGCCATGTTGGCCTGGAGAATCAAAGTGGACCACTAGCGGTTGCCGATTGGATTTCCAAGTCAACATGGGTTCTGGTGTACGTGTCTTGCAACGGCGTATACAACAACCCCTCGCGCGCGGCGGCGCCGCCGCGCGCGCGGCGGCGCGTGCGCGTGGGGCGCCCCGCGTTATCAGCAATAGAAAAGTTGCCATGTTGGCCTGGGAAATCAAAGTGAACCCTTAGTGGTTGCCGATTGGATTTCGAAGTTAACATGGGTTTTGGTGCATGTGTTCTACAACAGCGCAGACAAACACTCCTCGCGCGCGCCTGCGCCGCCGCGCGCGCGGCGGCGTGTGCGCGTGCGGAGCTTCGCGTTATCGGCAATAGAAGAGTCGCCATGTTGGCCTGGAAAATCAAAGTGAACCCTTAGCGGTTGCCACTTGGATTTCCAAGTTAACATGGTTTCTGGTGCATGTCTTCTGCAACAGCGCGCGCAAAACTTCTCGCGCGTTCCTGCGCCGCCGCGCGCGCGGCGGCGCGCGCGCGCGAGAAACGCCGCAGCGCCAGCAATAGGACAGTTGCCGCGTTGACTGGGGAATTCAAAGGGAGCCCTTGGAAGTGGGCAGTTTGATTTCCAAGTTAACATGGGTTTTGGTGCATGTGTTCTGCAGCGGCGCATGCAAACACTTCTCGCGCGCGCCTGCGCCGCCGCGCGCGCGGCGGCGCCGCCGCGCGCGCGGGCGCAGGGGCGTGGGGCGCTCAGTGTTATCAGCAGTAGAAGAAGCGCCATGTTGGCCTGGAGAATCAAAGTGGACCACTAGCGGTTGCCGATTGGATTTCCAAGTCAACATGGGTTCTGGTGTACGTGTCTTGCAACGGCGTATACAACAACCCCTCGCGCGCCCCGCGTTATCAGCAATAGAAAAGTTGCCATGTTGGCCTGGGAAATCAAAGTGAACCCTTAGTGGTTGCCGATTGGATTTCGAAGTTAACATGGGTTTTGGTGCATGTGTTCTACAACAGCGCAGACAAACACTCCTCGCGCGCGCCTGCGCCGCCGCGCGCGCGGCGGCGTGTGCGCGTGCGGGGCTTCGCGTTATCGGCAATAGAAGAGTCGCCATGTTGGCCTGGAGAATCAAAGTGAACCCTTAGCGGTTGCCACTTGGATTTCCAAGTTAACATGGTTTCTGGTACATGTCTTCTGCAACAGCCCGCGCAAAACTTCTCGCGCGTTCCTGCGCCGCCGCGCGCGCGGCGGCGCGCGCGCGCGAGAAACGCCGCAGCGCCAGCAATAGGATAGTTGCCGCGTTGACTGGGGAATTCAAAGGGAGCCCTTGGATGTGGGCAGTTTGATTTCCAAGTTAACATGGGTTTTGGTGCATGTGTTCTGCAGCGGCGCATGCAAACACTTCTCGCGCGGCGGCGCA
Source organism: Prorocentrum cordatum (assembly GCA_963575745.1). Lineage (NCBI taxonomy): Eukaryota > Dinophyceae > Prorocentrales > Prorocentraceae > Prorocentrum > Prorocentrum cordatum. The sequence goes on along the minus strand of CAUYUJ010016096.1, from coordinate 225,558 downwards.
GGGGCGTGGGGCGCTCAGTGTTATCAGCAGTAGAAGAAGCGCCCTGTTGGCCTGGAGAATCAAAGTGGACCACTAGCGGCTGCCGATTGGATTTCCAAGTCAACATGGGTTCTGGTGCACGTGCCTTGCAACGGCGTATACAACAACCCCTCGCGCGCGCCCGCGCCGCCGCGCGCGCGGCGGCGCCGCCGCGCGCGCGGCGGCGCGTGCGCGTGGGGCGCCCCGCGTTATCAGCGATAGAAGAGTTGCCATGTTGGCCTGGGGAATCAAAGTGAACCCTGAGTGGTCGCCGATTGGATTTCGAAGTTAACATGGGTTTTCGTGCATGTGTTCTACAACAGCGCAGACAACCACTCCTCGCCCGCGCCTGCGCCGCCGCGCGCGCGGCGGCGTGTGCGCGTGCGGGGCTTCGCGTTATCGGCAATAGAAGAGTCGCCATGTTGGCCTGGAACACATGCACCAAAACCCATGAGTTGCGCCGCTGCAAAACCCAGAGTTGTTGGGGGCGCCGCGGGGTTGGGGCGAGAGCTCGCGCGCGTGCATGAGTGCCAGGGCGTGAGACGTGGCGCTGAGGCCCACTGCTAGAGCCCTAAGCTGGCCGCAGGCCTCGCGCGTCCGCGGCGTGGGCAGGACCCTCCATGTTCTTCGGTCTCGGTGTCAATGTGTCGCCTCCAGCAGCCGCGCGCTCGTGGATGACGGCGGCGCGGAGACGCACGCCCTCGCATGTTCTTGTTTTGGGGCAACAGCAGCCTGGAGCTGGGCCTAGGGTGGCGGGGGCCAGGCCGCGCGGCCGCGGCCTTGAGTCTGGGGCGAGCAGGCGAGGTCGCGCGAGGCTCCCTGGGGCGCCGCGGGGTTGGGGCGAGAGCTCGCGCGCGTGCATGAGTGCCAGGGCGTGAGACGTGGCGCTGAGGCCCACTGCTAGAGCCCGGCTAAGCTGGTCGCAGGCCTCGCGCGTCCGCGGCGCGGACAAGACCCTCCATGTTTTTCGGTCTCGATGTCAACGTGCTGCCTCCAGCAACCGCGCGCTCGTGGATGACGACGGACGCGCGGAGGCAGATCCAGGGCACAGGAACACAGCGTGGGTCTCGGGGGGCGGGGGGGTCAGGGCTTCGGGGTTGCGTGGTCCAGGCTGTGCAGTCGAAGGCTTTCGGCTGGGGGCTGAAACAGATGCGTACTTACGCACGTTGGCTCGGAAGTGAAGGTCGGGGACACCTCGGAAGGGCGTCCTCGACGTCCTTATGGTTTGGGGTACTTTGGCCCGCGGAGGGTCTCATGTTCTTGTCCGATGTTCTTGTGGCCTTGTTCCGTAGTAGTAGTAGTAGTAGTAGTAGTAGTAGTAGTAGTAGTAGTAGTAGTGGCGGTGGTGGTGGTGGTGGTAGTAGTAGTAGTAGTTGTCGTAGCATCGGTAGTAATGGTAGTAGTATCAGTAGCAGTAGTAGTTGTAGCAGTAGTAGTAGTAGTAGTAGTAGTAGTAGTAGTAGTCGTAGTAGTAGTAGTAGTAGTAGTAGTAGTAGTAGTTGTAGTAGTAGTAGTGGTAGTGGGTGCTCACATGTTGCAGCACAAAGTGAATTTGATTTTTTGCGACTGTGGACAGTACACAACTCCCCAACGCGCGCGCAAGTATCGGACCATGCGCGGGGCATCCATAGAATCCTTTCGGGATCCATAGAAACCAGTGGAAATCCATTGGCTCTCTTGGGTCATGTTGGAGAAGAAACTACATTTGGCAATTCTGCAGGAATTGTCACATCTAGTTCCCGGTCCCACATTGGACCAGAAGGTGAAGCGGAACACTTTACCAAAACCTCATATTCATTTTGTGTTTTGTTGAGCTGAAACTGATTGTGAAATTATTTGATATTTTAAATTTTAGTTTCCGGGCGTCCTTGAGGAGTCCTGAGGAGTCCTGAGGACCCTTGAGGCTACCCGGGGCGTCCTCAGGTTTCCACATGATTCCTGAGAGTCCTTGCGGGTCCCTGGGGCCTCACGATTCCCAAGGTTCTTGATTCTTGAAGGTTCCTGAGGATTTCTGTGGTTGCCTTGGCGCTCCTGAGGACTCCTTCGGATTCATTTGGGTTCCAGAGGGTTTCTTCGATTTCCATTTGACAATTCACTATTCCTGAGGAGTCCTTCGGGTTCCTTTGAGTTTCGTGGAGTTGTCAAGATTTTTGAGATCTTTAGGTTTCCAATGGACTTGTTAGATTTCGTTCGGGATCTCTCGGTGTCCCTTGGAGTTCTTCCGATTCCAAACGAACCCGACTTCCGCGTGCGTATTTTTTTGGGGGGGGAGGGGGGCGGCGTTCGCCGGGAAACGGCGTGTCCCTCACACTGGTAGATTTTTGGGCGGTCCAAGCATTTTCTTCTTTGATGGGCTGCGCGTGGGGGGGGCGGGGCGGGCGGGCGGGGGGCGGGTGGGGAAGCCGTGCCGTAGCCGAGCACTGGCAGAAGTATTAGTAGGAGTAGTAGCCGTAGTTGAGGAAATAGTAGCAGTATGTGTTGTAGTGGCATTCGATTAGGCATTTAGTAAATGTAGTGCCAGTGGTAGTCGTCGTAGTAGTACTCGCAGCTGTCGTGTCGTAGTCGTTCTCGTATTAGTATTTCCACGATTGCGAGTTGTAGTAGTTCCCCCCCCGCGTGTCTGCTGTGGTCTGAGTAGTCGTAGTACTTGTGTGTAGTGGTAGTACTTATAGCAGCGGCGGCGGTACGGGTAGCAAAAGAGGTGGTGCCAGCGATGGCCGACATGTCACACCTGCCTACAGCGGAGCAGCGGCGTGTAGGCGGCAGGAACTAACTCCCTCCTCCCTGGGCCCTGGCCCAAGGCCCACGGGCCACTCGCGCCCAAAAGAACTGGCCGGACGACGGCGACGACGATCGCGGCGGCAGGGGCGGCGGCGGCGGCGACGGACGACGACTTGGGAGCTATTCTACTCACCGCGGAGCCACGGCGCAAGGCCTGCGAGGCGCTCTTGGGACTCATTTGCGTCCCTCTTGGCGGCGTGGGGGGGCCAGTCCGGGGCCGTCATGGAGGCCGTCGATCAGGAGAGGGGGGTCGCCGATT
>CAUYUJ010016096.1:165000-220000 GCA_963575745.1 Prorocentrum cordatum | reverse complement strand
TCTGGAGTTTCTTGGGTCTCCCTGGGGGCCTCTCGGGGCCCGGGGTACGAAATGTCCGTTCGGGTCCCCGGTCTGTGCCCCCTCTTGGAGCCGTCTTTGGGGCCTCTTGGGCCGCATTGGAGGCCTCTTGGGCTGTTTTGGGGCACTCCTGGGCCGTCTTGGGGCCCTCTTGGGGGCCTCTTGGGCTGTCTTGCGGCGATGTTGGAGGCCTCTTGGGTCGTCTTGGAGCGTCGGGAAGCCGAAAAGGCGAGAATGCCAAAATCTTGCAAAAACTTCAATGAATTCTGTTCCCTGGGGACCTCTTGGCAGGGCTCTTGGAGGCCTCCTGGGGCGTCTTGGAGGCCTTCGGGGCCGTCTGGAGGCCATCTTGGGCCGTCTTGGAGGCATCCTAGGCTATCTTGGTGGCCTGGGTGGGTTTCCTGGGCCGTCATGGAAGCCCTGGAGAGCCCCGGGGAGGCGGCATGGCCGCCCAGGGACCCCTCGTAAGAGGGGCGATGCAGGCGAGGAAGTGTGACGAGGGGAGGGGGGGCCCTTAGAAGAGTACACAAACCCTGCCAGACAGCCCTTGGCATTCTCCCACGCCTCAACGTGCCAAGGCACGGTGGCGGATCAAGTACATGGCGCAGTACTCCCACGTGCCCCAGAAGGACATCCACCCGGCTCTCTGGGAGGCCGCGGCGAAGGCGCAAGCCGCGAAGTCCGAGGTGAAGGCCAAGGGTCCGCCCGCGGCCAAGGCCAAGCCCCCGGGGGGCAAGAAATGAACCCCGAGCGGGGCCCGAGGGCCTCAGGGGCGCGAGCTCCCATCGCCCGCGCGGAGGCGACAGGCCGCAGTTTTGCGCACCAGCGGCCCCCCCGCAGTTTTGCATCCTGTCTTCTCCGTGCCGGGGAACTCGGGCCACCCGGCCCCGAAGTCTTGTCCACTCCGAGCCGCCATCAGCGCGCGGTAGTTCCAAGGCCCCACCGAGGGCGTTGTCCAGACATGACATGCGCGCCGGCCGTGGCCAGGCCCATCAAGGCTTCGCGGGTGCAGGGTCGGTGCAAATGTTTAGGGAACGCATGCACCGCGCCTGGGCCCCAGATGGGTTTGGCCGCATGCATTGATGCTGCCGATCTGCCGATCGGTCTCCCAGCAGCGCTCGCTCAGCTTAGCTCTTGGACGCTTGGCGGCACCGCTTTTGTGTCACGTGCCGCGGCGCGGCGGCGACCGAGAGCAGCAATTCAAGAGGGAACGCATAATGGCTGGTGAAACATTGTCGGTCAGGTCCAGCTGTTGCCAGGCCGGGAGCGGCCGTCGTCGCATGGCCAAAGGAAAAAAGATTACGATCAGGAGTGGAAGCTAACAGGTGTGCGCAGTTTTTTCCAGAAGAAAATAAGCCAGGTAATGCACGTGCGATTCCCCGCTTGGGCGCCCCTTGACCCGGAGCCGTGAAAAATCGGTCCAGGGTGAGCGACTTGTTTTAGATGGGCCCCAGTCGGGGTCCGAGGGGGGATGCGGAATATTAGCAAAAGAGGACGATGATGATGATGATGATGATGATGATGATGATGATGATGATCATGATGATGATGATGATTATGATGATGGTAATGGCGATGATGACCAGGGGAGGGGGAGGAGGAGGAGGAGGAAAAGAAAGAGAAAGAGGCGGGGGGGGAAGGGCGGAGGGGGATGGGGGGGGAGGATGAGGGGGGGGACAGGCAGGACAGGGACGGGGAGGACGACGACGTTGCTCACTCCCTCAATCCATGCATCCAGTGTGGCGCCAGAGGGGAGGACGACGACACGTTTTGCCGAAGGTTCTGAGCATCGCGAGTTGTGCCGCAGAAGTGTTTTCTGCCCTAAGCTTGCGGCCCGTCTTGTGGCGTGGCTTGCGGTGCCATCCAAGGCACTCCTATTGCAGCCCCGACGTCGGCGGCGCCCCAGGGCCCCAGCACTCCCCGGTCTCGTCGCTATGGCGCTGTATTTCTCGACCCACTCCCGACGAAGGTTCGCGTCGAGGTGCGAACCTTAAGGATCGAGGGGTGAGGCTTTCTGGCCTTCGGAGGCTCAATATCCTCGTCGCCTCGCGGCTGGGCGCGGCTCGGAAAAATTACGCGCTTGGATTCCGGGGTCCGGGGATTTGTTTTGAACTCGTTCCATCGGGTGGAAAATAAATGCAGGCGCCCGGCGTGCCTTGGCGGAGGGAGAGCGCAAGGCGCTGGCGGCGCCCCATCCGCCGACGCAGCCTTGTCGTTCGTCGTCGTCGTCGTCGTCGTCGTCGTCGTCTTCTTTCGTCGTCGTTGTTGTTGTTGTTCGTCGTCGTCGTCGTCCGTCGTCGCCGTCGCCGTCGCCGTCGCCGTCGCCGTCGCCGTCGCCGTCGCCGTCGCCGTCGCCGTCGTCGTCGTCGTCGTCGTCGTCGTCGTCGTCGCCGTCGCCGTCGCCGTCGTCGTCGTCCTCGTCGTTCCTCGTCGATCGTCGTCGCCGTCGTCGTCGGTCGTCGTCGTCGTCGTCGGTCTTCGTCGGTCGTCGTTCGTCGGTCGTCGTTCTCGGAGGAGCGGGAATCGGAGCCTCCCCTGGGCGGTGCCGGAGCATGCGGTGCATCTGGGTCGCGCCGCCGTCGCCGCGGTGCGTCGGCGGGCCGGCGGTCTCTGCAGCACCGATCCCCAGCCCTTTGTTGCGTCGTGGAGAAACAAACACGACGGGAAGTTTTTGGCAATTCTGGCTCTCTGGGGACCGTTACCGGGCCCCGGGACCGCCGAAAAACAGCTCAGGATGGGAATTTGGCCCCAGGGAAAAAATCAAGGTTTCCAGGGGCCCACATTTTGAAAAAATCGCAACATTTGGGGTCTGGGATGCCTCCTTCTCCTCCTCCTCGATCCTCCTCGATCCTCCTCGGTCCTCGATCCTCCTCGATCCTTGCCTGTTCGTCGATGTGTCGTGGAATCGTGAGCTTCGGAGCCTTTTCCTCGATCCCGGCCCCCGGGGGCCGTCTGCGAGACGAATTCTGAATGAGAAATTGCCCTTCTGCGACCTCCCCAGACTCCTCCTCCTCTTCCTCGAGCCTCCTCGAACTTCGATCATCGATATTTTTGTGATGTATTTTATAGCTTTTGCTTTTGGGGACATCCCAGTGCGGTTCGAAGTTGGGTCCTCCTTTACTCCAGGAGGCTTTCATGACGGCACCGCCTTGCACGCCAGCCGCGGTGCCGGAGCATGTCTGGTTCACGCCGGGGTTCGGACCCGAATTCTCGAGGTTCGAGGCCTTCTGGCCCTCGTGGGCCCTCTTCGTCAGCCCCCGAGCTTCCTTCGTAAAATCCCCCCGATCTTCCTTCGTCATATCTGTCCTCCCTCCTTCCTCTCCCCCTCCTCCCCCCTTCTCCCTCCTTCATCCCTCCCTTCTGCCCTCTTGTTGTTGTCGTCGCCTCGTCGTCCCGTCTCCCTTCCCCTCTCCATCCCGGGCCCCCTCGTCGTCGCCGTTGTCGTCGCTTCCTTGCTGTCGCCATCGTTGCCGCGGCGGTCCCCGAAGCACCCGGCTTCGACGATGGGCCCTGTCACGGTCGAGCCTGGCGCCCTCCCAAGGCCGCGGCAATCCTCCGTCTTCTTCCTTCCCGTTCTCCCTCCTCCTCCTCCTTCCGTGCGTTCCATCGTCCGCCCCTCCTGTCCTCGCCCTTTCCGTCCCTCCTCCGTTTTCCCTGGTCCCCTCCCTCCTCATCGTTTCCTTGCTCCCTCCTCCTTTTTTGATTCTTGATCCCTTCTTTCTGTTTACCATCCCCCATTCTTCCTTTCCCTGCCTCGTCCTTGGTTGCGTTCTCTCTGTCTCCTTTTTCTGTTCCTTCTGGCTTCGCTTGCCCCCCCAGTCTTCTTCGAACCTGCCCGGCCCCTCCTTCCCCCCTTCTCCTTTCCCCCCCTCCCGCCCCCGCTTCCCGATGTAGCCATTTTGGTTCGGGGCAATCCAGAATTTCCTGGTCGGCCAATTTGGCAGATGTTCAGCGCGCCCCCTGCGCGGGCAAGATTCGCGGGCCCCCGTCGCGCCAGGGTCGCGCCCGCGTTCTTGGCAGACGCTCGCGCGCAAGATGCCGCGCCCGCGCATCGTTTCCTGTATTGAGTGCGAGCTGCGGCGAGGGGCGCTTGCCCCCGCCCCAACCCAAATTGGCCGGCGCTTTGGCGGGCTGCCACGGGGCCGGCGCCGTCGCGAGGCTACCGCGCGGTTGTTTTCCGCGGAGCAGGTCGTGGCGCACTGGGGGGCGTTGTTATTGGGGGGCGGCGTCGCGGCGCGTTGTCGCACGGTTGTGGGCGGGCGTTTTTGCGGACACGACCGGCGCGCGTGCCTGGGTCGCGCGGTTGCGCGCCGGAGATCGTGCCAGGCGCGCATGCGCAGAATCGCCGTTTCTGCGCGGAGCAAGCGAATTGTGGCATGGGGCGGACGTCGGGCGAGCGCCGCCCGGAGAGACGGGTGAACGCGATCCATGATGTAGGAGAGGCCCATCCCCGAAACGCAAGCCGCAAGCACGTGCCCAGGGGGCCGCGAGGGCCTCGAGGGGAAACGCCTCCTCCGCAAACGAGGAACTGCGCCCGTGCGCGCGCGCACTTACCAGTGATGCGCGTATTTGCCAATTGTGGCGCGGGGCAGAGTTTGGGAGCTTGTCGCAGGTTGTTGCTTTGTCCCGGCGGGAACATCGCGAGTATGGTGGTGTTCTCTCGCATAAACGTGCGTTGCGCAATGGTTTGCCTCTCGCAGGTAGTTTTTTTTTGTGGTTGTTGCGCGAGTTTGCGTAGCGGCGCAGTACCGCGCGGGGCGCCCGGTAGGTTTCGGGGCGCGCGGTGCGGGGGCGGGGCCGCGCGCGCGATCGCCCGCGGCGGCAACGCGCCGCCCGTCCCCCCGACCAGCGCGCGAGACAGGCTTGCAGCGCAGGGCGCCCCGCGCACACAGCTGGGGCGCGCATTCCGCGTTCGCCCCGCAACAGCCCCGCGCTCATAGCCCTTATCCCGATGTGCTGGGCATTGTCGTGCGCTCGGTTGCCGTAGTAGCCCCGACAGACTCTGCTTTATGCGGGGGCCATTGACGTCGCCCGACTTGGGGTGGCTTCTGCGCATATGCCATCCCCTGGCCCTTCTCAGCAGGCCGCCCGTTCGTGGCGCGCTTCTTGTGGCCGGGCGCCAGGGGCTGGTGCGATCGCGTCGCCGCGCGTCCTCGTGCGGACAGAAGGCTGCCCGGCGCGGGCTCTGGGCGAGCCGCCAAGGGCGGGCAGGATTTCGAGGGGGCGCGCTGGAGGGGTGTCGCTCGCTGCGCAAATCGCTGCGCGCGCAGCAGGGGGTGGGCTGCGATGGGGGCGGCGGCCGTGCTGCGCCATTTTTGGCCGCAGGCAATTTCCAAAACGCGAGCAGCGCCCGGCCTGATGCGCCGCCTGGCCCGTTCTTTACCGCGCATTGTTTATGCGTTCCCAGGCAGTCGGAGCAGCGCGAGTGGCCGACGCAGTGCAATCTGGCTGGGCGCGACGAGATTACACCGAAACCAGATATAAGGAACAATTCCCACTCAGACCCGAAGCAGCATTTGCGCGCAGGGCCAGGCGTTGGCCAGACCGCAGAGATTCAACAGAGTTCAAACAGAGTTTAATCAGAGTTTCCGTACAGAGTTTAAACAGAGTTAACGCCAGACCTCAGAGTTTTTCCAGAGTTTCCACTCAGAGTTTAAGCAGAGTTTAGACAGAGTTTCAATAGCGTTTGCGTCGTCCTCTAGAACTTCTACATTTGCCTCCGAAATACGAACACAACTCTTGGGGCGTCTGGGGGCTATCTTGGGCGTCTTGGAGCGATCTTGTGGCATGTCGGACCCCTCGTGTACCATCTTGGGGGCCTCTTGGCCTTTCTTGGGGCTCTCGGGGACGTCTCGGAGCCCTGTTGGTGCGCTCGTGGAGCGCTCTGGTGGAGTCGCCCGGGGATCAGCCGGGACTCGCCCAGGGTACCTTTCGTCCGGGGATCCCCAGGGGCCGCCCCGCGCGCGCGAACTAGAGAATTGTTAACCAGTTTCCGGAGATCTTAGCACGCCTCTGGCCCGTTGGGCCGGCGAATTTTCATGCTATGAGAGGGTTTGTGAGACTCGCAACGGGCTTACAACACAATGAACAACAACAGGGCTGGACTTGCTGGTCGCGCCCTGCGTTGCGACTGGGGATCAGACGTCCGCCTGCGTCGTGACGAGTGTCGAGTGTGCTCTCGCCCTGGGGAGTGGCCCTAGGGGCGGACTGGTCGTTCGTGCCGAGCGACTTCCAGCGCCATCCTGGCCATTGCCCCGCATTCGGGAAGGGTCGCCGCTCTTCGCTTCCTGCTGGTCGTGTCCAGGAGATTGGTTGTGTACAGGTCAGCTATGTCCTCCCACAGCACGAACGGTTCCCACTTGGATGCCATCGCGAGGGAGACGGCCTTCTGCGCCCTCTGGAGTTCCAGGCCCCTGCCCAGGTCGTAGATGCTGCTGCTGGCTAGCACGGAGCTGGCGACTAGCGGGTTGGTGGCATGGCGGTGGGGCCCACTTTTGGGCGCACTGGCGGGTCTTGCGGGTGAGCCAGCATCCCGTCTCTAGCCAGGATGGGTTGCACGACGGATGGTCGCGACTCCCACGCGCGAGTCAGGCAGCGCGCGCAGAACCACCTGGCGTTCCACGCTCTGGCGCGGAAGGCGCGCCCTCAATCGGCAGAGCCAGGTAGTCCAAATACCAGATCACTCGCGAGGGCGTCGGCGGCATGGCGAGGCGGGGCCGGGCGGAATGCGAACATCCAAGGTGGAGCATGGTTTGCTTTCCACGCCAGGCCGGCGTGCCTCTTCAGGCCTTTCAGCAAACCTTTTTTGAGGCCTCTTGGGCCGTCTTGGAGACTTCTTGGGGGCCTCTTGGGCCGTCTTGGTCAATAGACCATCTTATGCCGTCTGGGGATCATCATGGGCCGTCGTGGAAGCATCTTGGGGCCATCTTCGCCGTCTTGGAGGCCATCCTGGCCGTTTTGGAGGACATCGCGGCAGTCCTCGAGGCACTTTGGAGGCCATCTTGGCGACCATCTTGGGACATCTTGGCTGTCTTGGAGGCGAGTGTGCAATTCGCCGGCCTTCTTGGCTGTCTTGCGCCATCTTGTTCGCTGGATTGCGCGGCCTCTTGGGTGGAGCCTTCGGGGAACACGTGGGCATCTTGAAGGTCATCTTGGCCGTCTGGAGGCCATTTTGACCCCTTCTGGCCTTCTTGGAGGACGTCTTGGAGGGCTCTTGGACTGTCTTGGAGGCCATCTCGAGCGTCTTGGAGACCCCTTGGGCCGTCTTGGGGGCCTGTTGGGGCCGTGTCTTGGGCCTCTTGGGCGATCTTTGGGGGCACTTGGGCCGTCTCGGGCCGTCGGAAGGCAGAAAAACAGCAAATGCCACAATCCTTCAATAACCGATGGGAAATCAATGATTTTTGCCTTTTTCGGGCCTTCCTGGAGGCCCTCTTGGAGGCCTCTTGGGCCGTCTTGGGCAATCGTAGGGTCATGCTCGGCCGTCTTGGTGGGCTCCTGGTCCGTCTGACGCCGTCGGAAGCCGTTTGGGGGGCCTCTATGGGCAGACTGGGGGCCCTCTTGGAATGCTCTAGGGCCGTCTTGGAGGCCATCTTGGGCGTCTCAAAGGCCTCCTGTGCCGTCTTGGGGGCCGTCGGAAGGCCGAAAAGAAGGACATGTCAAAATCCATCAACAATCTCAGGCAAATCAATATTTGTGGCCTCTTCTGGCCTTTCTGGAGGCCCTCTTGAGGGCCTCTTGGGCCGTCTTGGGCCAGCGTCGAGCCAACTTCGGCCATCTTGGTGGAATCCTGGCACGTCTGACGCCGTCGGGAGCCGTCTTGGGGGCCTTTCTGGGCCGACTGGGGGCCCTTTTGGGGCGCTTCGGGGCCGTCTTGGAGGCCATCTTGGGCGTCTTGGAGGCCACCTTGGGCGTGTTGGAGGCCTCTTGGGCCGTCTTGGGGCCCTCTTGGGGCCGTCTTGGAGGCCACTTGGGCCGTCATGGGGCCCTCTTGGGGGCCTCTTGGGCGATATTGGGGGCCACTTGGGCCGTTTTGAGCCGTCGGAATGCCCGAGAAGAAGCACATTCCAAAATCCTTCAAACACCTAAGGAAAATCAATGATTTTGGCCTCTTCGGGCTCTCCTGGAGGACCTCTTGGAGGCTTCTTGGGCCGTCTTGGAGGCCTCTTGGGCCGTCTTGGGCCGTCTTGGACTTTCTTGGGCCGTCTTGGAGGCCGTCTTGGACCATCTCGGGCGGACTTGGAGGCCATCTTGGGCCATCTTTGCGATTGTTTGAGGATGTCCCGAGCGAAACGGCCGTTTTTGGCATTGACTGATGCAGTTTTCGGGTTGCCGGCGGGACGGGCCGAAGCCCCAGGGAGAGTTCTTTTGGAAAACAAAATCAAAACCGAGAGGATTCAGCACGCCAGGCACCCACCCCTGCGATGAATCGACAGGGGGCGGCGGATCTGATGGCCTTCGGCCCATCCCGCCACCGTGCTTGAGTTTTGGGAATGAAGCATATTTAATGTTCGTCGGGATCTCGTGGGAAGCCTCTCGGTGGCCTCTTGGAGGCAGTTTGGAGGCATCCTGGGGGTTGTTTTGGGACCTCTTGGGGGCCGGTTTGGGCATATTGGGTGTCTCTTGGGCCTTCCTGGGGCCCTCTTGAGAAGCTTCTTGAGAGCCTCTAGGGGCCTTCTCGGCGCCTCTTGAGGCCTCCTGGGGGAGCCTTGGGGCCGAAAGCTAAGATTCTCGGTTCGTGTTCTCTCCCTTGGACTTCTGGGGCCGTCTTGGGGCCCTTTTGGGCCGTCCTGGCACGCTCAGAAGCTGTCTTTGGGCGGTCAAATGCCGTCTTGTGGCGCTCTAAGGCCGTCTTTGAGCCCTCTCGGAGGCCTCTTTGACCGTTTTGGGTTGGTTTTGGGTGCCTCATGGGCCGTCTTGGAGCGTCGGAAAGCCGAACAAACACATCTGTCCCAAACTTGAAGACAATCAAGTGGGAGACCTCTGGGAAGCCTCTTCGTCTTGGACGCCTTCTGGGCCGTCTTGGGCCCTTCTTGGGCATCTTGGAGCGGTCAGTGGGCGTCTCCGGGCCCTCTTGGACCGTCTTGGCGGCCTCTTGGAGCCTTCTTGGACTGTCTTGGGGCCCTCTTGGGCCCGAAAGAGTCACGTGGGGAGACGCGCCAGAGCCCAGGGGTCACGCGACTAGCCCGGGTAGATTTCGGAATTGGGGCTCCGAGCCCTCGACAGACTCTTCGGGACGGAGGACTGAGTCTTCAGGGATTCGGTAAAGGACCCGACGACACGCCTACTCCGTGCCCAGAGTCACGGTGGCAGATCAGTTTCGCAGACCTGCCAATGTTGTACGTATTTGTTTTGTATATTCGACGAGCAGATCAATCGTGGGGTAACTCAATTCTGTAATCCATCTCCTACTCGACGCGAACCAGCAGTGCCTGTCGGTTCCCCCCTAGGCGGAGCCCCGCGGGCGCGGGGCTGCGGTCGGGGCAGACGCTGCTGCAGGAGCCGCGTCTCGGGGCGCGCCTCCTGGCGGGGAAACTCTTGCTTGGGCCTCGCTCGCCGACGGGGTCCCGGCAGGTGGGGGTCTGACGATGGCGCCTCGTTCGCCGATGCACCTGCTCGGACCAGTGGGGCCGCGGGTCGGCAAAAAGCGGGGCGTTGGAAGTCTGGGGCCTTGAGGCAGGGAAAAGGCCTTCGTGCCGCTGCGAGGCCCGCGCCGCGGCCGGGATCGCCTCGAGGTGCTGGGCACGAGGCGCGCCCCCGGGATAGGTCTGGGGCACGAGAGGTGTTTGTGACTCTTGGGCTTCCCGTATGGAGTGCGAGGAGGACGAGGACGCCGAGGAGGGCAAGGAGGACGGCGACGGCGCGACGCGTGGGGTTCGGAGGATGGCGCCGCATCGCCGATGCATCTGCTCGGACCCCATCCGCAAAGCAGTGGAGAATCGTCCTGGCTAACCTATAGGACCTATAGTGGCTAACCCCCTGTGGTGTGCATTACATGTTCTCAGAACATTTTTGGCCGAGACTTTTTTTTGCGCATCTGCTTTAGGTTCTAAGATAATGGTTTTTCGGTTACCACACACGTTTGGATTCTAAGAGCAGTCCGTGGTAGGACTATTAGGAATGCTGGGACTGCCGGTCCCTGCTCAAATCGGGAGCCTTGAGACGGGGGTCAATATAAACGGTGGTCAGCCAGAGCGCCCGATCTTGCAGGATCCTGCAGGGCCAGAGTCGCACTAACCCGGGTCTGGGTGCAGGATCCTGCAGGATCCTTCGCATTGACCCGGGTTTGGGTGCAGGATCCTGCAGGATCCTGCAGGATTCGGCAAGGCCTGACTGACCTGGGTATGGATTGGACCCGGGTCAGAAGATCCCCGCTCAAAGCCAGGAGGCTCCTGGTGCCTGCTGGCCCCCCCCAAGTGGCAGCCTGACCTCCCCACGCCGCGGCGAAAGCACGAGACGGGGGGGGGGCTCTCCCACCGGCTCGGGCCTCCAGGGCGGGCGGGGGGTCCCGGGTGCCGCTGCAGGAGCCGCCTCGTGTGGGGGGGGGGGGAGGAGCGGCGGGGGTCTTCCAGGGTGGAGGGAGTCCCTGCCCTCAAATCCAGGAGGCTCCTGGTGCTTGTTGCTCCCCCCAGGTGGCAGCCTTCCCTCCCCGCGTCGCGGCGAAAACGCACGAGAGGGGGGGGGGCTTTCCCACCGGCTCGGGCCTCCGGGGCGGGTGCGGGGTGCCGCTGCAGCAGCCGCCCCGGGGGGGGGGGGAGAAGGAGCGGCGGAGGCCTCCAGGGTGGAGGGACGTCCCTCGCCGAAAGTGCCAGGGGGGCGTCGGGGATTTGGGTAGGAGGTTCGAGGATGGAGGTTCGAGGGCGAAGAGGGAGGTTCGAGGGCGTTCTCCGTTATTCCCGTGGCCGTGGCTGGGTTCCGCTCGAAGTTCCAGTCAGAGCGCACGGTTCGGGTGGCTCAGGGGGGGAGATTTTCCACCCCCGAGACCAGAGGAGCCTCCAAGGTGGAGGGGGGTGCCTTCCAGCAGCAGCTTCTCATCGAAGGGCGTCCTAGGGTGCCCAGATCGTCCCGAAAGGCTGCGGGGTGCTTTCGACTTATGACCCGGACGCCAGACCTCCTCGCCAGTCAGTCAGTGAGTGGGCCGCGCATCCAGTGGACGCGTAGGCAAAAGGATGTATGAAAAATTAGGTGGTGCGCTAAATGCGCCCCAGATGCATTCGAGAGCAGTCCGCCAAACGCAGACCTCCTCGCGTCGCGAAAATATCACGGCGGGGCGGGACGTGTTTCGTCATTTTCGGCCCCTGGGGCCCGGGATGAGAATTCGGGGTCTGGCTTGCGAGGGCGAGAGCCAAAGCTCCGTGGGCCTCCAAGATGGGCTCGGAGCAGATGGGGTGGGAGGATTGCCCCGCATCGCCGATGCATCGCCGATGCGTCTCGACGCGGGGCCCGACTTTTCCCCCGCGCCGACACATCAGTGATGCTTCGACGATGCGTCGCGATCCTCCGACCCCATCCACTCCAATCTATCTGCGAGGCCCCCAAAGACCGCGCCCGCGCCTCCCACCCCCGGGGCGTCCACTGGGTCGGCCGCGGCCAAGCCGCCCAGGAGCGCCTCCCGAGGGGGGGCCGTCGCGCGCCGCCGACGACCGACCGACCGCCCGAGCGGAGAGACCGAACGACGACCGACGACGAGGCTACGAGACGACGACGACGACGACGACCGACGACCGACGAGCGAGATTTGGTCGGAGAGGGTCTGGTCCGAACTGGTTATGGTTTTCCCGACTCCGATCTGATCTGGTGCGCGTGTCGGTCTGGTTGCCATAAGTGTCATAATTGCCATAATTGTCATAATTGACATAATTGTCATTCGTCGTTGTCGTAATTGTCGTAATTCACATAATTGTCATAATTGGCATAATTGACATACTTGCCATACTTGTCAGTTGTCGTAATTGTCATAATTGTCATAATTGTCATAATTGTCATAGCTGTCATACTTGTCATACTTGTCATGGTTGTCATTCGGCGAAAGATGCCAGCAGTCATAGGCCAGTCAGAAGATACGAATTCTGTATATTTCGTATCATGTTGCATTGCCATCGTCTCTGCAGCTGTTTGGCACAGCGCGCTCAAGCGTCGAGGTTACGTGCACGGTTGCTGGAGTCCTGCAGTGCCAAAAGAAGTCCCTGAGTTGGGAATGGTACTCGCTCTTTCCATTTGTTCATGATATTCCTCAATCTTTTCAGCGATATGGGCGACTCATCTGCCGAGCGAAGCGCCCCCCATGGAGGGGGTACCCCGCCGAGGCCCCTGGGCCTTGGAGAGGTGCGAGGCAGGCGACAACTTCTTCAAGTGGATCTGGCATCGGCCCGAGCCGAGCCAGGAAGGAGCAGGAGCCAGGCCAGGCTCGAACAACGTGCCCGCGGTCAGGACCGTTCACAGAGCCCTCAAGGCGCAGAGGACCACCCGCACTCCTTCCGGGACATCGGGCAGATGGTCGAGCAACGCCTGGGCTACAAGGTGAGCCCTGAGCTTTGGAAGCACATTAAGAGGATGTCATCGGAGCTCTCGGCCAAGATCCAAAGTCTTCAGACAACGAACGAACGTTTGGAGAGCGCTCGGGAAGTGCATCAGGTCTTGACCGACAGTGATCCACGCTACGTGCCGGAAGGGCGTGGCATCCGTAAAGTTGCGATCCACTTCGACACCGACTTGTTGGATTCAGTAAGGCTCGATGCTGACGATGAGTTGTATCTGAAGCTCCCAGAGGGGGCAACGATGCGTGAGGCAAAGGAGACGGCGCACAAGTTCTCTGTCACTATCCAGAAGAAGCTGGACATCGCAATCTTGGAGGCCCAGCGCCAGAAGCTTCGCCACTACACCAAACTGTCTACGTTTGTGGATCGACGTGTTGCCCACGACCGTCAGCAGAAGGATGGTTGGAACTCTTTGGGTTTGGATCTCGAAGAAAAAGACATGGGCCTAGCCGGCATGTCGTCGATCGAGTTGGAGGTCCACGTCACGAGCATCTACAAGATGATTGTGGACAAGGTTGTGGAGATCGATCGTCTCAATAAGAAGACCCAAGAGACTAAGACGACGTACAAAAACAAGATCTCATCGACGAGCTGGTGTCGAAGTCCCCGGAAGAGTACGTAACCATGACCATTGAGAAGATGCCAGACGACAGACTGGGGAAAGGCAAAGGGAAGAACGTGGACAAGCACGCCGATCCGCGGTCCATACAAGAGCTCGCAAAGAAGGCGGGTGTGCATCTGTTCCCTCAGGATCTGATCAAGCTAAAGGAGGAGGGGATCATCACAGAGGACGCCGTCAAGGAGATTCTAAAAAACGAGATATCCCCGCCGGCCGCGGCGGGGAAGTCACAAGGAAGCAAAGGAAAGGGCAAAGGCGAAGGAGACGGAAAAGGCAAAGGAAAGAAAGGACGCGGCAAAGCCGAGAGGGCCAGAACAAAGGGCACGCAGAAGGGGAAGGACAAGGAGAAGAGCAAAGGCAAGGACAAGAACACACGCAAGGGAAAAGGCAAGGGCAAGGACTGGACGTCCAAGCGTCCAGGTGGCCCTGGAGGCGGCAGAGGATCCAGGCATTTCGAAAGGTCGTGGCCGCGGAAATGCGAAGGCGGAGTGGCGTTTTGCTGGTCGATGGTGAAAGGCATGTCCATCCCAGAATTCAGGCTGTTACTTCAGCGCGGGAAGAAAGATGATATTGCCAATCTTTACGTGTGGAATCCTGGTTCAAAGTCTTGTTTCCGCCTGGAGGCGAACGAGATAATTTGGCCAGTTGGGTTCCTCTTGCCTTTGCATCGGAAGCATATATTAAGGCATCCGCGCGCGCCAAGTTTATCATCAATCGGCCAGGCTTTGTCTAATTGGTATCACCGTGCCCGTTGGAAATGCTATGTTGGGGACCTCGAAGACGATGATCCCTGGCGGCAGTTCCGTATGCGTAAACGTGCAAGCAGCACTTGCCCTCGCCCCCTTCCAGAGAAGCAAAAACAAATGTTGAGTTCCCTGGCTTCAAGTATCTGGCACGCATGCCGGGAGGTCACGAATCTTTCAGGTACTCATAGAATTGCTATGGGAACCATTCGACACGGAGCCGTTGGAGTTTTACCCACAGACAAAGATGGTGGATATTGTCGAGTCAATGAGCGATTTGATTCAACAGCAGTTATCGATTTTGAAGGGCCCCAGTTACCGCGAAGTGAACTTCACTCAGGGCACACCACAGGAATACTTCGATGATCTTTGGGAGAGCGCCATGGCCGCCAGCCGCTTGATAGGCGACCTCCGCTTTGCTAGCTCGATCCTTTCACGGGGCCGGCGTGGGTGCCGAGGCATGGTGTCCATGCTGAAGAACACTGTGAAGACTCACAAGGACGACGGCGAAGTGACGCTCAGACCCATCCATGCCAGCACGGGGAATCCCATGACGGGAGCAATGAAGTACATTGCTTCGCTCATCACTCCCCTGTTGCGTCGGCAGCAGCACATCCTCAAACATAGCATGGATTTAATAAGAAATATATCGAAGGTTTCCGTTGCAGAGGGTGACTTTCCCATGAACTTCGGCGTCGAGGATTTCTGTATGTCTGGCAGCCACGACCGGTCAACCTCTTTTTCCAAATTTTCGGGGACGACGAGCCGACGGAGCAACTCTATTGTATCCTCCTGCAGAGCATTCTCAGGAATCAGTTGATTTCACTCCCTGGGGAAGAGCGCGCCTGGCAGGCGCGCCTAGGCACAGGCGTGGGACAGCTGTGCTCCGGGGAGGTTGCCGACTCAGCTGTTCTCGCTCTGATCGAGGATGGCTACGCGACGCAAGCTGCAGTGCAGCGCACCTTTGGGATAAAATGGTACGGGAGGTATGAAGACGATGGGTTGATCATATTTGACTGTCGGACAAGTAGCAGGACACATGGAGAACTCATGCGGCGCTTCAAAGAGTAGCGAGTTTCTGCAAAATCAAGATCGAATGCTACACGAAGCGCGACATACACATATTGGATGTGGAGTTTCGGAAGGACGATGAATGGCGGCGCACAGGCAGGCTTTCTTACGACGTGCAAGGGAAACCCACGTCTATATTCACTCCTCTCCTCCTGTCCTCCGCACACCCCGTACATGTGCACATGGCATGGCCCCGTGCTCTCGTGCACCGTTTTAAGGTTCTCAGCTGCAGACAAAAATAGCCAGTAAAGCTGAGATCGATGCGTTTGCCCAGATGTTGTTTCCAACGAGCGGCTTCAATGTGCTAGCGCACGCTCTCCAGTCATCCCCCCAGCGTACGAGGCGACGCCAGAAGACCTGTCTGATTCTTCCATCCGACAAGGAGTGGGAGTCGGCTGGGTTTGGCAAGAAAGTGGAACTAGCTGGTGATTTTTGCGGGGCGCACTTGTGCCCAGAATCTCGCTCAGACTTGGTTCGAGCCATCTGCTTCGCACCCTTGTGGGGCTCAGCAGGAACCCTGGGGGCAACGGCATTGCTGTCGCGAGGTAGCGCACGTGGAGGTTGGTTGGGGTCGGCGGCGGCTGAGTGTCATAATTGTCATTTGGCGAAAAATGCCAGAAGGCATAGGCCAGTCAGGAGATGCGAATTCTTCATATTTCGCATCATGTTGCAGTGCCATCGCCTCAGCAGCTGTTCGGCGCAACGCGCTCAAGCGTCGAGGCTACGCGCAGGGTTGCTGGAGCCCTGCAGTTCCAAGAGAAGTCACTAAGTTGGGAAACAGACTCGCTCTTTTCACGTGTCCCTGGGTGGGTCGGAGAGGGTCTGGTCCGAACTGGTTCTGGTTTTTCCCGACTCCGATCAGATCCGGTGCGAGCGTTGGTCTGGTTTTTCGCCGAGTCGATTTCGACCCGATGTTGGGTGGGCCTGCGAACGGCCGGCCGAACGACGCCCGACGACGCGGCGACGAGACGACGACCGACGACGGAGGTCTGGTTGGCGAGGACGAGGGAGGGAGGCCGACGTCTCTGGGGTCCTTCGCCGCTCGGCGAGGGGCGGCCGACAGGGGTGTCCCTGGGCTGGCCACGCCAGATGGCTGGCGATGACACCATCAGCTCCAATGCCTAGGGGTAGGCACAGTCAACCCGCATAGCAAGGATGAGCAACTTCCCAATTTTGTCCTCGCACCCTTGCCCCTTCGACCCATCCCTGACAACTTTCGCTGGCCAGCCCCACTCGAAAAACGTCAGCGTGTCTATCCAAGGTGCTTTCATCCTTACCGCGCATCCTTACTATATGGGTTGACTGGGCCCCTTTGCGGCGGGGGCGAGGACCCTGTTAAGGCCCCCCATGGTGGGGTGGCGCAGATATGCCCATTGAATGGAGCCAGAGCGGATAGGGTCGGAGGATCAGACTGCATCGTCGAGTCTTCGGCGATCTGGAGCACGATCATAGCGCGCGCCATGGATGGGGGCCCAAGAGATTCGATATCCCTCTTGTGTTACCTAGACTCTTGCACGAGGGTTTGTTCGTTTGCAACGCGCTTGCTTTCTGCAGCGGCGCATCGCCATATCAAGCCACGCATGGCCGACGGCTGTCCTGCCCGCCAGATCCACCAGCGAAGAATTTCGAACAATGGACGGACACGTCCGACTAAAGCTGCGGGCAGAAACTCAGGGACGTGAGTTTTCTGAAACCCTTGCACAGGCAACGAACGTAGCCAAGGCGAACCCATCGTTGCGCACCAAAACGGCACCAGTTGGGCAATGCAATTATCAACCAGGTGATCTCAACTACGACACGGGTGGCTGGGATAGACCCTGCCCAGCTCTATTCGACAGCCCAGACCCAGACCAAAACCGGCAAGCGGGAATTTTGGGTGCGAAATGTAAGCTTACGTCACGTATTATACGTAGAAGTGCCCATCGTCAGCGATAGCGGCTCCGGCACGACGGCCACGATAGCAGTTTCGGCCTTCATCGCAGGCCTACGCGCGGGGGCACTTGCGACGGCGTTCGGCGACCTGCCCACCAAGCAGGGGCACCTGCGGATAACCGCGGCGAGTAGACTCCCACCAGTTTCTCCCCATAAGTACATTCAGCCTTGCAGTTTCTCATTGGGAAGTATTGTAGTGCCCTCTGGCCGTTGCCGCCGATCCGGGGTGCTTTCGATTCTGCATGCAACGGATGACGTTCCATGTTTAGAAGTAGTCAACTCGCTCGAGACACTTTCAAAGCATAGAGATGCCGAACTCGCTTCGGCAACCTTTGGATATTCGAAAGTGACGTTCCCGCGTGAGCAGCTAAACTCATGGGATGCCCCCTCCCACGTTCCAGGCCTGACTGGCGCCGGCAATGGCGTCGGCCCCCGCCCCTCCCCCCGACCCCCCTGCCCCGGGCGTGGATGGCGTCAGCCACGGCGCCCCCCCCCCTTTCCCCTCTCTTTTCCCGAGCCTGAGCGGCGTCAGCCAGCCCCCCCGCCTGACAGACTGAAGCTTGAGCCAGCTCCCCCGCCCCTCCCCCTCCGGGATTGAATGTCGCCAGCCATGGCGCCAGCCCCCCCCCCCCCCTCTCCCCGGCCCCTTCCTTGCGGGCCTGAGTGGCGTCAGCCACGGCGTCGCGCCCCCCCCCCCCCCTCCCCGTCCTGGGCCCGATGGGCGTCAGCCATGGTGTCAGCCGCCCCCCCCCGACAGAGCGAAGCTTGAGCGCCCCCCCCACCCAACCGGCGCCCCCCCCCCGGGCGCGAATGGCGTCAGCCATGGCGTCAGCCCCCCCTCCCCATTCCCTCCTCCCGGGCTTGAATCCCCCCCCCCACCCCCTCTTCCTGGGCTTGAGTGGCGTCAGCTATGGCGCCCGCCCCCTCTTCCCCCCCCGATTGAGCGAAGCTCGACCGAGCTCGCCCCCCCTTCCTCCCGGGCCCGAATGGCGCCAGCCATGGCGTCGCCCCCCCCCCCCCCCCCACCCCATCATCCCGGGCCTGAATGGCGCCAGCCCCCCCAGCTCCCTCCCGCGCCAGAATGGCGCGCCCCCCCCCCCCCCCCCTCCTCGATAGAGCGAAGCCTCCCCGTCTTCTTCCATGGCCTGAATGGCGCCAGCCCCCCCCCCCTCTCCCCTCCCGGGCTTGCTTCCTCTCTTCTCCCTTCCTCTCGCCTTGCGCACCCCCCCCCCCCCGCCTCCTTCCCTGGCCTGAGGGCCTGAGTGGCGCCAGCCCCCCCCCCCCATCCCCGGCCTGATTGGCGTCGGCGCGCCCCCCCTCCCCCCCCCCCCACACACACACACACACACACACACACACACACACACACCACACACACACACGCACCCGCCCACCAAGGGCGACCCCTCCTCACCCCTCCCGTTCCTGAACGGCGCCAGCCCCCCCCCTTCCTCCTTCCCAGGCCTGAATGGCGTTAGCTCACCCTCCTCCCAACAGAGCGAAGCCCCGCTCCTCCCCCGGGCTTGAACGGCGCCAGCACCCTCCCCCGCCCTTCCCCTTCTCCCGGGCCTGAATGGCGTCAGCGCGCCCCCCCCCCCCCCCGGTGCCTGAGCGGCGTCGCCCCCCCCCCCTTCCTCCCCACCACCCGGGCTTGAATGGCGTCGGGCCGCTCCCTCCCCGACAGCGAGGCGGCTTGAACGGCGTCGGTGCCCCCCGCTCTCCTCTCCTCCGCCCGGGGCCTTATCGGCGTCAGCCCCCCCCCACCCCGACAGAGCGAAGCCCCCCCCCCTTCCTTCCTCCCGGGCCTCAATGGCGCCGCCACCCCCCCCGCTCCTACTTTTTTCCCTCCCGGGCCTGAATGGCGCCAGCGCCCGCCCCCCCTCCCCCGCCCCGGGCCTGAATGGCGCCGGCCCGCCGCCCCCCCCCCCTCCAGGGCCTGAGCGGCGTCGGCCCCCCCCTCCCCGCCAGGGCGCAGTCCGAGCGAGCTCATGCCCGCGCCCTCAGAAATTCAAGCGCCCGATCGGCGGATTTCCATATCGAAAACGCGGTGACCGCACGCAGCGCCGCGCACTGATATCTGCGCGCGCGCTGCGTCAACGGCGCCGCTGTAGAGTTCCACTAATCCGAACCTTCCCGCACTGCTGTAGATCGGGGGTGAGGGGTGAGATCGAAGTGGAACGGGCAGCCCCCCTACTGGGAAATCGGTTTCGGTTTCGCGTTCGCGCGTGCCGTGCGCGCGGGCGAGGCGAAGTTGCGTGGGCAGGCGAGAAGAAGTGCCCCCGGGCCGAGGCGCGGCCGGGCCCAATTTTTCCTCTCCGGGGGCCGGTGGCCCGCAGTGCCCCGCCGGCGCCCCGCCCCCCAACCGCCCAGCGCGTCGCAACATAGACGCGTGCGCCACATTTGAAGCGCGGTGCCAATTATGATTGGCGAAAACGCAAGCGTTTCTATACCATAACACAAAAACGATACCAACAAATAGAAAAATCGCCCCAGAAAGAAAGAGCAGCGCTAATATTTAAGACTTGACGCCTCCGTCTCCTTTGTTCAAACATGAACGACTTCGCGAAACCTAGGACGGCATTGCGGTTGGCTGTGACTACGTAGGCCCAAGATGGCCCCAACACAGACCAAGAGGGCCCCAAGACGGCTCAATTAGCTTAAGCTTGTCGAGGAGGGCGACCATGAATTCCCCAAAGCCAGCTTCAAGAAGGCCCAAGAGTCCAAGACGTCCCAAGATAGTCCGAAAACGCTTTCCATGATGGCCGCCGCTCCCCGTGGCCGTTTTGGTTCGACTCAACAGTCTCGATGGAGCATGGCCTCGTCAATGAGGCCGTCTTGCGACCTCACGCATGCACAATACTTCGATATCTTGAATATGCTGCCGATCACGGCAACCAGAGGTTCTCGATTCGTCCCGCATGCTTCTGCGAATCATAAAGGTGCGGTCAAGTGGGAAAGTGCCAACCCATATCGGCGTGCTTTGACTATGTTGCTTCAACACACTGGTGGAATCAATGTGAACCAGAACTCGTTCTTCAAGGCTGCACAGAAGTTCAACGCTGACAAGTGCCTAAAGCTATCGGGTGATGAAGTTGAGAGGGGCGCGTACCGCCTCAGAGTCAGTGTGTCGCAGATGGGCAACATGATTTCGAAGGACAGGGCGGGCCGTGCCTCGGCCCTGGCGGAAGGAGTTCTCCACGCTGGTGGATCTGGTTCGCCTTGTCGAGAAGGGCGAGGTCGAGCAGGGCCCCGAGCAGGGCTCCGAGCAGAGCGGTGGCGGCAGTGGTGACGATTGCGTCTGCTTGGGGACTCCACCACGCCCTCTTGCGCCCATCATGGACGTTGAGAGCGAAGATGAACACACTTCGCCAAAGCTCTGATCCAGAACTCAAGGCGATCTTGGACGTTGCGTTTGGGCACTCTCCGAAGAGGTCGAGGATCACGCCCAAGTCTGCTGACCCGAAATGGCCGAGTGCAGTGGGAGGTGTACCGCTTGAACAAATCAAGGGCCTCGCGTCAGCGCCTCAGCAACCCATTGTTCCAGCGTTGTTCGCCGCCTTGAACGAGAGCATCAAGGCCGACAGGGCGAGCGCAGGGGGGCAAGCCCATGAAGGCCACGAAGGCCACGAAGTCAATTAAGAACCAACTCCCGAAGCTCAAGAAGTCAAAGTCCCCGCCCCAGCCCAATGCCAAGATCTCGTTCCAGGCGTGGAGGAAGAGGGGGCACAGCAACGCCTGGCACAGTGAGAAGGTCCACGCCATCAGGAATCTGAAGCTGTCTCCCGAGCAGGCTGGAGCCCGCGCGAGTGGGCAGGGAAGGGCGGCTACAGCGAAGTGTGATCAGATGCGTGCAGAGGGGAAGCTCCCAGATTTTGTTGCAGCGTAGTCGGTCTACGCCAGATTCGTCGCGTCGGCTGGCAGCAAGGGGCGCTCGATGCCGCCGCTTTACAGCAGCGCGATACCTTCGCAACTGCGCAGAAGGAAGACATCGTCAACATCACCATCTCATCCCCATCACCGTCATTCCCAACATTATCACCCCCCTGCCCCTTTGTAATCTACGTCGCAATCGGCCCCGCCCTTGATCCATAAACTGGCCGTAAACCGGTGTCCAAGGGGCCGTTCGGGGTCTTAGGTCGCTTCCGATTCCTATTGGGATCCCTGGGGTGGGCCATCATGCGCCAAGCGTTACCTTACAATGAAGTGTTATCAAACTGCCAATGTCTCACCTTGGTAGCCTTCTCTGTCTCCTCGGGCCTCCTCCTCCTCCTCCTCCTCCTCCTCTGTCTCCTCCGTTCTGACGCGTCCTGCGCTTGTTCTCATGTCTCGCGGGTATGACTGCTAACGGCGCTAAGGGTAGATGCCGCCTGCACGTCTCATAGTAACGGAAATGGTTCGCATGATATTGTCAGGGGCATCTCGCTGGCAAAACTACGTGGTGCAGTACACGAGACACGTGGGCTACTCAACTCAGCCCAGCTTAGCCCAGCACAGCCATGCATGCACACTTTATTATGGGTTGCGATTGGTCTTTCGCTGGCATCGCGCTGACAATGCTCGACGCTTCGCGTATTCCCACCAGCAAGGGCACGCGGTGGGCGATCGCCGATGGGGAACCGTGTTTCGGGAGGACCATAACGCCCACACAGCCATGGGCGCTGCCTTCCCTGGACTCAGGCAGGTTGCGGGAAAGCACATGAAGAGTGGGGCCCTCAAGCTCACCGCCATCGACTCCAGCCAGGGTGGTGAGGCAGACATCGTAATCGTACTGACCACCAGGAGCAACGGGAAACACAATTGGGGCTTTGTCGACGACGCCAAACGCCTGAACGTGGCAATCACTAGGGCCAAGCGGAATATCCTGATGTTGGGAGACGGGCGCATGTTCGCCAATGCCACCTGGTCCCAGCTGCGTGTGCTCTCTGAGTACGGGCGCTTGACCCGCCTCTGGGTCCGATTCGGGAGCGGCGCAACTGCTGGCCACAGGAGATCCCTGGTCATAGACGAGAGCTTTGACCCACTGCCCGACCTCGCCACCTGGGCACCGTCCCCCGTCGCCTGGAGTTGCGATGCAAAGGGAGAGAACGGGCGAAATGAGCTCGATGCGGCCAAAAGGAAAGCCCGCGACGCCCAGGCGAGCGGCTTCGCCGAGCGCTACAACACTCCGCTGGCCGAGGACTTCGACTGGGACTCCCTGGGTAAGCTCATCTCGGCCGGCCTCAACGAGATCCTCTCGACGCCTGCCTTCCACGTGCTCATCTATCTGGTGGCGGGGCTACACCCGCACGAGTTCTCGCTGGCAGAAACGCCGCGACAGACTCGACCGCAAGGCGTGGCCGCACCTGGGCTTCCTGCCCGACATGTCCCTGGGTCTAGACGCGACCAATCTAGTTTACAACATGCTCTGGGCAGCCATTGTGTGGTCATTCGGCCTTGGCGCTCCCTGGGAGGGCGCAAACCACGCAGTGCACGACGACCCCATCCCCCCGGTGCCGCACGTCAAGGGACGACGTGTAACACTCTATGATCGACGCCAGTGCACCCCCAAGGGACTCTTTCGGCAGGTTCCCCAGGCGTGGAGTGCAGCAACCAATGACTGCTGCAGACACAGGAAGCACCCTGGGATAGCTGGCCTACAGGAGATTCTCAGCGGCGCCCCCGACGACCCAAAGTGAGACCAGCTCCGGAATCAAATTAAAGACACAGACGGCCTCCCCATGGAATCCTGCAAGACCCGGTCGCTCTTGGTCGTCATGATGTTAATGCTCCGCGAGCCACGCGTGTTCTTGTGGCCTTTCCCTCACGCAGAGCAGGCTGGGGATGTGATCGAAGCCATCCTGGGCTTCTGTGTCCCATGGCAATAAGCGCACCGAGGGTTCGGGCACGACTTCGCAAGCACCTGGGGACTCACGCTGGACGACCTGGCTGACCTCCACGGTCGCATCGAGGCAATCCTGCCCCACATCTCCAAGCTCGTAGCGGTGGCGCACCACCACCCGGACGCGCAGGCAGCTGGCTGCCCGCAGACCTGGAGTGAAATGGACCGGCAGGACTTTCAGCTGAAGGCGCCGATGCTCGTCCTCGAGAAGATCGTCCCAGCCGCCTCCCTGGCCCCCCTGGGTACGCACCGCTGCTCGGTGTGCGCGCTTCACGTCGCGCTCGCGGGCTCCGACGCCTCCCTGGGTGACGACGATCGGCGTGCTGAGCTCGCCTACATCGGCGGCGGATTCGCGCTATCCAACACCGACCTGAACGCCCCCTTGCCGTCCAACCCTGCCCCGGGCACCAAGCAGGACCCTCCGCACATTTCCGACGACAGGCTGACAGCCGAACAGAAAAACGGCAGGTTCAAGTGCGACAGGTGCGGTAAGGACCAGCTACGCTCCACAGAAGACACGTGGATATCCGACGACGCATGCCTGATGGTAGCACAGAACCGGCCCCGGGCCTACCTCGACGGTGCAAACATGGGGTGGCACTGCGAGATCTGCTGGATCCGACACCTGGAGGACCAGGGCATCCCAGCACCAAGCGGCGCAACAGTAGCGGACAAGGTCAAGGAACACGAGCAGCAGAGGATCGGTGCCGCAAGCGGCAAGAAGGCGGATGCCCTCCCCTCCCTGGGTCATCTCCCACTTGGCTTTGGATGCAGCCCCCAGGCGGACACGAGATCGCTGTCGGAGCTCATCATGACGCCGACGGGCATGCAGATCCCTGAGCGCGCCAACACCACCATTCCCATCCTACGGGTCAGGGATGAGCGGTTCGGCCTCGAAGCTGCGGAGAACAAATTCTACTCCGCACGGCGCGACACATGCCCCCAAGGGGCACCGCTCCTCGTCTGGAACACCGGAGCACCTCCCCTGGGCTGCTTCAAATGGAAGCCAGCGGAGGGGGCAGGGGTTCCCGAGCAAGCTGGGCTGCCTCCCATCGAGCGGCGAGCCATAGCCTGGTGGGAGCGCAACTGGAACGCCACTTGGTGCTGCCGACAGCGCCTGGTCCCCGTATGGAACATCGGTCCTGCAACCTTGGACCACATCCTTGATAGAGACTACAGGGCGCTGTGCCCAGCCGAGGCCCCTGTCCTCCCAACGCTCAACAGCCAGATAGTAGCGGAGGTGCCAGTGGACATTTTCAGATCCCTTCCATGGATAGGCGCTGGCGCCAAGGCCCAAGATCGCTTCGCCAAGGCTGGGGCGGCAAACCTCCCTGGGTCTAGCGCCTCGGGTGGAGCGGCCCCCGCGGCCGAGCAAGCCCCCAGGACTCTTGCACAGCTCATGGAACTCCTGCCAGAGCTGCCAGTCCCGCAGGGGCCGCTCCTGGACAGCAGGGACGTCAACAACCCCACGCTGAGCCCAGACGACCCCAGGAGCGGATCGGGCAGCGGAGACGTGGTTGTTCAGCGACTCCTGGTGACCTACCTCCGGGACTTCCACCCTGGACTGGGCTACACTTGGCGACAGTTCTGTCGCGGCCATCGCGATGGCAGCATCCCAGAGCCTAATAACGAAGAAGCCTCCTGGCCAGTCGGACAGTTGACGGAGTTTCTCAGGACGGCGCACGGCGAATGCATCTCGAAGGATTGTTCTCCGCTCAACCAGCCCTGGGAAGGCAAACGGCTGGCCGCCGCGCGGGTCGTCTCCCACCTCACCAACGGCGAAAAGCACAAGGAGTCCTGGGAGAAGCACGCCTTGGCCCTCGCCCCGGCGAGCGGCTTCAACCCCGTCAGACACGAGATGGGCACGCTGACGAGTTTCCTACTCAGCCTCGGCGCCGACGCCCTGGCCTCGGCAACCATTGCCCCCCTTGCCGAGTCGCACGTGCAGACAATGAGTGAGGACAGACCAAACACCTCTACTGCGGCTGGTGCAGACAACCCCCTGGGCACGAAAGACGACGACACGCGTCTTGGCAACCCGAATGTGCTTCACCACGCTGCCAAAGACGAGGACGGTGAAGACGAAATCCCTCCTATTGAAAAAGCGGATTCAGCCGACTATGGATGCCCCCGAGAGTCTCCTCCTCCTGGATCCTGCACGGGCTCGGCCACGGAGGTCGACGACGATGGCCCCGGCGACAGGGCGCCTCAGCAGAGCCCAACGGCAGACAGCATGGAACCCAGCTCCGACCGCGACCCGATAGCCGCCTGGGGTGGCCCAGCCAACACCGACCAAAATGCCAGTGGGACCAGGGGACCAGATCACGACGAAGTCCCCCGCGACAGGGGTGATGCGCAGGGTCGTCGCCCCCATCTGCGTAACCCACAGGCATCTGGCCATGCGCTTGCCTACTCTCGATCAGCGGAGCGACGCGCACTCAACCAGCTGACCGACGCCCATGGAGGCCCCATGTACAAGGCCTGGTCGGGCTCCGTGGACTTGGAGCGCCGCGGAGAGCCACCCGCCAAGCGCATCACCAGACACCAAACGGAGTTGGGTGGAGTATTCTGTGCTCTGTGGACGGCCTACACACAAGGCATTCGGCTCCCTGGGTCCAGGGGGCCCAAGTCAGACCCGAGGCTGCACTCGGACGCGACCATCAACAAGGTTTTGGATGACTGGAAGGGTTGCGGATACAACGCCTACTTGATGGACAGGAGGTTCAACTTCCGCATCGATTGGGCAACAGCGCGGGCCGAGTACCAGCGCCACACCCGGCCCGACGGCACGGGCAAGGGCAACCACCAGCAGAGCAGCTGGCGCGAGCGGGCGACTAGCTCCTGGGGCGCCTGGGACACCTGGCAGAGTGACTGGAACGCTGGCTGTCACGACGACCGTTGGCAGTCAGGAGGCAAGCGTGGCGGAGGCAGGCCCGACGAACGTGGGGGGGAAAGGCAACGATGGGGCGACTGAGCTCCCCTCCCACCCATCCTATCACCTAGAGGGACAGGTATATCGACCGTGCTTCACACTTCGCGCAGCCTTCAGCTGCCTCCCGGTGCTCTCTCAACCCGTGTGGCAGCCGTGTTGCCTCCCTCCCTGGTACACGCATTTCCTGCCTTTGGACCCAAGTGTGTCGACCAGCAATACCATCTGCATTGCAGCGCGGGGGAGTGCTGCGTGCAGACCCTAGTTGGCCCCTGGCCCCGCTGTAGTTGTTCTCACTTCTGGCCCGGGCGGATCCGTCCCCGGCCGCGTGGCTTCGTGACCGACGGAAGTGCTCCGCCACGTCTCAGTCCTGAGTCGCGCTCATAATCCCTGGGTTTTCTCTCAAGAACAGCAGCCTTCCGCTGCTCCTCAGACACCAGACTCGTTTGTCGGCATCCCGCCGCCCTCCCTGGCACGTGCACTTCCTGCCTTTGGACCAAAGTGTGTGTACCAGCAATGCCGTCTGCATTGCAACACCACGTGTTGCGTGTGGTCATAGTGGCCCCAGGCCCCGCTGTAGCTGTTTTCACCTTGCCAGGCTCGCCCCGGCCCGCGGCTCTGCGTCCGACGCAATGACGGCTTCGCCTCGTCGCACCCAGAACCGCGCTTTTACTCCCTGGGTTTCCCCAAGATACTTCGGCCTTCAGCCGCGCTTCTCCACCTTCCCTGGGAGCGACCCTGGGCTTGGACTCATCGTCAGTGGGTCTCAACGTTGTTCAGGCGGTCTTATGACGTGGGTCGCCCCGCTGCGCCGGCGGAATGCCCACCTGGTCCGCTGAGGCCGTGCTCTGACTGAGTCGCAGGCGTTTTTCGCACATGACTTCACAGTCTTGCAGCGGTTGGCCCAGGCGTGCTACCCCTGTGGTTAGTGGTGCACCGTTCGCCGCGAGGGCCTGCGCGCACTGACGTCACCCCACCGTCGCTCCCACGCTCGACCTGGTTGAGCGGCCACTCCCTGGGCCACTTCGTGACTACGGATTGCTCGTGCTGCAGTGGGCATGCGGCAGCGCAGCTTTCTCTGAGCGCTTTTCCTCTTACTGGCCCCTCAGCATGGTTGGAGAGCCGCTCTTTGTTCTGTCACTTAGTTGCTTCCTGGCACGCGCCCCGGCACCCTCGATTGGCCGACGTGTCTCTCGCCAAGGTCGGGGGCAGGTGTACCCCTGCACTGCGTCACATCATGTCGTTGATCTCTCGCGTGCAGACGCATCCCTCCGCAGTTGTTACGAGGTTGACTATGGTTGTCAATAACTTCAGGCGTGTCCTATCAGCCGCTGGATGCGTTCTCTGAAACTTTCGACGGTTCGCTGGCGCTGTCAGAGACCTTTCTCCCTGCTGGACGACGTCAGCTCTTTTGCCTACGGTCTCGCTCATACCCGACAGACACCCTGGGCTCTCTGACACCCCTCATGCACGGAGACTGATCCCCATTACCTTGTGATTGTCGGACCGACACGATCCATGACTGGGGATGTGCGTCGCGCCATTTCGGCAGCGTCCTCCCTGCTTCCTGGGTGGCTGTTCCCTTCAGACTCCCTGGGCTGCAGTTTGCACCGCCGCCTGACCCGCGCCCCCCCCGCGCGCGCCCTGCTAATTCGTCACGGCCGCAGCCCGACCGTGACGCGCCGCCGCTGGTGCTTCCGCCTGCGGCAGTAAAAAAAAGTACACCCACCAGCCCATTCAGCAACGATCAGCAGGGGAGTTGGTGAGTTAACGCATGCAGTCGCGCAGCCGACTTCGAGAACACAAGCATCACACATATATTCCCGCATTGAAATCTAAGATGGAAGTCCGTGCAAGTTACGATGGTGCCTCGATGAGAGGTGAGGGGTATTTCGATGACTCGTAATGGTTGTTGCACTGATTTGTATCTTAAGCTCGCGTGCGTTTCGAGACTTGGAGGCATCTTGGGGCCCTCTTGGGAATCTCTTGGGCCCCTCTTGGGGCCTCCCGGGGCTCTTTCTTGGGGCTCGCCTGAGGTACTCTCAGGGCCTTATTGGGGCTTCTTGGGGCTCTTTTGGGGCGTCTTGGGCCCCCCCTTGGGGCTCCTTTGGAGGGTCTTGGGGCGTTCGTGGGGCTCTTGGGAGTGGTCTGGGAGGCCTCTTGGGGCCGCCTTAGGCCGCATTGATGAAGCAAAATGGGGGGGGGGGGGGGGGGGAGGGGCAATTCTTGCCCCCCCCCCCCTTCCCCCTCCCCCCCCCCCCCCCCTCGGAGGCTCAAACATGCCGCCTTGGGACCCTCTTGGCCCGCTCTTGGAGCGCTCTTGTGCGCTCTTGGGGCCGTCTTGGGGCTTTCTTGGGCCCCTCGCGGGGCTGCCTTGGGCCATCTTGGGGCCATCTTGAGGCCTCGAGAGCCCTTCGGAGGCGGACAAGCGAGAAGGTAAACAAACATTGATGTTCTTGAGGTTTTGGAAGGGTTCTGGCCTCTTGGGGGTCCTTGGAGGCTTCCGAAAGCACTTGGGACCGTCTTGGGGCCGTCTTGAGGCCTCTTGGACGCGCGTCGGAGGCTATATTGACCCGTATACCGCTGTCTTGGGCCATCTTTGAGGCCATCTTGCGCTCGGAGCCATATTGCGCCATCTTGGACGCGGCTGCGGGCCCGCCCCCCCCCCCCCCCCCCCCCCCCCCCCGTTTCAAGCGCAGGGAGGGGGGGGGGGAGGTAAACCCCCCGAGCAGGGAAAGGCAGGGGGCTGGGAAAGGAACCGCCCTAGACCACCTGCGCCCAGAAGGCTGGCGGGATTGCCTGTGCTGTTGTGTGGGGTCCTTTCGTTCATTTCTGGTCGGCTTCCCGTGTGCCGCGCCGTGTCAGAGCATTCGCAATAACCCCCCCCCCCCAATTGCGCGATGTGCAGTCCGACGTTCCGCCCGCAAAGTCTGAGGCTCAAGCGAGAGACCTGAAGCATGCCGGATAGGTTTGCTCCGTTTTCTGGAGTTGTTTTTAACATGAATGGGGATGGCCAGCCGACGCGTTCCCTGCAGCCCCGCCATGCGCCGCCCCGCCAGGACCTCGGAACGAAGACGGGAGGAGGATGAGGAGCGGAGGAGGATGCGGAGAGTGACAAGGAGGAGGATGAGGAGAAGGATAGTGAGGAAGACAGGAGCAGGAGGAGGAGGGGGGGGCGGAAGAGGAGGAGGAATGGAGGAGGAGGGAAGGAGGATAATTAACGTGTATATGGAACAGTAAGGGCGGGGGGAGGAGGAAGAGGCGTCGTCCGACTCCCAGCCTTCGACCTTCCCGCGGCCGTCTGGCACCTCTTCTTTGCCGACTGCCATGGGCCCCAGAGGGCTCGAGCTGGCGGAACAGGAATCGGCGGATGATAAGCCGTCTACTACCGCGCGGTTTTTTTCCATCATGCGGATTCCGTCCTCCTCCTCCCCATCCTCCTCCTCCTCCTTCTCCTCCTCCCCCATCCTAGCTCCTCCTCCTCCGCCCCCTCTCCTCCTGCTCCTGCTCCTCCTCCTCATCCTCCTCCCCTCCTCCTCATCCTCCTCATGTTCCTGATGTGATGCATTCTCCCCCTCCTCCTCCTCCTCTGTGCTATGCGTCCCCGCCTCCTCCTCCTCCTCATTCATCCTCCACCTTTGGTATGGCACGCGATCTTCATGTTCTTATTGTGGTTCTGATTTGTCTTCTTCGCTGCAGTGGTGATCCTTGCCGCGCGAGGGTCCGCCCTCTCCCGCGCCGACACCTCCTCTCCCTCCGCCTCCTGCTTGCTCCTCCTGTCCCATCCTCACCTCAACGGTGAGGTGGTTTTGTTGCGACCCTCAGCTTAGGGCGAGCCTGCGCCAGCGAGCCCCGCCAGTCGCCCCTTGCAGGCCTTGAGTGACGTCGGCGCCGATCCCGAGATCGTGGAGGTGGCCAATAGCCCGCCAGGCACGGCTGCAGCGAGCTCGGTCCAGCACTCGTTCGACGAGAACGTGTCCGCACTGACCGACATCGGAACCATCGTGGCCACGTGGGATCCCATGCCGACGAAGTACAACACTGAGCTGCGCGATGGCATCGACACCCTGAAGGTGAAGATCGCGGAGGCGCAGAGCATGGTGGCCACTAGCCCACCAACGAGATTCCTGGCCTCTCTTCTACAGGAGAAGGTGGCCTGCAACCCTGACCTTACTCCTCGTCCTTGACTTTGGCACGCCCTGAGAAGCTTCGATACGTTGCGATTCCGCAATGCGACGTCCTGCGGAGGGGCGCGTCGGGATCACAAGGTGGGAGGGGGCGCGGGAGGTGTCATCGGCATGGACGTGGGGAAGTTCGAGGCCTGTCAGGTGGACGACCGTCGCGTTGAGTACCAGGAGATGCAGAGCATCATGAAAAACTATGCCGACCCTGAGCGCCAGTCCGTCAAGCGCCACGCGAGTGACCCTGTCTCGCCGCCCTCGAACTCCAAGGCGGGGAAGACCGATCCTTTGCTGCTCGAGGACACGTTGCCACCGCTCGGTTTCGAGCGCAGTGACTCGCAGCCGCCGCCGCTTCAGTAGGGGGATGCCCAGCGTGATCCACGCATCTGGCCTCGATTTAATTTTGCGCCGGCTGCTCGCCTGCGCTTCGGTCGGCCTGAGATCGCACGGCGCCGCTCGAGCTTCGAGTGGTCTTCTGCGACGCTGCGAGACATGGCAAGCCGCTTCAGAGTACCTTCCAATCTCGCACTGCAATAGCACAGGTTCCTCATCCTCTTTCTCCTCCTGCCTTCTCCACCTCCTCCTCCTCCTCTTCCTCCTCCTCGCTCCTCGCCCTTCTCCTCCCTCCTCTTGCCCCCCTCCTCCTCCTCCTTCCCCCCTTTCCCCCCCCCTCCTCCTCCTCCTCCTCCTCCTCCCCTATTGGAAGTCTTCCCGCGCTCCTTTCCAGAGTCTTCTAAGAGTTCAGGCGCCCCCAAGGGCCTCCAGAAATATCCAGGGTCAGGGCTTCAAAGGTCCTCAGAGTGAAAACTGATCATCGATTCCTATTGGCCTCCAGGGGGGCCAACATAGACTCGTAGGTCCTGCAGACCGCGGGGTGGGGGGGGGGGAAGGAGGGGGGGGGGGGGGGGAGTTTGCGAGAGTAAACATTCAGACTTGCACCGCTGGGCCCTGCCCGCGCCCGTCAGCGCTCGCACTTGACCCCGTCGGAGTCCGTTCGAAGCAGGTCGCGCCGTGCATGCGAGATCCTTGGCGCGGGCTTACGTCGTCCTGACCGTTTCTCTGATGCATTGCGGGACCCGTCGCCAGCAGCGGCGAGAGCGACAGCATGGCACCAGCCCAGGAGGGGGAGAGAAAAAAAAAAAAAAAAAAAAAAAAAAAAAAAAAAAAAAAAAAAAAAAAAAAAAAAAAAAAAAAAAAAAAAAAAAAAAAAAAAAAAAAAAAAACGAATTCTGCCATATTCTGTCGGCTTTGTGTTCCCGATTTCTGACAGAAAAAACAGGAACAAACAGAATTCCGGCGAGTCTGTTTTTTGGGGGGCGACAGTATTCTGTCGGGGAGGTTTTCGTGTTTCCCCCAACCATCCTGTGGTGTTGGGTCTTCGTTTTGAAGAGACGTCGCCCCGCGTTCCTTTCTCCTCCCCCTTCCTCCTCCTCCCCTTCCTCCCCCCTCCTCCCCCTTCCCGCGCGCATTCTGGCACGCCCCGCACGCGTTTCGTGGCCCCATAGGGAGCTCCACCGAGGGCCCCAGTGGCTGCGCCCGCATGCGGTTCCACCCCCCATTCTGGCACACCCCTCACACGCTTCGTGGCCCCATAGGGAGCTCCACCGAAGGCCCCAGTGGCTGCGCCCGCGTGCGGTTCCACCCCCCATTCTGGCACACCCCTCACACGTTTCGTGGCCCCATAGGGAGCTCCACCGAAGGCCCCAGTGGCTGCGCCCGCATGCGGTTCCACCCCCCATTCTGGCACACCCCTCACACGTTTCGTGGCCCCATAGGGAGCTCCACCGAAGGCCCCAGTGGCTGCGCCCGCATGCGGTTCCACCCCCCATTCTGGCACACCCCTCACACGTTTCGTGGCCCCATAGGGAGCTCCACCGAAGGCCCCAGTGGCTGCGCCCGCATGCGGTTCCACCCCCCATTCTGGCACACCCCTCACACGTTTCGTGGCCCCATAGGGAGCTCCACCGAAGGCCCCAGTGGCTGCGCCCGCATGCGGTTCCACCCATTCTGGCACACCCCTCACACGTTTCGTGGCCCCATAGGGAGCTCCACCGAAGGCCCCAGTGGCTGCGCCCGCATGCGGTTCCACCCCCCATTCTGGCACACCCCTCACACGCTTCGTGGCCCCATAGGGAGCTCCACCGAAGGCCCCAGTGGCTGCGCCCGCATGCGGTTCCACCCCCCATTCTGGCACACCCCTCACACGTTTCGTGGCCCCATAGGGAGCTCCACCGAAGGCCCCAGTGGCTGCGCCCGCATGCGGTTCCACCCCCCATTCTGGCACACCCCTCACACGTTTCGTGGCCCCATAGGGAGCTCCACCGAAGGCCCCAGTGGCTGCGCCCGCATGCGGTTCCACCCCCATTCTGGCACACCCCTCACACGTTTCGTGGCCCCATAGGGAGCTCCACCGAAGGCCCCAGTGGCTGCGCCCGCATGCGGTTCCACCCCCATTCTGGCACACCCCTCACACGTTTCGTGGCCCCATAGGGAGCTCCACCGAAGGCCCCAGTGGCTGCGCCCGCATGCGGTTCCACCCCCCATTCTGGCACACCCCTCACACGTTTCGTGGCCCCATAGGGAGCTCCACCGAAGGCCCCAGCTGGCTGGCTCGCATCGCGCGTGGCTCCCCTGCCTCGCATTTCATTTCGGCGCACCCCTCACGCGGTTCGTGGCCCCATAGAGAGCTCCACCGAAGGGCCCAGTGGTTGCGCTCGCATGCGTGTCCACGCTCTTTTTTTCGGCACGCCCTTCACACGTCTCGTGGCCCCATAGGGAGCTACACCGAACGCCGCAGTGGCTGCGCTCGCATGCGGTTCCACCCCTCATGTCGGCACACCCCTCACACGCTTCGTGGCTCCAGAGGGAGCTCCACCGAAGGCCCCAGTGGCTGCGCTGGCATGTGGTTCCCCCCCCCCCCCCCCCCATTCTGGCACACCCCTCACACGTTTCGTGGCCCCATAGGGGGCTCCACCAAAGGTCCCAGTGGCACTGCCCGCTTGCGTCCGCCACCACCCAGCACAGCCTTTGTCCCCTGCGCTTCGCCCACGCAGAACAGCGCGCGCTTCGTGGCCCTATAGGGCGCTCCACCAAAGGCCCCAGCGGCACCGCCCGCATGCGTCCGCCACCACCTTGCACAGCCCTTGCTCCCTGCTTGCGTTTTACCCACCCAGTGCAGCGCTTCGTGGCCCCATAGGGAGCTCCACCGAAGGTCCCAGTGGCACCGCTCGCATGCGTCCGCCACCACGCAGCACAGCCCTTGCTGACCGCGTCTCACCCACCCAGTACAGCGTTTCGTGGCCCCATAGGGAGCTCCACCGAAGGCCCCAGTGGCACCGCCCGCGCGCGTCCGCCACCACCCAGCACAATTGCGGCATTCACAACTGCATATGGTTGGGTCCTTCGCCAGGCTAATTTACCGGCGACACGCGCCGGCAGAATTATGCCGGGGGGGGGGGGGCTGGCAGACATGCCAGAATTATATATATATATATATATATATATATATGTGTACATATATATATATATATATATATATATATATATATGTACACACATATATATATGTATATATATGTATATCTGTCGGCGAAGCCGCCTTTCTGTCGGCGGGCCCGTCCGTGGGCCATTTCGGCACGAACTCGCCCGAGATCGGGCCAAGGTCTTCCTTTTGCGCGTGTAGTTTGTCTGCCTCTCACACGCCGCCCGAGAAGGCCCCGAAAAAGGCGCTGACCACTCCTATCGTGGACAAAAAGGATTTGGAGGCAGCCCGGCAAATTATCCAGGACCAGGCCGAGCTCAAGAGGCAGAGGTCGAACGTGGCATACTTCCTGCAGTCCACTGGCCAGCGCGAGGCGCATTCGGAGCTGGGCAACGCGGCTAAACAAGAGTTTCTCGAGAAGCACCTGGCAGATAGGATCGGCAAGGGAACGGTCGAAACTTTGGAGACTACTAAACAGATCGTCGGGCTGCAGACCGACGCGTCATTGTTCAAGTGGCAAGGCGAGCAGCAAATGATCGACGGGATGGGCGAGGAGAAAGCGCTGGCCCAGATCGCTTCAGGAGACTTGCTTTGGTTGCCACGTCACCTCATGCAGTTCCATTTCGGCCATTCGGCTTGAGTTCGGCGCCTCAGTGGCGAGGCGGGGCCGTTTCGATATTGGGGGAAAGGCGAGACAAGGGGGGGGGGTCAAGGGCAGAGCCAGCTTTTCAAGACCCGGAGGGTTTGGGCGATGGGGCAAGTCCTGGGAGAATTGCCGATTTGGTATTGCATGGGTAGACGTAAGTTGCAGCCGTGGCAAGGACGCTTGGAGAGCAGGCCTGACAAGGTCACGAATAAGCACGGGGAGTGGCTCACATAATACAAAATCTGGGCGGACACAGGAGGTCGCGAGGAGCAAGCCCGCAACGACCAAACGTTCAAGGGCAGGAGGTCAACGGCGACTCCGCCAAGGAAGCCTTGCAGAACATTGCGGATGCCGCGTCTATCGTGCGGGGGGGGGGGGGGGGGGGGGGACAAGGCCGAGAGCCTCGCGCAGCCTGCCGATATTAAGAAGGAGCTTGGAGTGCCTGCTGCCCATGGTGGCGATGAGACTTCGCCGATGGTCATCCACAAGAAGACGATCGAGGGTCTGAGGAGTGACCCTCGCAAGCCCCTTCGCAACCTCGGCGACGCCATCACCGCGCTGAAGAGCATGTTCGAAGACACTGGCAAGGGCAAACACACGGCGGCGTTGCACGAGGACGTCAAGAACGCCATCCCGCGCGTTGTAACCCTGCACCCGAAGGCCGAGGCGCTGGTCACCAAGAAGGTGAAGGACGAACCGGTCATCCTGTCCCTGGCCGAGCCCATCGACGGGGAGCACGAGAAATTCAACGAGATGAAAGAGCATTTCGACCGCATGGTGCCGGCCCCGAAGCGTTCAAAAACAGAGGCCGCCTGAGACAGCACAGCCAGAGCGTTGACAGCACGCGCGATGGAGGGGCCATCGCAGCGATCGCGGGCGCCCTCGAGTCTTCGAGGCACGCTGGCATCAGCGCACTCCTGTTTCCAACATCCCGTCCCTCTTCTTCCTGGCTCCTGGTCTCGCTCCTCCTCCTGCTCCTCGCCCCTCCTCCTCTTCATCCCCTGTTCCTCCTCCTGCTCCTCCTCCTCCTCCTCCTACTCCTCCTCCTCTTGCTCGTGTTCCCTCGCCCCTTGCCCGAAGATTCTTCAAAGGGTTCAGGCGCCTCCAAGGGCCCCCGCAGGATCGAGTCTCCAGGGCCCCCCCAGGGCCCCAATGGTTCCCAGAGAACTGCGCCTCGAGTGTTAAGGGCCCCCAGGGGGGAGGAGGGGGGGGGGGGGGGGTGCTCGCCAGCCCTTTGGGCGCAGGTGGTCTAGGGCGCCCCCCTTTCCAACCTCCTCCCGCCCCCTGCTCGGGGGGTGTGCCCCCCCCCCCCCCCGCCCTGCGTTTGGACGGGGTGGGGGCGGACCCCATAGCCGCGTCCAAGATGGCACGAGGTGGTTCCAAGAAAGCCTCCGAGAGCGCAGGATGGCCTGCAATGTGGCCCAAGATAGCCTCCGACACGCGTCCAAGAGGCCTCAAGACGGCCCCAAGACGGTTTCAAGTGCCCTCCGACGCCTCCAACAAGCCCCCCCCCCCAAAAAAAAAAAAAAGAGAGGCCCAATTCCTTCAAACACTTCGAGAACACCAATGTTTTTTTTTTGCCGCCTCGCATTTTCGCCTCCGAAGGGCTCTCGGGGGCCCAAGATGGCCCAAGACAGCCCCAAGAGAAGCCCAAGAGAGCCCCAAGGCGGCCCCGAGAGCGCTCCATGAGCGGGCCAAGAGGGTCCCAAGACGGCATGTTTGAGCTTCCGAAGGGAGGGATGGGGGGGGGGGGGGGGAAGGGAGGGAGGGGGGGGGGAGGGGGGGGGGCGTGTGTGCGTGGTGGTGGTGGTGGTGTGTGTGTGTGTGGGGGGGGGGGGGGGGGCAATGCCTTCGTTTAGCAATTAGGGCCATGACGGCCACGAGAGGCCTCCCAGAACCCCCCCATCCCCCCTTCCCACCGAAAAAAATACAAATACACAAGAGGGCTCCCAGACCCTCAAAAAACCCAAGAGGGCCCCAAGACGGCCCCAAAAGAGCCCCGAGAAGCCCCAAGAAGGCCCCAAGAGGACCTCAGGAGAGCCCCGAGAAAGAACCCCAGGAGGCCCCAAGAGGGGGCCAAGAGAATCCCAAGAGGGCCCCCAGATGCCTCCAAGTTTCGGAACGCACGCGAGTTTAAGATACAAATCAGTGCAACAGCCATTACGAGTCATCGAAATACCCCTCACCTCTCATCGGAACACCAGCGTAATTTGCACCGTTTGTCATCTTAAACTTCAATGCGGGAAGCCATGTCCGATGCTTGTGTTCTCGAAGACGGCTGCGCGACTGCATGCGTTCTGCCGCCCCTGATTCACCAGCTCCCCTGCTGATCGTTTCTGAATGGGCTAGTGGGGATGCGCGAAGCGTCAAGCATTGAACTCTAAGGCGCTGCAAACTACGGGGGTGAAGGAGGAGGAGGAGGAGGAGGAAACAGAGTGGTTCAGATCTCCCCCCCAAGTCTCCCAACTTGGCGAACCAAATTTTCACGTGGCCCCAGGCCCCCGGCGAAGCTGCCGTGTCAGGAGATCTAGGTCGATACCCACATCCCAAACCACTTGATCATGCATGGCGCCCTCAGTAGCATTTCGGCTCACACACGCACAAGTTGTTTTCAGCTTGCGAGGGAACTACATGATTCCATGAACAGATGTGCACGCGCTTTTTTCTGCGTTGTTTGCGTTCGTCTTCTGCAGTTGTATTCGCCCAATGGTCAACGGCAGCCTTCGAAAAAGAGTCCGCGAACCGTGTGGTGATCTTCTGGAGCTCGCCGCTGCGCCGGCCTCAGGCTCGCGACGGGGTGGCGCGAGGCAGAGGCTGACAACGCCGCCAGTTGCCCAGCCGCCTCTCGGTTGCGGCATCAAGCGCAGGGCAGCAGGCGAAGAGATCGGCCCCAGCCCGCCAGTCAAGGCGGCAACCCCATTGAAGGACTCGCTGCGCCGAGATTGGGCCAGGGGGAAGCTATCAGCGAACAAGGTCCTGGAGTATGCTTGGGGCGCGAGTCAGCAAGGGGCAGAAGGCGTGGGCCGCCTGTGCCAGAAACTGGATGACCCCAAGCATGCCCATCGGAATCTGGTCAGAGCCTTGGGCTGGCCCGAAGGCGCCCCTGGGGTTGAATGGATAAGTATGTCTTCTGATGGAGGTATCAAGCCTCATCCCATCTTTGATCCATGCTTCCTTTGGGAAGAAATATATAAGAAAGGTCATGCGTCCTTCGCGAACAAGCTTCGTGACCAGCAGGGTGATATCAGAGATTTCTGGGCCAATGTGCGAAATAATGCGATTTACACGTCGGCTCGTGACTAAATTGATGATACGTTGTCCGTCCCATTGACGATTCACGGAGACGGCGCGGCCACGCGCAAGACAGATTGGGCCCTTTACAATCAGTTGGGCAAGTCTGCTTAGCAAGGGGGCGACGAGGGAAACGAATTTCGTTTATACTGTTGTTCAAAAGTCTCAGATGGCTGCAAACACGCTCGAGGTACTTTTCGCAGACCTTGCGAAGCGAATGAATGCCCTCAGTGATGGGAAGAACGTCAACGGCGCGGCTTTGGATTCTGATGGATATCGAGGTGCTGTCGTCATGCTCCGCGGTGATTGGGAATTCTTCACACAGGCGCTTGGTTTTTCCTAGATAGGATTCGTCACCTAGAATGTGCTGGATGTGCTCGGCTTCAAATTATATCAATGCAGACCTCTTGTGGACAAAGAGGGGCTGGCGGAGCACTCGCGCCACGCACGAGACCTACCTGCAGGAGCTCAGGGGCAGCGGACAGCCATTGCCTGCATTATTTCAGATCGTAGCCTTGAGGCTGGAGGGCATAGCCCTCGATTGTCTACGCGTTCTAGACCAGGGGTTTTCGTTGCGCATTATCGCCAACACATTCGCGCCTAGGACTCCGGGGTAGAACACAACAGGTTCAAACACAGTGCCCCCAAGACGACATCAAGTCATGGTGTGGTCGGAATCGCGGGGCGGCTCGCATTCAAGGGGAACTCGCGTTCGAGCGGCTCAAGACGTCTGGAGACTGGCCAAAGTTAAAAAGCAAA
The DNA here is from genome assembly GCA_963575745.1 of Prorocentrum cordatum. NCBI lineage: Eukaryota > Dinophyceae > Prorocentrales > Prorocentraceae > Prorocentrum > Prorocentrum cordatum. The sequence continues at coordinate 181,919 of CAUYUJ010016096.1, read as the reverse complement.
AGGGGCGGCAACTCGGCATTTGTTTCGTTATGCAGCCGACCTGTGTGCACAGTGCGATTCAGGCTCCATCCATGACCAGCGTCGCACTTCAATGTGCCAGCTGTTGAAACGGTTTTATGATATCATTAGCGCAGAAGGGATGTCTCTGTCAGAATCAGCAAAACAGGAGTTGCTTCCGATATCCGAGTATCTGGTTTCATTGTATATCTCTCTCGCGTCCGAGCCCTTAGAAAAACGTGAGAGAAGGTGGAAGATGACGGGCAAATTTCACAGGTTTCAACACCTTGCGGAAGACCAGGCGCGCGCTGATCAATCCAGCGCGCTCCTGGGACTACGCGGCGGAAGATCTTCAAAAGTTGATCAAGGACATAGCCCTCAGCTGCCGCAGGAATGATTTGCCGCGCATGGTGATTCTCCATGGCTTATCGACACGTTTGAAGGTTGCGACGAGCCGGGCGTTTAAGCATTGCAACTTTCCATATTCAGGTTTTCATGGTCAGACGCGTCGGATATGCGCGCGGGCCTCCAGGCGAGAAAAATCGAGCCAACAAGGGCAGTTAATGCGCAGACACCGCACGCACACGCACACGCGCACACACACACACACACACACACGCGCGCACAGAGACACACGCCCACACACGCACGAAAGTGGAGAAGGACACGGCAAGGTAAGACGGAGGAAGAGCGAGGAAGTGAGACCCGAGGTAACAATTTTACCCTGTCTCCTCCTTCGTCTGGGTCGCCCCTGGGACTAATTTCGTCGCCCTCCTCCCGCTCCTCCTCCTCCTCCTCCTCCTCCTCCTCCTCCCCCCCCCCCCTCCCCGCTCCTCCTCCTCCTCTTCCTCCTGCTCCTCCACCCTCCCCCTCCTCCTCCTCCTCCTCCTCCTCCTCCTCCTCATCCCCCTCTTCCTCCTTCTTCCCCCTCCTCCCTTTTCCTTCTAGCGCTCAAACTAAGGCGGGCCCGCCTGTGGAAAAGGCAGAAGGCGTCAATTCCGCAGAGATGACGGCAACAGCTCCTGTGTATAGGAACGGCGCCTGAGTGGTAGTGCGCCTCCTGACTTCGGGGGTTGGGGCCTCTGGCTGAGGCGCGGCCGGACCGAATATTTTCTTTCTGGGGGCCGGTGGCTCGCGGTGCCCCGCCGGCGCCCCGCCTCCAGCTGAGGCGCGGCCGGGCCAAATCATTCCGGACCAGCGTCCGGTGGCCCACGGTGTCCCGTCTGCGCCCCGCCGGTGCCCCGTCGGTCTCCCGATGATGGTAATGGTGATGGTGATGGCGATGATGATGCCGATGCTGTTGGCCATCGTGGTCATGGTGGTGATGGCGATGGTGGCCCGATGGTGATGATGACGAGGATGGTGTTGACGATGTTCATGCGAATGATGACGGGGATGGTGATGTTGGTGATGAGGATGGTGTCCCAATAATGATGTAGATGATAATGTTGGTGTTGGTGATGATGATGTTGTTGGTCCTGACGATGATGGTATGAAATATGATATGATGATGTGATGATGATTAAGATGATGATGGTGTCCCGGTGATGATGATGAGGTTGATGACGCTGCTGGTAATGGTGATGATGTTGATAATGATGATGGTATCCCGATGATGATGATGGTGATGTTGATGATGACGATGACGACGATGGTGGTGTCCCGATGATGACGATGCTGATGATGTTGATTATGTGGGTGATGCGGTGGTTATGATTCTGATGTTGATGCTGGTGGCCCGATGATGCTGATGCTGGTGCTGATGATGATCCTGGTGTCCCGATGAGATAATGATGATGATGATGGCGGTGATGAGGATGATGGTGACGAGAATGATGGTGCCCCGATGAAGCTGATGTTGATGGCGATGGTGCTGATGATGATAAAGGTGCCCCGATGATGATGATGATGATGATGGTGATGATGTTGTGCATGCTGATGGTGATATGATGGTGACGATAAGGATGGTGGTATTCCTATGATGATGATGCCGTTGCTGATGATGATCTTGACGATGCTGGTGTCCCGATGCTGGTGGTGTTGATGATGTTCTTGATGCTTGTGGTTATGAGGTGATGGTGATGCTGGTGGTGCCCCTATGATGGTGATGATAATGTTAAGGTTGGTGACGTTGAAGACGGTGCTGTTCATGTTGATGATGGTGGCGTTGATTGTGAGATCTGTTGTGATGTCGATAGTGATATCGATAGTGAGACCGAATGCTAGTTCGATTGTGAGACCGGTAGCGGGATCGATTGTGAGATCGGTCGTGAGATCGATTGTGAGATCGATCGTCAGATCGATTGTGAGACCGGTCGAAAGAAATATATCGGGTGAGACCGATTGTGTTATCGATCGAGTGAGACCGATCGAGCGAGACCGATCGCGCGATCGATAGTGAGATCGATAGCGAGACCGATCGAGTGAGACGACGGCCCACCCCCCCGCGAACCCCCTTATCACCAGAAGGGTGGTCGTATAGGTATGCACGGACCGACCCGCGCGCGAGTCACCCAGCGCGTAAGTCCGCGAATTGTCTGGCGCGCTTCGGCGAAAACAGGTCCAAGTTTAAGGATTTATCGGGCGCGCCATCATCGAGCGAGCATGGGGCGCATGGCCTTGCCGTGCCCGGGGGCACTCTGCAGAACGACGCGTTTCGGAAGACCCCCGAAGATGGTGGGTTCTCGACAGTTGAGAAGGATAACCCTGAAGTCGGCGACTTGCCGACAGTTGAAAAAGCGCGACCCGGGGCGGACGTGCTATTTGAGACAGAACGCGCAGCAGCATGGCAGAGGTTTTTCGAGAGGCTTCACGGGGCACGTCAGAGGATGGATCTCCGAGTGATCGTGAGTTCTGTTGCGGGAACAGGCGATTAGAAGGGCGTGAAAGCTTCATTGGGCAGGCCGCTAGCGAGCAGGTTGTGGAATCATTCGCGGATGTGTCGCTTGTTTGTTGACCAGTGCACTGGCGCCCCTAGCTGCGCCCGCGGCCCAGCCGACCTGGCGCGCTCGGGTGTTTTCGGGCAAGACTTCGGGACATCAAGTAGAGACGGCGGAAGCCATGAATTTCGCGGCGCCCCTTTCTCTTATTGCGAAAGACGAGTGTCACAAGCAATGCTTGTGGCACTCGCTTTTAGGCGTAAGACACACAATTCCAACGACTCGTTTCAGAAGGCTGCGCCGCCGAAGCGCCGTTCGAGAGCGCAGGCGCCGCGGGCGTCAGAAATCGTCGCTCTCGTGGGGCTCTCCGTTGCGCTTGACCAATGATGCTTGTTCAGGGTCAACAGCGAAAAGAGTCAGCACTGCGCATTGGGGGAGCCGCCTTTTTTTGGGGCACCGTTCATCAACCACAGAAGCTGCAGCCTTTCTGTTGCGCCTGTGCGACGATGCGAATTGCGCGAGTTTGGGGGTCATCGCGATGGCGCGTTAGCGTCCCCTGGTTCGAGCGGCGACTCCGCCCGCGCAAGGTCTGGCGCGGGGCATTTTCTTCGGTGAGCCCGAAAATGTCCAGATATGAAATCGACCGAGCATGCCTGCCACCCCCTACTGCGACTGCCTAAAGATCAGGGGGTCGCCTGGCAGTCGCCTTCCGACGACCGAAATGTTCGAGCCAGCGCCGTTTCCCGATGGGCGCACGCGAAATCAATGACTTATCTGGAGCAGTTGTGAGTACTCGGTTTCTCCTTGTGAAACGCAACTCCTCACGCCAAGGTGACTTCGCGCAGGAGTGAGAAGGCGGCAATGCGCGTCGCGTCATTAGTATAGGCGAAGCATTTGCGGATGGAAATCTCCAAATTCTCTCAGACGCAGAAGGGGAGGTCGAAGGGGTCGCGGAGGAAGCGGCGAACGCAGGGCGCGCGTGCAACCGCGCTGATGGGAAGAAGACGCATGGTGCAGATGCATCTGGAGTTGATTCCAACGTTGACAGTCGACGCGAAGATGCGGGCGCGCGGCGGCAACCCCGTCGCAAGCGGCAGGGGGGCGCCATCCGGACGGGCGACGCTTCGCACCCTCTTGCAAGCGACAGGAGTGCCCCGAGCGGGTTTCGTGGCCCATCCCCCGAAGCGTCGGCTGTGCAGCGGACTCAGCCAACGAAGCGGGAACGGCATCTTACGGAAGGATTGCCGCTGCCGAATGTTTGACGCCAGGTCGCCCGCGAGATTCAGGCCCGCCGCCCGCGCGGCCGCTAACGCTAACGCCGCTCTTCAGAACCGCCGGACTGCAGCCCTTAGGTCTAGCGCCGCAGTCGCCCGCGCGTGAGCGATGCAGAAGCGCGTTCCAGAATCGCCGGCAGCCCGGCGAAGCTCCACGCGCTGGAGGGCGGCGCTGCCCCAGGCAGGCATGGGCGAGGCTGGCGTGGCAGACGGGGCGAGATGGGCATTGGCGCGCGCGGCGAAGGCCAGGGCGACGGAGTTGCGGGCATCGAAGAACTAGTTGCAGTCGGCGAGCGGCAGCGAAAGCGTGAACATACTGACCAGCCGTGGTCCACGCTGTCTTCGCGGGTTTCAGAAAGCCCGGATCTCTGCTTGTCGCGCTTCGAGGCGCCTGGCCCCCCTTCGCGCGGCGCCCGACTCCCCGGCGAGATTAGACGAGGTACGACATGCAGAAGATGCGATGCGGTCCGACCGGCGGCGCCCCCCGCGCATTTGCGAATTTTCTGGGCAAAGCGGTGGCGAAAGCGATTTTCAGCGCCAGGGGCAGGGGCGGCGAGTGCAATATACATGCGCGCGCCTAGCACTTGGCGAAAATATGTCGGGGCGTTTGTCGGGCGATCCGACGACGCTGGATCGCGCGACGGGCGGGCGAGGCCACCCTGGGCAGACGACGTCTCTAGCGACCATATGTGCGCGAAGTCGCCAGGTGGAGGGATGCGGGATTGATGGCTGTCCATCAGTTTGCCCAGTCTGCCCTCTTGGAGCGCCGCCACTTGCTGTTGTCCGGCTTAGAAAGTGCGCTTCCAGACCCGTGCCGCAGCGGAACCTGTGACGCGCCGCGGGGGCCCCCGCCATCTGCCCGCTCGGAAGCGACGGGGGCGGGCGCGGGCTCGTCGAAGCGCCCCGGCGCCTTGCGTCAAGTCGGGCCTGTCCCTCCACAGGGGGAATGTTCAAAGACTTGTAAACATAATATTATGGGATTGTTTTGAATATTTGGGGGCTTATGTTGAGCACGTGTGGAGCGTGTTTCTTTTTCGCCCAAAATCCCCCTGTTGGGGGGCAGGCCCGACCTGGGCCTTGCGCGGCCTGCGCGCTTGCAGGCCATTGTTGGTGCGACAGCGAGGACGCCCCCGCATCGGGAAAGCCGGGGGTGGGCAGGCAAGGCGGGCAGCTCAGAAATATCAAGAGGAGGCGACGCAGACTGCAATTTTCCACGAGCGAACGAGAGCACGGGCTCATCGCGGTCCATGTCCGCGCATCGAGGCCTTCGCGGGGCCCAGACTGATCTCGACGATTGGGCCCCTCATGCTGGAGTAGCTCCGAAGCGACTGTGCCGGACAGCTGGGCCGCTGATCCAACGTGGTCTCATCGCCAACGTAATCTGCTGATCGCTGCCACGGCCTCGCTGCTTCGCGAAAATTCAGGTCCCCCGCCCAGCGCGCCCCGGCGGGCATCGCAACTCCAGGCAGGCGCGCGCATGGGGGCCCGTTCGCGCCCGCCCCAGTGAAATCGCTGCCGCGCGTGACAGCGGAAGCGCAGTCCGCGGCAACGACCGGGATCAATCGCACAGACAGCGCACAAGAAGTCGCATCCATTCGAAGGGAAGTTCATGAACGAAAGAGTATGGCACGATCCGGTGATCGGGATGCGATCACTTGCGCGCGACAGGTTCAACGCAGGGAAAGAATGACGCGACGCAAAGATCGGGATGATCACGGTCGCGTGGAAGGATGATCGATGAGTGCAGCGGGAAAGTGACGCGACGCGAAATTGGGGATGCGATCGCGGGAGTTTGGGGGCATCGCGATGGGAAGGAAATGACTCGACGGGGAGATGGTCGCGCAGTCATGGGCGCGCGGTGCCGTCGCGACGGCAACAGGATCAGTCTCGACGGGGTAGGGCACTTTGCGCACGGCTGTCGGGGCGTCGCAGTGGATGTGCCATTGGACGCTGTCTTGTCTTCGGCCAGGATATTGGCCCCCCTACCTAGAGCACGCCGACCGAAGACAGTTGCCCACGCAAGTTCCATCGCCGCGCGCCAGAAAAAGGGCGATCGCTTCTCGACGGGTGTCTTCTGAAGGCGCAAGATGTGCCTCCACGCAGTCGCTGTCCATTTCTTGTGGGTACGGATACAGACGCGTAAATCAATGCTACCTTGACGTCGCATTGCAGGATCGCAGAAGTCGGAGGCTCGCAGCTACTCCACTGACGAGAGGCTCGCCATCAGTCCTGGCACCGACCGGTAGACGTTAGAAAGATGTGGTTCGTGCGTCGCTCCTGGGCCACAGTTGAAGTGCCGACGCCACTTCTGCAGCAGGTGAGTTTGCGCTGCCGCGTCTCCCTATGGAACGACGCGATTGAAATCGCAAAAGTGCACGCGTGTTGTGCAGATGGCAATCAAAGACATCTAGAACACGAAACACCCTGCATGTCTTTTGCGCTGTGAACGAAGCAGCCGGTTACACCAGCAATTGCCGGATGTATCATCCACGCGGCTGGAGGTGGCGCATCTGACCCACGCACTTCGGCCTCGGCCGCCGCCGATGGGTAGGAGTTAGAACGCGCATCCAGTCCTTGTCGCGTTGGCGCGATAGCGCCGGGCAGGGGCATATCGCGCGCGCGTTGTTTTTTCTTCTCTTAAGTTGACGACGGCGAAGAGCGACTGAAACTGCGGCATCACACCCACGCACTGTTGTACAAACCAGTCGCAGTGGCGTTTTTTCTTTTCGGCTACATGTTCTCCGAATAGTTCCCGAAGGACAGGAACGCCGCTGCGACTCAGCATCGCTGGGATCATCGCCATGGTTCCGAAAAGAACACAAGGGAATATAAACGCTCTACAAGAAAACATTCGAAACGCTTCGTGTAGCTAGCATGTCTGAAATCTAAGCACCCGTGACGTCTCTGAAGCCGTCCTTTCTCGAGGTCGCCCGCGCGTTCGGCTTCGGAAATGCATCAATTCACGCACCGCGGCCATCTAATATTCAGAAATCAACCATTCAATTCAGCTCAATTTCCAGTTTTTTTTTTCCTGCAGCGCATGACACATTGAACATCCACTTCAGCTCTTTATTTCAGGGTCACACAGCGCACAAAGGAAGATTTTAGTCGCCCGCTTCTTTTTCTGTTTTTGTTTTTCTTCACGTAAGCCTGACTCAACAGATTTAGAAAGACTCAGTCGGGTTAGCATAGTACGAAGGTGATGGCGTGTGCCGGCCCTGACGGCGACGCACGGTTCGCCGCGTGCATGAACTTGCAGAGTGCGGTTGGATAGCACACGTGGACATCGGTCATTGCCTGGATTCTGGAGGGCAGTGGCGATGAACTCCGGGCGGGCACGCAGAAACGCGCCCAAGCTGCCGAAACACTTGGCGCTGATTGTCCCACACATCAGATGTCGCTCGCTCATTCAGTTACCCAAGGACGACCACGGAGTGTCAAAACCTCCCTCCGTTCCTGGGCGGCTGCAAGAGAACCTGCCTTCATGCTAGGAAGCGGTTCTTTCAGAGTCGCGCAGGGGCAACCACGAGTGCTCCTGCTGCCGGAGTGCAGTCGCCGACTGCCCCTGCGCGACTCTACAAGCGCTGTTCCGTTTTAGCTGTCGCCGAACATAGCAGCCGGCGCCAGGAACTGCAAAAGACAGTAGTCGATTGTCCTGGCCAGGAAGTGAGTGCTTCTTGGCGGCACGTTCAGTTTTTTGTTTTTGTTTTTTAATTCCGGCGGTCCGGCTCAGAACAATTTCTTCGGCGTAAGAAATCTTGCGGGGAAATTGTTCTTTAGGTTGAGGTTGCCGCACGATCGATCCATTTGCTTGAGTCCCCTTGAAATCGAGGATAGAGGTGGAGTAGGTGACCCGATCGATCGGTCCATCGATCGGCCCATCGGGCAATTTGTTCAAGCTCTCTTGAAGTAGGGATATGGTAGGTGACCCGGTCGATCGGAGTTGCGGATACGTCGAGCTATGTCCATCAGGACCCAGCCATGCCAATCGGTGCCACTTTTTGATTGATATACGCATGCTTTGAATTTGATTTGCGCGCCTAGTCAACCTCAACTCAACGCAGCTCATACTTGCTCAGCTCAGCTAATCCCAGCTCAGCCTAGCTCAGCTCAGCTCAGCTCAGCTCAGCTCAGTTGTTTCTCTCTCGTCTTTCCTGCCGTATCCTCTCATTGTATTGTCTGTACCTATGTAGGTTCTGGCTTGCTCGTGGCGCACATGTGCTCAACGCATGAGCAAGGGCCTCGTTGCAGAGGCGGATGGGTGCATCTTAGCCGAGCAAGAATCTTTATCTTCGTCCTCGTCCTCTCGGTTATGGTCGTCCTCGTCGCCGGTCCCATCCTTTTCTTCCCCTCCTCCTTCTGCTCAGCCTTCGGTGCGGTCGCTCCTTCTGCTCCTCTTGGGGTCGTTTAGAACGTGTGCGGCTGCACTCCCTGAGCCTTGCGCCTAAAGGGGGTATTTCCTGGAGCTTCATCTTCGCAAGATTCTGCAGGCGTGCAGAATCTTGCGAAGATGCCGCACCAGGAAAGTACGAGAGTCGGAACTCTCCTTGTTCCAGTGTCGATTTGTGAAGTGGAGGCCGGACCTCGAAACGATCCGGCTGGGCTTCTGCCGAGCCCTGGCCAACTTCAACGTGCAGACATGGGGCCACCGAGCCGGTTCTCCAGCCAGGAGGCCAGTCAAGAGATGTCTTGTCTCCGTGACGCACACGTCTATAGTAAATTACGTATACGACCACCCTTCGGGTGATAAGGAGGTTCGGGGGAGGAGGGGCCAACGTCGCACTCGATCGATCTCACGATCGATCTCACTATCGATCTCACCCGATCGATCTCACTCGATCGATCTCACAACCGATCTCATCATCGATCTCACTCGCCCGGTCTCACTATCGATCTCACCATCGATCTCACAATCGATCTCACTATCGATCTCACTGTCGACCTCACTATCGATCTCACTTTCGATCTCACTCGATGGATCTCACTGTCGATATCGCCATCGATCTCACACTCGATCTCACTATCCCTCCAACTATCGATCTCAGTCGATTTGCATGTAGTTTCCCGTGTAGATTTGCTTGTAGATTTGCATGTAGATTTGCATGTTCGATTTACATTGTCGACGATGTGCATGTCGATGCGCATGTCGATTTCCATTTCGATTTGCACTTCGATTTGCACTTTCGATTTGCATGTTCAATTTGCATTTTGATTTGCATGTCGAATTGCATTTTGATTTGCATGTCGATTTGCATGTTCGATGCGCATTGTCGATTTGTACTGTCGATTTGCATGTCGATTTGCATGTCGATCTGCATTTCGATGTGCATTTCGATTTGCATTTTCGATTTGCATTTCGATTTGCATTTCGATTTGCATGTCGATTTGCATTTGGATTGCATTTCAATTTGCATTTCGATTTTCATTTTCGATTTGCATTTTCGATTTGCATGTCGATTCGTATTTTCGATGCGCATTGTCGATTTACATTTCGATTCGCATTTCGATTTACAGTTTCGATGCACATTTTCGATGCGCATTTTCAATGCGCACCACTGTCGATTTGCATGTCATGTCGATCTGCATGTTCGATTTGCATTGTCGATTTGCACTGCCGATTTGCATTTCGATTTGCATTTCGATTTGCATGTCGATTTTCATTTCGTTTTGCATGTCGATTTGCATTGTCTATTTTCATTTCGACTTGCATGACGATTTGCATTTCGATTTGCATTAGCGATGCGCATTTCCGATTTGCATCTACGATTTGCACTGTCGATTTGCATGTCGATTTGCATGTCGATTTGCATTTTCGATTTGTAGTGTCGACTTGCCTTGTCGATTTGCACGTCGATTTGCATGTTTGATTTGCATTTTCGATTTGCATGTTCGATTTGCACTGTCGATTTGCATGTCGATTTGCATGTCGATCGGCATTTCGATATGCATGTCGACTTTCATTTTCGATTTGCATTTCGATTTGCATTTCGATTTGCATATCGATGTGCATTTCGATTGCATGTCGATTTGCATTTCGATTTGCATTTTCGGTTTGCATTTTCGATTTGCATGTCGATTCGCATGTCGATTCGCATTTTCGATGCGCATTGTCGATTTGCATGTAGATTTGCATGTCGATTTGCATGTCGATTTGCATTGTCGATTTGCATGTCGATTCGCATGTCGATTTGCATGTAGATTTGCATGTCGATTTGCATTTCGATTTGCATGCCGATTTGCATAGCGATTTGCATTTCGGGACACCAGCGGGACACCGGCGGGACACCGCGGGGCCCCGGCCGCCCGGAAGGGAGTCATTTGGTCCGGCCGCGCCTCAGCCACACGGGACACCAGCGGGACACTGGCGGGACACCGCGGGGCCCCGGCCGCCCGGAAGGGAATCATTTGGTCCGGCCGCGCCTCAGCCACACGGGACACCAGCGGGACACCGGCGGGACACCGTGGGGCCCCGGCCGCCCAGAAGGGAATCATTTGGTCCGGCCGCGCCTCAGCCACAGAGGGACACTTTCCTCTCGCACGCCCACGCAGCTTCGCCTCGCCCGCACGCACGCCACGCACGAACACGAAACCGAAATCGATTTCCCGGTAAGGGGGCTCTCCGTTCCATTTCGATCTCACCCCCTCACCTCCGACCGCTTGAGGCCACTCATTCGAGGGGCCGTTCCCTGCGTTTCCACACGGATTTAGCGAATCAGTTTCAGGCGTATGTGTGTTGCCCCGTGGTTGTACACACCTAGGGTGGGAGGATAGGTTTAGGTGTCTTCCCACAGGCTCTTCTCAGCACGTTCTGGCGGAGCCCTGCCAGAACGTCCTTCCAGCAATGCGTCCTTCCAGCGATCAGTGCAAGCAAGGAGGATGCGAATGAGCGTTGCATTGCCGCATGGTGTAGCACGAGTGTCGTTCCTGTATTCCCCCCTCTCTGTTGCCTCCTGTCTCCGCTCGTGCATGATTCCTCGTTTGTCCACCCACCGCAGCCGTTGTCACGAAACCGGCATTTTCTTGATAAGTGCCCGTACGCTGATACAACAACGAGTGTTCTGCTTTCTGTTGCGTTGCCTTGAGATTGTTTATTCATCTCGGCATGGCTCTGACGACTCGGAGCACGGCGGCAGCGGCACTGACCAGCAGAATTCGCGCCCGTGCAGCCGCTGGGGCCAAAAAGGCCATTCCCGGGTGCTCGAGGTGGCTCCGCGGACTGCACAGTGCGAGCTTCGACGACAAGCTGGGAACGTTTGACCTCCGGCTGCACAGAGGGGCAGAGCCCTTGCAGGTGTCTGCCCTGGCGCTGCGGGATCTGTGTCAGTCCGAGATCTGCTGGGACCACCACAACCATCAGCGGAGGAGCCCCCGGGTGCCAGCTGGGGAACCTCCTGGGGTCGATTCGGTTTCGGCATTGGATGCCGGGCTGCAGGTCGTTTGGTCCGATGGTCATGTCTCCAACTATTCAACGTCGGAGCTCCAGCGCCTCCTCCGCCGCCCTGGCAGCGAGCTTCCCGAGCCCATCCTCTGGGACCGCAACACGCTGCCTGCACCGCCCGAGGTGCAGTTTGCCTCGCTCGCAGACGCCAGCGGCACGCAGACCTTTGCCAGACAGATCCACACCTACGGCTTCGCCGTTCTGCGTGGCGTCCCTCTGACCGAAGCCGCCACGGACGCCGTCGGCGAGCTGCTGGGGGCGAAGTGGTCCACGAGCATGTTTGGCACGAACTGGGAGGTCAAGATCGACGCAGACAGCAGGGACTCCGCCTACAGCACCGACGAGATTCTGCACCACACGGACGGCAACTACCTCCCGTACCGCGCTCCGATGCAGCTCTTCCACTGCTTCCAGCCTGGGGCCCCAGGCACGGGCATAAGCAGCTTCATCGACGGATTTGCATTGGCCTGTGAGCTGCGGCGGCGGAGCGAGAAGGCGTATGATAGTTTGACGAAGCAAACTCTGTCTTACCAGTACCAAGACTTGAAGCATGATATCTCCGCGGAGCATCCTGTGCTGCAGCTCAACTGCCGCGGGGATCTCGTCGCGATAAATTGGAACAACCACGACCGAGCCACGATGCCCGCAGACCCGGATCTGATCGAGGCAATGAGGCTTTGGGATACATTGCTTCAGGATGAGCGTTGGCACCTCGACTTTTCATTGCAGCGCGGTGATTTGCTCGTCTTCGACAACATGCGATTGTTGCACGCGCGCAAGGGGCGGCTTGATCCAGGTAGTCCCCGCCACTTCGTTGGCTTCTACTTGGATAATGGGATCGCAGGTGCGATCCACAAGCCACGTGCGCTGCTGTGGTCTGGGGATGGCACGGATACAGCAGACCTTCGCTCTGACACGAAGACACAGCCAGATGGTCCGATGTACACTGCCATGATCTCGGCCACTCTGGGCGATGACGTTGTGGGTGAGTGCGAGACAACGCGCGCAATGGAATCATATGTGTCTGAGTTGCTGGGAAAGGAGGCGGCCTTGCTCGTTAGCTCTGGCACGCAGGGCAACTTGCTTGCCACAGCTGCCCAGTGCCCGCGCGGCACGGAGATGATCCTGGGTGAAGAGTCTCACATGCACCTGTGGGAGGCAGGCGGCCCCTCTGTGCTCTTTGGTATAGCGCAACGAACAGTGCCAGTCGACGAGCTCGGGCAGCTGCCTATTCTAGCCCTGGAGGCATCGCTGGCGCTCTCGGACCCAGAGGACGACCACTGCTGCCGCACGCGGCTGGTTGTGACCGAGAACAGCCATGGTTGTCGGGGAGGTGCGGTACTCAGCCCAGCCTACATGAAAGAACTCGTCCACCTCTGCCGTGACCGCGGACTCCGCCTTCATGTTGACGGCGCCAGGCTGCTTAATGCCGCGGCGGCGGTTGCCGAGGCGAGCAGCTGTGACAAAGACCAGAAGGCCGCCGCTGTCGGTGGGCCCCTGGGGGAGGCCGCGCGCACGCTGCTGGACGGCGTGGACACGGTGAGCGTCTGCCTGAGCAAAGGCCTGGGCTGCCCAGGCGGCGCGGTCATTGCCGGCGACGCCGCGACCATCGCAGAGTGCAGGAGGCTGCGGAAGTTGGTCGGTGGCAGTGTGCGGCAGGCCTCCGGGCTGTTGGCTGCCGCAGGGCTGCACGCGATGCGCGAGCGGGACCTCTTCTCGGACCTGAGGCGGGACCACGCGCTGATGCGGCGACTGGTGAACGGGATCCAGCGCCTGCCAGGGGCCTCGGTGAACCTCTACGGCGGGACGAACATGGCTGTGGTCGGGCTCTCCCCCGTCGGGTCCTCCGCCACCGCGGACGACCGCGCCGCGCGCGTAGCCGCTCTCGCGAAGGCCTCCGGGCTTCGGGTCGGCAGCTACCTCGGGCAGGGGGGCTGGCGTTTTGTGACACATCGTGGCATTCAGGAGCACCATGTGGACGCCTTGGTGGAGGCGTTTGCAAGGGGCACCGCGTGATACCGACCCTGTTGGTTTAAGCCGGGTCAGGCAGCCTGGCCTGTTTTGTCGACGTCTAGTGCAAAACCGTGGCAGCATCCATGCCCAAATTATAGTGAGACGGGTGCAAATACTACTTCGAGCATGCGCGGGGTGTTCCCACCTCAAAACACAGCGCGAGTGGCGCGCGCAGCCCCGCGCCCCTCCAGGTCCCAGGGGGGACGGGAGCGTACTGAGCGCGCTCTTCTAGGCGGGTGGGGGAACGCGGGGTCTTTTGAGTTCATGGGTATTCGAGATATCTTGCCTTCTACGTGCTGATGTTTCCAGTCTCGTGGCTGCGCTTCTCAAGCCAGAGCCGGCCGTCTCTGGATGCAGCCTAATACGTAATGACCGCCCTCTGCTCCGCAGAGCACGAGCGCGCGTCCATGGCCCCCCTTCCTCGCCCTCCTCTCCCCCGTGTGACGTTTCAAGCTGATGTAGACGGTGCATCCTTCTTGTCGTTGCGGCGGTGTGGGCTCCCGCTTGAGGCTCCTGTGGTGTAGGGTCATGTCGAGGTTTGTTCCCCAAGCCCGTGTAGCCTCCTGCATAAGAGTTGCTACATCGCACCCCTCCAACGATACACTTTCTGCGGGAGTTCGTGCCGCCCCTTTTCCCGCTCCGGGGCCCCCACGCTGGACGGTCAGAGGATTGGATCGGCATTCGGGTCGCTGCGCCCTCTCCTTCCCATCAGACGCACTGTGTGGTGCAAGCTGTGTGGCAATATCTCTGTGGTGCGGGCACTCCGGTGCAAGCATGTTTTTTGCCCCCTCCGCGCGGGCCGCGCTCACGGACGGACACCAGGCGACACCTCGGCATGCTCCCCCCCCCAGCGCGGGGCGCCCACGGGGCGCCAGCATGGGCGCCCACCAGCCGGGCACCGACCGAAGCCCCAGCGCACCCCTCCAGTTCTTGGAGTAATGAAGGGGCCCCAGGACACACAAATAAATACACACAAATAAAACTGTTCCCCATGTTTTCCCATATGTTCTCTGATTTTGTCTTCTCCACCACTTCCCATAGTTTCCCATATTTTCTGGGAATTGACGATTAATTGTGTCTGTGTGTTTCTTTTCCTCCTGAAGCAAGCTGCGCAAGAACCCCGTAAGGGCAAGCTCTGTTTGGGGTTCTGATGTTCCAACCTGCTTGAGCCTTGCTCACCAGAAAGAATTTCGAGCACCAAGAAAGTACCGAAGCTGGAGGGTTTTCACGTGTCGGGCCCTGGGAGGCGATACTCCTTCGACATCGTTTCGATACTTTTCTGGATGCTCGACATTATTTCTTGGATGTGGTCATTGAGTACGATGGGAGCAACATAAGTTTGGGGAATGAGCCAATCCGTCCTTCATGCCCGTCCAGTCAGAAAGTTTGGACGTAGACCCTACGTCCTCGACGTAGCCCCCCCCTACGTCGTAGGGGGGGGCACAACCCAAAGGGCGCCGAGAAATTCCCAAGATGACATCCGTAGTTGACCCACTGGTCCAAGATGGCCCCCAAGATCGCGCGAACAAGTCCGAGTTGTATCGCAAGTGGCCTCCAGCGTCTTTCGTCGCTCAAAGCATACGGTAATTACACTGAGTGCGATGCGATTGACAGTTTTTGTTGGAGCAGCAGCTTGGTAGTCTGCAGTGTCTTTTGCTACTAGGTCCAGCCAGCGCTCGTGTTGCTTCACGCGTTGGATGAGCAGTGTCTGTAGATAGTGCAATCTGATCTGAAACATCTAATTTAGATTGTGTCATCCTTTCCCGCCCAGACCAGACCAGGGCTGATTATGGCGATTGTTGCAAACCGTTGAAATGACCACTAGGGCGCGGCCTCCTCCCCGCCCCCCATGGACGCGCGTCGTTGACGCGCGCAGTGTTTGTTCAGAGTCGTCTGAAACATTGGAAGGCAGCTCCGCGGACGCTCGATGCATACACAAATACCTGGAGGCGAGGGCCGTGCGCACCTCTTCCCTCCCCCCTTTCTTCCCTCCCCTCCCCCTCGCTTTGTCGGTCCCGCAGTCTCCGGGGGAGGTGGGAGGTCAGCTCCCCATCCTGTCTGGGGGTCGGGTCAGTATGTGTGCCGTTCGTGCCAAGGCATGTCAGGCTGCCATGCTGGCTTGGAAGGGAGGCCCACCTGCGGCCAGCCCTGTGAACTGATGCATCTCTTTACTTTCAGGAGCTCTTCGCTCCACCTTGCGTGCACATCCTTGGGCATTCGTCCAGATGAGTGCGCGCGAGGCGGTAGCGACTCTGGCGCGTGACCCCGCCAGTGCTTCTCGGACCTAAGGAGACCATCCCCTCCGATAAAAGAGAGGGGAGCAATAAGAGGGTGGAGAGGTCGAGAGGTGCTGAATTTAGTAGGAGAAGGCTTCGTGGAGAAGGGACATGAGACTTTCTCGAGCTGGTTCCGTTGCAAAGTGTTCGCCCTTGTTGTACAATTTTACTCGTCACCCAATGTTGCGTGGAATCAGGTTTGCTATTCAGGCCTATGTGAGCAGGGTGAACTAGGAGGAGGAAGACGATGAGGAACAGGAGAAACAGGAGAGGAAACGGAAGTGGAGAATGATGACAACGATGGGGGTTTTGGCGTCACCATCTCGACTTTGCCCCCACCGTGGTTCGAGGGGCTTCGTTGGAACGTCTGGCGCCTTTTGCCCCCTTCTCCCCCGTTCTTTCCACGTCTGCCCGCCTTACTCCTCTCAAGTCTCTCCTCCCTCCTCCCGTTCATCCTCCACATCGCGTTACTCGCCTTTCCCGTGGGGAATACGCAATCAGTTCTTATAGTGTATGTCTTTGCGAGTGCGGCGTACATGGCCCCGAGGCTCGAGACGGCCCCGCAACTTCGAAGAAGAGCCCAGGAGGGCCCCAAGCGGGCCCCAAGACCTTTGGGGGCAGCCCGAGCAGGAAGATCCCCAAGAGACCCCTACACGCCAAGCCAGCCCACTTCATATTCGATATCTCCCCACACCGGCCATGAACGGCTGGAAGGCCCCGCATAATTCAAGCAAGAGGAGGCCGTCAATAAGATAGAGTAACGAAAAGCGAGGACAACCGAGAGAGACAGGAGGGTTAACGAGGAAGGATGTACGAGGAGTATTGGAAGACGAGGTAAAGCAAGGAATGGAAGGGGCCGGTCCGAAAAGCACGCATAGCTAACAACGCCAGGGCGTGTGCTGCGCGCGCGAAGCGCGCGCGCGGTTCTAGTAGGAGAATAAGGAGGGGGAGAACGACGAGGACGAACAGGAGGGGGAAATGATGAAGACAATCAGAGGATGATGATGCTAATGATGATGATGCTGCTGATGATGATGATAAT
>CAUYUJ010016096.1:152500-160000 GCA_963575745.1 Prorocentrum cordatum | reverse complement strand
CGCCGCCATCTCCCAAAGCCCAGGGGGCACGCGGGAAGTCCCAGGAGGTTTCGGCGCTTCGGTTCCGGCCCACTTTGAAAACTCTCCAGGAGTGAACATTGAGGCTTAGATCGGGGGCGGAAAAGAGGGGGGTGATGACTAGGGGGGGTGGATATCATGGCGGGGGCCATGATATTTCCTCAGATTTCATGGCGCCTCTTCTTATTTCATTACGTCCCTGGTCCCCCCGCTGGGCCGCGCACGTGCCGCCGGTCATGATTTGCACCCCCCCCTCTTGGACGCCCCCCTCTTTGCCGCTCCCGATTAGAGGGTTGGGCCCAGGACCTGATGACACGCCCATTCCGTGGCCAGCGGCACGGTGGCGGATCTGTTTTCCGAAGCTCTATCTTACGAGATCGAAGTCTCCAGATCTTTCTGTTGGTCCCTGTCGAAGTGACCAGGTCTTCAGTCTATTGACGTATTGAAAGGTCGTCGAAGTACGAACCTCTGGGCGGCATAAACTTGAGCGATAGCACCATGAACGAACTCTGAGGCTAAATCCACAAGCAAGCCATGATCGAACGAGGCTGGTCGTATTCGAGGCTACGGCCTCTACGCCATGCCCACATGGGCACTGGCGGGCTCCCCATCGGAACGCGCACGACTCCGTCGTTCCGCTTCCGCTTCCGCGTCGGGATGCCACCCGGCCAGGAGCGAAGCGGCAGCGACGTGCCCGACGGCTACGCAGAGCCGCCTGCGAGGCCGCTGGCACAGCCGCGGGCGCAGACGGAGCACGGGGCCGCCGCGGGGGCGAAGGAGGCGCCCGGGTCGCGCTGTCGCGTCGTCGTCGTCGCCGCTGTCGTTGTCGTCGTCGATTTCGTCGCCGCGTCCGCCGTCGTCGTCGTCGTCGTCGTCCGGGCGGCGCCCTGGTGGGTGGCAGCTGGCGCCCCTACTTGGAGGTGGTGGCGTGGCATATGCGTGCCGGCAGGCGGAGGTCTCCTCCTCCTCCTCCTCCTCCTCCTCCTCCTCCTCCTCGTCGTCGTCGTCGTCATCATCATCATCACCATCACCATCACCATCACCATCACCATCACCATCCTCCTCTTCCTCTTATCCTCCTCCTCTTCTTCTCCTCCTCCCCCTCCTTCACTCGAGCACGTTTGTTGTTCGAGTTTAATTTGCAAGCGGGACGGCGTGCGAGAGGAACCGAGTCCCGGACGACGGGAAGCACAAGACAAAGGCATATTTCACATGTTGTACGCCAGCAACAAAGACAACCAATATCTGGATGAATTTGGGAGATCATCTTGCCCGATCCCCAATGCCCTCTTGGCACTTCCTTAACCCTGGAGGGTAAAATCCACTTGCTTAGAGAAGACCGATCTCTGGGGTGTATGCCAGATACCGTGTTCACGTTTGGGCCACAAGCGTCCATAGACACATTGGGCGTGGTTTCGTATAGACACATGTCCTGCGCATTTCCGCGCAGTAGGAGGTCGGAGAAAAGGTAGACCCGTTCACGGTACGCCCCTGTCCTACAGCAGGTCCCACATTGTAATCCAATTCATCCCTTCGACCGCCACTTTCCGCACCTCCCAGTCAGACCGCGGACGCCGCGCAGCGGCCGCCGCCAGCCGGGCGCAGCGGCGGCAGCCGTCGAGGCCGAAACGGCAGTCTTGGCGGTTGCCGCGGCCCCGCGGCGTCGGCACGAGCTGCGCGGAGGGCTCGGAAGGTGGAGGTCGAAGGCCCTGCCCTCGTCCTAAGCCCAGGGGGGGGGGGTCCTCCTCCTCCTCCTCCTCCTCCTCCTCCTCCTCCTCCTCCTCCTCCTCCTCCTCCTCCTCCCCCTCCTCCTCCTCCTCCTCCTCCTCCTCCTCCTCCTGTGCTGTGCTAATGGCTGTGATTCGTAGTGCACGTGCGGCCACCTGTCCTGCCCCTCCACCTCGGCTGAGGGCCCGAGGTGGAGGTTGGGGGGGGTCATTCGGGAACATGTGACACACAGAGGAAACTGTAGCCTAGAGAGGAGCAGCAGAAACACATGGGGGGAGGGGGGAGGGGGGAAGCGCCTGTCAAAAAAACAGAGGTGGCGGTCTAGTGGGTGCAAGTTTGATCCAAACAACGACAGGGGAAACTAACGGAGAACACGGGGCCCGAACAAAACAGGAAAAGCAGGAACAAGAGACAACAGAGGTTTAGCTCTTCCTCCTCCTCGTCCTCCTCCTCCTCCCCCTCACTCCTCCTCCTCCTCCTCCTCCTCCTCCTCCTCCTCCTCCTCCTCCTCCCCCTCCCCCTCCCCTCCCTCCTCCTCCCCCCCCCCCTCCCCCTCCCCCCCTCTCCCTCTCCCGCTCCTCCCCTGCGACTCCTCCCCTCCGAAGCCTGCAGGGTCTGGGCCGAGGCCGGGGCAGCTCCGCGCCAGGGCAGGCCGAGGCTTCCCGAATAGGCGACCGCGGAGGCATCGGTCGCGATGCGGCGTGGCCCGAGCCCCAAGTGGTATTGGCCTAGTATGTTCCCTGTATAAGCAACTGTTACTTGCAAGGCAGATCTGCCTTCGAAACTAGAGTCGACTCTGTAAGAACGGTTTTTTCAAGGCAGATCTGCATTCAAAACATGGCCGATTCTGAAATAGTGTTTTTTACAGCAGAGCTGCCTTCAAAACATTGTGCTTACAGAGAAGACATGTCCGACGGTCTGACCTTTCAATCCAAGTGTTCCTCCTCGACTTCGGTCTCTGGGTTCGATCGAAAGGGGTACGGAAAAAGTGGGCACGATGCGCAACAGCAGTTCCTGTCCATTTGAACAAGACTCGCTGTCCGCGCCGCCGCGGAAGTTGATCATCGAAGGCAGACACCCGCCTGTCCAACAGCGGGCGCTGTCAGTTTGGGACAAAATTTGTTGTAGGGCATCGTGCCCATGTTTTCTGTCCCCATTCCGAGCGTCCGAGAGAAACGGATGCAAGGCCAACGTTGCCTCGGGGCATGGGTCGGGGCCTCCGGGGCAACGGATTGGACAGCTCATGGGTCTCGCAGGTCCCGCAGGTCCCAGAGGTCCCGCAAGCCCCGCGGGTCCCGCAAGTTCCACAGGTCCCACAAGCAACTTTGTCTGATATCTGGGCGTTTGCTATACACTTCGAACGACCGGGCGCGCGCAGATGTGTGCGAGCCGCTGCCCCGTAGATATGGAGTTTCGCCCGTCCTTGATCTTCTCTTTGAACTCTCGGAGGCGGTGGTGCCCGTCGTGGTCAAACATTTTTGGCACGAGAGCTCACAGCCCGATTCCCGCTGGATTGTGATGCAGGCCTTGTCACTATGTTTCCAAGTGTGCTTTGACCTCCGCGCAAACAGTCCGCACTGCTGTTACCGTGCTGCTCAGATGGTATATCCATGGCGGTTGCCCCACATCTGACAAAGACCTTCATGTTCTGTCTTCGTCTCTCCGCCTCCGTCTTCTCCGATCTTCCCAGCAAGCAGAGACAGCCAAATCTTGCCTCCCCAGGTGATTCCATCCGAGGCCTTTGCTTTTTTTGCTGTGGTCGCAACGCCCTCCCTGTGATCACTCGTGCAGTCGCAATCCTGCGTTCTGTGCCACGTATGACTGGCCTCTTCCCACAGACAGTTAAACTGTTGTTACTTGCGGCGCCGAATCTCCGAGCGCTAAGTATCTGCACCGCACACGTGTCGAGTATCTGCGGGTCGGAGAGGGAGGGAGGCGTTCTGCACCCCAAGGTGCGGTTAGGAAGCGACTCTAGTTCGAATAGTGTACTTTCCAAGTCAGGGGCTGCCAGTTTCGATGTTCCTCGAAGCCCGTCTCAGCTCCCATTCGATCCTCGTTCCTGCCCCTCCTTGAAGGAGAGGCGGCAGGCGGCAACGCATACCGAGGATTCCGATCCGAATTCCGATATCCGATCTGATGATGAGGTTGCCGTCTTGACCCCGATCTCAAAATGTTCGACGGGCTTCCGATCTTCGGCACGAACGGTATTGGTACGGAAAGAACAAGCCCAACAGCATTTCTTGTTCATTCTGAACCGGACTCGCTGTCCACGCCGCCGCGGTCTGTATCAATTCGAGACAGAAGGCCGCCTGCCCAAAAGCGGCCGCTGTTGGTTTGGCACAACATTTGTTGTTGGGCATTGTACCCATTTTTGTCCGTACCCATTTCGGGCGTCCAAAGATTTCGATTTGGCTTACCGATTCTATTGTGGACCTTGTTGCCTTCGTAGCCGTTTTGGCTCTGGTCCCTTACCTGGTTTGCAGGCATCCTGTCCGCCAAGAACTTCACCCACCGCATAGCCAAGGCAATGGGATCCTTGAAGCGCTCGCGCGAGGGGGAGCTCAAGCTGGCGACGCCTGGGGGTGCCCATGGCGACGCGGAGTTGCCGACCAGGTGGCTGGACCTCAAGCTGGCAACGCGGGAGAACACGGCAAAGTACGGCTTCTTCATCGACGACACGGTCGTAAACCCTGGCCTGGGGATTCCTTTCTACAAGACGGTCCTCGAGGGCGCAAACTACAAGGAGGCCACCTGGAAGGACCAGTGCTGTGTGCGCACCTCGCAGATCCACTGGCGCGAGGACCATACCGTCACGTGGCTGGAGCGGCACATGGAGATGACGCAGGGCTTCCTCGTGCTCGGCAGCAACCCTGGCCTGTTCGTGCTCGGCGAGCCGACGCACGACAGAGAGGACTGTTGCGCGTCCCTCTTCGCCAAGGCTGGGCTTGCCTCGAAATTTTGGTCAGAACTCACCCCAGGAGAGGTCCGGGGGTCTTTGTGTCACCCCCAGGGTCTGTTTAGTGGGGCAGGATTTGCCCGCTAATGCCGGCGCTTACAGCAAGCAGCAAGTACAGCAAGAGGTTCGTGGCAGCACAAGAAGAGATTCGCGGTTGTTCACCGCTCCTCTCCCTCAACACAACAAATTTCGTGTCCCCCCCAGGACCTTGACGAGAAGCACCGGGCCTTGCCAGACCCGCAGCGCATAGAGGCCGTGATAGTGCCGCCCGGCCACGGCATCATCATCAAGAAGGGCACTTGGCACGATTTCCCTGTGTCCTGCGGGCCTCCCGTATCTGCCTTCATCATCAACACTGAGGAGGTGGTGGCCGCATTGGCCTCGATGGCCGCCCCGGCGCCCATGGACCACGGCGACTGCTACAAGCTCCGGCTGGCAGAACACTTCGACTTCAAGTGGAAGTTCCGCGACCCGCGCCCCTTTGTGCGAGAGATGGGCCTCGTGTCGGCCCCCATCGCGCAGCCGAGGATGGGCACGCAGGGGTACGGTGTCGACATGGAGCGCCAGGAGGTCCGTGCTGGCTGGGGCGGCTCCACGAAGGTCTTCGTGGTGCCTGTGGTGAACGTCGAGGTCTTCGTGCCTGGCTCCGGGGGGCCCGGTATCCAGCCACACCTGCAGTCGACGCCCGAGATCGCCAACAAGGGCTGGAGGGACTACGGCAACCGTAGGGGACTGCAGCGCCTGGTCCGGACCTTCAAGGCCCTCGGCGTTCCCGCCACGGCGGTCATCAACAGCGAGGCCGTTCAGCTAGACGCGGTGTCCGCCGCCCTCAAGGAATCCGGCTGGGACCTCGGCGCTCACGGCATCAACAACTCCTCTGGGAACGCGGGGATGGACCGCAGGCCGAAGAAGAAGGAAAATGATACGAAGAACGGCATAAACGTCAATTTTCGCAGGGCCTCGCGGTTTTTTGTGGATCGGCGCCCAGCCCTCCTCCCTGGCGCACGGAGCACGCTGGGGGCGGCGCCAGGGAGGGGGGCCAACGCCGATCCTGGAAATCCGCGCGGACATCCGGGAGTGTATGCTTAATGCCGATGTTTGCTCCTCCAGCAGGGGCGAGGAGGCCGCCTTTGGCAAGTGCCTGAGCGACCTGGAGGCATCCCTCGGCAGCCGGCCGCGCACGTGGCTCACTCCGCAGTTCTCGGTCACGGAGCGCACCCCCGAGATTGCAGCGGCGTCGGGCGTGCACGTCCTCCTGGACTTCGTGGACGACGACGTGCCGTACGACCTCGTCCACAGGTCGGCGGCGGAATCCGAATCCTGCCCTCGCCGATCAACGCTTCAGGCAACTCGATCGGCGGTGGGGGTTAGGTTCGAAGTTCGTCACACACGTGGAGAAACCCGAACCCTGCACCCACCTTCAACGGATCGGTCGGATTGGATGTCGTCACCTAACAGGCCCACCGGCAGGCGCATGTTGTGCGTGCCCTACTGCATGGAGACGAACGACTTCTCCCTGGTCCTTACCAAGAACCTCGACCCCAGGCAGTACGCCCAGGCTCAGGAGGGGAAAACACACACAGACACCTTCAATCGTCGATCCCCAGGAAAATATGAAACAAAATATGGGAAGTGTGGAGGGAGGAAACGAAAACCCCACACATATGGACACACATGGGAAATCTGGGGGTTCGTGTGTATTTATGTGTGTATCCCTGGGCCTCTTCACAGGCCATCGAGGACCACGTGCGGCAGCTGGCGACGGAGCCGGGCGACGCGAAGGTCGTGTGCCTCGGCATGCACACCTTCGTTGCCGGCACGCCCGCGCGCACGTTGGCGCTCTCGGAGATCGGGGGCAACGATAGGGGGGATAGGGCTCCTCTTCCTCCTCCTCCTCCTCCTCCTCCTCCTCCTCCTCCTCCTCCCCCTCCTCCTTCTCCTCCTCCTCCTCCTCCTCCTCTTTCTCCTTCTCCTCCTTCTCCTTCTCCTCCTCCTCCTCCTCCTCCTCCTCCTCCTCCGGGGGGATGCATCGACCCCCAATCGCCCACTGATCGCCGAGGCCCGATAGCCCCAACTTGCACAGGAAGGTGCGAATTCATTATCGGGGGCCTGTCGCCGATCTATGCATCACCCCCTATGCCGGTCCCTCTTATCGTTGCTCCGCAGGAGATGTTTGGCCGCCTGAAGGAGTGCCCTGGGGTGGCCTTCGCCACCGCGGCGCAGGTGCACGACCTGGTGCGGAAGGGCTGAGCGCACCGAGGGCTGGGCGACGGTGCCTTGGGTCGCGCGCGGCCCTCAGGCGGCCTGCCAGGCCCAGACCTCCTCGCGTCGTGATCCTCCCGACTCTCCCCCCTTGGTGCTTGACCCTCGAGCCCGGAGGGACGCAGACCTCCTCGTGCCTTGGGTAGGTCACGACGGACGGCTGTTGGCAACTTCCCGCCTCCGGGGTCTTGCCGGGCCCTGGGGCAGTCAACAAGGACGATTCAGGATGGCAAGCGTCGAGTAGGAGATCGACCGCAGAATTGATTTTTACCCCAACTCTTTCCGCTCAAGGTGCGACAAGTGCGTAGAATGGTCCGTAGATCTACGGAGCAGTCTACGCATTTGTTGATAGATTCAACGGGGAAATCGAGTTTGGGGTGAGTCAATTTTGCAGTCGATCCTCTACTCGAAAGCGGGTCCTGGGGAAGTTGTTTTCACCCTCTGGGCGTCAGCGTGGTCGAAAAATCAGTGCATTTGAGCTCTGGGAGTCAGATCACGCAGGTGGCTTCCGCGGCGCCAGAAGCGCCCCATATGCT
>CAUYUJ010016096.1:130000-147500 GCA_963575745.1 Prorocentrum cordatum | reverse complement strand
TACTAGTACTAGTAGTAGTAGTAGTACTACTACTACTACTACTACTACTACGTCCACTACTGCTACTACTACGACTACTACTACTACTACTACTACTGCTACTGCTAGGGCTACTACTACTACTACTACTGCCAATACTACCACTTCTACTGCTACTACTTCTACTGCTGCTACGACGACGGCTACTACTACTGCAACTCTTGCGGCTACTACTATTCACACTAACTACTAATACTACTACGTATACGACTACGACTGCGACGTCTACCGCTTCTGCTACTACTACGACGACTGTCACCACCGCCACAACCACCTCCACCACCACCACCACCACTACTACTACTACTACTACTACTACTGCTACTACTACTACCACTACCACTACTACTACTACTACTACTACTACTACTACGACTACTACGACTACTACGACCACGACTACTACTACGACTACTACTACTACTACGCCTAATACTTCTGCTACTATCACCACTTCTACTACTACTCGACTGCTACGACTACTGCTACTTCTACTACTACCACCACTACTACGTTTACCACATTTGCTACTATTTTTATGATTGCTACTACTATTACTACTACCACTACTACTACGACTACGACTACTACTACTACTACCACGAATACTATTGCTACTACTACCACTAACACCACCACCACTAATACTACTACTACTACTACGACTGCTAGCACTACTGCTACTGCCACTGCCTTCCACCACTACTTCTATTACTACGACGATTACGACTCCTACGGCTACTATTACTATTACTCTTCCACTACCACCACCACTACTACTACTACTGCTACTACTACTACTATTACCACTACTACTACTACTGCTACTACTACTACTGCCACTACTACTACTACTATTATTAATAATACTACTACGACTACTACTACTATTATTACTACTACTACTACTACTCATACTACTTTCACGATTACTACTACTACTACTACGACTGCTGCTTTTACCACTGCTACGACTACTGCTACTGCTACTGCTACTGATACTACTACTACTACTACTACTACTACTACTACTACTACTACTACTACTACTACTACTATAACTACTAGTATTACTACTACTACTACTACTACTACTACTACTACTACTACTACTACTAGTACTACTAGTACTACTACTGCTACTACCACTTCTACTACTACGAGTACTGCTATAACTACTACTACCACTACTACTACTACAACAACTACTACTACTACTACTACTACTACTAGTACTACTACTACTACGACTACTACTACTACTGTGACGACTACTACGATTACTACTACTCATACTCATAGTACTATTACGATTTCTATTACTACTGCTATTACTTTACTACGACTACTGCTACTAGCTTACAACTGCTGGGCCCGATCCTCATCTGGGCTGCACATTCACTCTAGGATGGTCGGGCCGCGCATCTGCAACTAGACCTCGACGGGCGCCACCGTCGGTAAGATCACTCTGGCTTTCCGAGCGCGCTTGGGCCTGGTTGCCAGGGTAAACATTTCATTGTAGAAGCCTCGTTCAACCCTAATCTTCCCCTCATCGCATCGTTGGTATCTGAACTCGCGAGACTTGGCGCCCCCTGGGGTGCCCATGACTAGCTCCTGGCTGGTTTATGTATTCTAAGAAATACACCACCCCCAACTTGCTCTGGGCCCGTTGCCTCCCTTTGTAGGCGTCGTCATGAGGCGTAGGAAACATTACCCTAACTCGGCTAGCGGCGCGTAGAGCCTTTGCACTCGGCACCTGGCGCGGGCCGTTTTCAGCGCGAACTTGTTAATAATTCGAAATGCAGAAGCCACGAACCAAGGTAACAACGCGCGGTCTTCACCACATTCAGTATTATATTTGTCGCCCACAGCACTCTTTAATGTTTTCGTTTGGCCTTCCACGGTTCTGTTTGCCCTTTCGACTTCGTCACTAGTTTCGTGGTTTCCAGTAGGGCGAACTTCTACCCCGGTCGATGAGGTCGCGCGAGGTTTTGACCGCTTCGCCGGCTTCTTCGAGCGCCGACATGGATGACTCCCCATCTCCTATGATCACCATGTTTTCTGGCCCGTGGATCAACAGATCGCCAAACACCTGGGCTGAGTGCGGATCCGTGCCATTTATTAGCAAAGCTCGGCTCCAAGTTAAGTTTGGCCCCCGGCAGTGCATGGAGTTGATCTGGCTCCCCCCCCCTCGGCTTCGCCTCCAGCGCAGTGGGGGCGCCGACGCCGGCGGGGTCATTTTGCTCGGGCTTAGATCGCGCGCGATCATGTTGGGTGCTTCAGCCCCCCGGCCGACGAGCATATCCTCCGCGTCGCGCAACTCGCCGCCGCCATCCGCGTCGTCGTCGCCCTCGAAAGTCACTGCGACTGCATTTCGCCTGGAGCTCGCGGGCACACTCGGACACGATCGAACAGGTCAGACATGGGAGTTCTCTGCTGCGGACAGCCGATGCACTACTCATCGCAAACTCCCGCGACATCCCGAGTCATATCCTGACCTGCCCCATCTTTCGGGGCACGGCTGGCAAACTGGAAGTTGCAGTTTTTCTCATGGACCGTCGCCGTCCGCCTCCTGGCCCGTCGCTTCATGCCCCAAGTAACTGCACGATCGTCTATCGTTGCCTCGTTCTAGAACGATGCGCTCCTGATTCTACCAGTTCGCGCGGAGGCCCCGATGCGTTTCTAACATCGACTACTTGGATGGGCATGCTCACCGCGCATCGATTGTTTTTCCCCGTTCTCGTCCTTCAGTACTCTTTGCCCATAACTCCAGATGTCTGACCCACCAGCCGCGCTGCTATGCTTGCCGCTCCTGGAGGTCTCCGCGGGCTCACCGTGGAAGGGGGTTCCCGCGTTCGGACGCCCAACTGCACTGCGTCCTCCTGCGCCCACGGTGACAGAAACATTTTCCAGGCCGTTCTACTCCCTATCCCTCCCCCCCCCTCTTCCTCCTCCTCCTCCTCCTCCTCCTCCTCCTCCTCCTGCTCCTCCTCGTCGTCGTCGTCCTCCACCCCCCCCTCCTCCTCTTTTCCTCTCCCTCCTCCTCCTCCTCCTCCTCCTCCTCCTCCTCCCCCTCCTCCTCCTCCTCCTCCTCCTCCTCCCTCCTCCTCCTCCTCCTCCTCCTCCTCCTCCTCCTCTTTTTCCTCCCCCCCCCCCCCGTCCGCTGCCATTTTGTCTCGAACAACTCGCCTGCTTTCGGCTCGAATTGCCTGGTCGCGGAACGGTGGCCCGCAGGCCTTTGCATCGCGGATGCTGCAGGATGTTCGCGCGTTTGCCGTCGTTGCTCAGACGGACTGCGCCGTCGATCGGTCGGGGGTCGCGCGGTTCCCCGAAGCTCCCGTCGCGAAGCGCGCGCGTGTGCAATGACGACGCGTCGACCCATGAACGCATCCTGTGCGATCGCGTGAAGTCGTGAGTGCATCTTATGTGCTCGCGTCAATTCGCGCAGTACCCGAGCTCATCAGATGCGCCCGCGCCCACAAGCTCATGTAAATGCATCTGCCGCACCCCGGGGAACGGGCACATGCCCGAACGAAATTGGCGCGCCAGTTGCGCCGGGAGAAAAATCCAAGGGAAGATCCAGCAAAGGAGCGTCGCGGGCGCCGGGGCAGGGCGCGCCCGCGATCTCAGCCGGCCACGCGCGGCCAAGTGGAAAGAGAGAACGGCGAGGAAGCAGGCGGAGGAAACCCGATGATCGCCGCGCGCTGCCGCGGCGCTATGCAAATCTGGCCCCGGGTCTGTCTTCGACAGGGGGCGGGCCCGCGCTCGGTGGAAGCGTTTCGCGACGCGTCTTTTTTCGCTGGCCGCAACTGCGCGGCCCTAAAGAACAGCGCGGCGCCATCCGCCGCGGCCTTCGCGGAAGCCGCCAAGGCTTCGCGCGACCTCGGCGCGCGTCGCGATTTAGCTCGGCCAGGGGGGCCCATGCGCGCGGTGAAATCGCGGGGGCGAATTGGGCAGTTAATGACCACATCAGGGCTCTAATGGGTGCGTTGGGCCAGAAGCATAGGGGGGCGAGATCGCGCGCTCGCGCCTTGGTTGTCAGCGCGCGCGCCGTCTTTATTTCACATGCCTACGATGGGCGCCGACGAGCCAAGATCCAGTCGCCGGCGCCCCCGCGGGCGCCATCAAGTCTCGCGAGTTCGGGCTCAGGGGGGGGCGACGGGGGGCAGCGGGATCTGTTCGAGGCAAACAGAGTGAAAGGGCCACCCTGGCAGCCAGACCCAAACGCGCCGGGGGCGGAGGTTGCGTTGAGTTCGACCCCGCCGACGGCGCTGCCCAGCCAAGATTTGGCAGCTGGTGGCAGGCCGTTCGCGGCTCGAGGGGCGGCGGCGAAGATGTCGGAGCGCGCGGCGACGGGGCCGGCGCCGGGATGCGACGGGCGCAAGGCAGTGGCCAGAGGGAACGCCGCCCACGAACCTCGCGGCGCAGAGTGTCGCGAACGCGGGAATTATGGAATGGACCACTGGTCAATGGGCTGCGCGACCCGAATTTCCAAGAGGGAGCAGCCGCCCGCAGACGAGGGCGGAGCAAGGCAGTGCCCGGCAGGACAAGGACAGGGGAGACCCGTCCACGAGCGACTGGGTCCTTGAGGACGGGTTAGCGATTCGACGACGTCGCGAGCCCAGAGCCGTCGCGCACGTGCCCAGGGGCAGGTCAGAGCCCCCAGGCGATTGATCAATTCGCAATGAGAGACGAGGGCACGTTGTCGATATGAAACAGGTAAGATTTTAGGATTCAGCCGCAAATTGATCTCGCGACTGTGAACGGAGTTCCGAGGGCCTTGGACGGGGCGCATTGGGTTCCGCGCTGCGTCCGGCAGCGCGACGAGAGCGCCTGACCAATGTCATTGCGCCAGCCCGAAGGGGATGGCAGCGGCTCCAGGCGACAACGAGAGCGCGAGAGAAGTTTGAGATGAGGGGGGCGAGGACATGGAGGTGCAGCAATACGAAGAACTGGCCCTGATTCTGGAAACACGCGAGATTATGCTCGCAGGGGAGGGCGAAGAACAATGCGGAACGAACTCAGACGAGATGCGCGCCCGGGAAACTATGTTGGGTCTTGACAAGGACCTGGGGCAGTGGTTGTTTGGTGCCTGTTTGGATGTCGTCAAATGGGTAAATGAAATCTGGATGGCAGCAACCGCGGGTGGGAGGTAGCTCCTCTTTGTATCTCTCGGCGGGGAATGTAAGATCCCGTTTCTCTTCCCCCGGCTTCTCCGCCCTTGTGTTCTTCTTTATTATGTTACTGCTACTGCTACTGCTACTGCGACTACGATTACTACTGCTACTGCGACTAGGACTATTTCTATTACTACTACTACTACTACTACTACTTCTACTTCTACGACTACGTCTACAAATATCAGTACGAGTACTACTATTACTACTACTACTACTACTAATACTACTACTACTACTCGTACTATTACGACTACGACCATGATCACCATTACTAGTAGTAGTACTACTACTACCACTACTACGACCACGACGAATAGTACTACTAATATTACTACTACTACGACTACGACTACTACTACGACTACTACTACTACTACTACTACTACTACTACTACTACGACTACGACTACTACTACTACTACTACCACGATTACTACTACCCTCCCTCGTCGTCGCCCTCTTGCACTTCCTCGCGGCCGCTCTCGCACTCGTCGTCGTTGCGACGCGGTCGCGGCAGAGGTTGAGCGGGCTGGATAATGTCAGGTCGCCCTTCGCCACAGGTCGCGGGTCGCCCTGCGCGCGGCGGGATTTGACGGCGCCTTCTCGCGGGGGTCGCAACGGGAATCAGTGGTTGTTGTGGCCAATGTGAGCGTAGTCGCGATACGAGTCGCGGTTGTAGTTCCGTTGGTTGTCTTGATCGTCGACGCGGTTGTTGTCGCAATCGCGATCAGGATCAGTCGCGAGCGCCGCGGACGTCGCGGCGGAAACTACCCATTTCCTGTTGTGCGGCGGTCTAGAAAGTTGTTTTGCTTTTTCTCCCCCCCCCCCCCCCCCCCCCGTGGGCAGCGCCCCCTGGGCGACCCTGCGCGATTATGAAATGTCGCGCGCTCGTCTGGGCATTGCAGCGCGGGTCGACGCATTCTTCGCGGAAGGCGGTGCTCGCCATCACTCATCCCATCTCGTCGTCGCCGTCGCCCTCGTTGCGCGGCGGGCGCCGCGGGGGAGCAGGTGCCAACGCGATTGAAGGGGGCGTCGATGAGCATATGCGCCCCAGCTACCTATCAGGTTTAAGCATTGCGGCGGAGGTCGCCGCGACGCGCGGGCGCTCGCCCCCGAGGCTGACTCGCCAGTTCGGGTCGTCGGCTCGGCGAGGAAGTGGGGCCCGCGAAGAACTCGCCACCGACGTGACTGACTGCAATGAGCACGGGGGCCCATGGATCTTCAATTGCGCGGCTACGCGAGCAGGTGCGACATGCCGCGCTGGAGCGCAACATCATTACGAACCGCGAGCCCACGGCGTGCAGTCCCCAGCGGGCCGCGCGCCTTTCAGCCCGAAGACAGAGTAATGATTGATTAGGGGGTTCAGCGCCTCGAGCTCGCGCTGGGACTATGTGAGACCCTGAAACAATGGGCTATATTTTGTGAGTGAACATGCCGGGGGCGCCTCGAGGTGAAACGCGACCCCGACGCACTTGAAGTCAGTGCGCGCGCGCAGACGCGACGGCGATTCATGCCGCCACGGCCTGAAGCAGATTGCACCATGGAGAGGGTATGCCAGCGCAGAAACCCACGCGGCTTTCGAACAGCAGCCCCTGCAGCAGAAATGCTTTGCGTGGCGTGTCAGTCAACATCGAGACCTTGAGCTAACGAGTGGAGGGCTATCGAGGAGGACACATGCGTGTTTTTACCGACTCAGCCGAGCTAGTTTAGAATGCATGGCAAACCGAATCAGCGCCGAAGACAGAGTTGGGCGCTCGGAGTGGATTTGGTGAAAGCATGGGAGTCCATTGGGATTGGGCTTGACAAAATGTGCTGGGACATGGGCCCGCGTTCGCTCAGACCTGGAAGGATACTGGTGCATCCCGCATCGTGCCTCCAGGAACTTCAGGGCCCGCATGGACATTGCGTCTGCGCATGGTCACCCAGAACTTGGACGCCGACCAAGTACATCAGGATAGAGAGGTCGACGAGATCAGGGCAACGGAGAGGGGGGGGCGCAAAAGGGGATCGCGCAACACCTTTACTCGGTTCACAGATCGGGCTATCCGGGACATCCAGCCACGCAAGTGGATATGTGGATCGCGCCGAACTGGCGTTGTCACAGCGTGCCAGGAACGCGCGAGGCACGAGGGGGTGTCGAAGTTCAATCAGCCCACCGAGAGCACATGCGTGGCCCGCCACGAAATCGGCAAAACAGATGCTTGGAATGACGCGTCAGGGAGCGAGTTCTGGCCAGGAAGTCACGCGAGAAGCTCGGGGGGCGGGGGGCGCGGGGCAATGTAGGAAGTATGGCGTTTATCCAGAGGTAACGGAAGAGGGGCGCTGGGTTGTCACACCAATCGGTACGACGTGGATCAACAACAAGAACGGGGGCGCCGCCAATCCCGAGCGCGGGTCCCGGCTGGCAGCGCATCGAGCGAAAGGAAAGAGCACATGTGCAGCCATTTCTCCACTGAGAGCTCCGTCGCAATTGTTCTCGAAAGTTGTCGCCGACGTTGCCCAGCAAAAAGAGTGCAACCGTGGCGAGCGCGACGAAAAGTTGAGGCTGAGCTTGTTGGATTCGGAGCGGGCAATCAGTCACTTTTCTATGGGGGCGCAGAACATGTCCATCCGGTTCCCTGAAGATCATCGCAAGCCACGCGCGCGCGGACGACGACTAGAGTCAATGCGCGGCGCCCGGGTCGCTGCCAGCCGCCGGAGGGGAGGATTACGGGGATTTCGCTTGTGGCGTGGGTTGCGGTGGCGGAAAGGTGTCGCCGTGTTGCCTGAGCGCAAGACATTGCGAAGGCGGTGAATTTGGCTTTGGGGGGGGGGGGGGGGCTCTGTGCATCGCGTGTTGATGTTCTTGTTGGCAGGTTTGAACGATGAATTACCAGTGACATGACCTGATGCTTCGATGCCGATCTGGATTCTCAACCGGCTTGTAGAGCGACGCTGTGAGGGGTCGCGACGCAAGGCAGATGAGGGAGACGCAGAGTTACGCGCCCAGAACTTGGACCACGAGCAATGCGAAGTGAAACGTGGGATCCCAGGGGGGGGTGGGCAGCCGAGCGAGAAAGAGGATGATGAGCCGCTGGCGAGTCACGCAGTTCAGAAGCGCGAGCCTGCGGCGCCCCGAGCCTCTTCTCGCGCGCAGGACCGCCCATGCACGCAGTTTTCAGTTGAGGGGCTCGCGCGCTGCACGTTGGTGCCCAGACGAGGGGCGTGGGCAAATCTCATCAGCTAGGCCAGCACCTCAAGAAACAGGACAGGCGCGGACATGAGCGCTTGCATCCCGGGCGCCCGAGGGACTTGACGGCGCTGAATGAATCTGACTGTGCCTGACGTAAGACATTTTTTTAATCGACGGGCGGAGGGAGAGTTATGCGGGGATCACGTTTGGTATAATGTCGACTTCGACTCAGAGCGTGGCGGCGTGACAAACAGATGGTGAAGGATG
Organism: Prorocentrum cordatum; assembly: GCA_963575745.1. Classification (NCBI taxonomy): domain Eukaryota; class Dinophyceae; order Prorocentrales; family Prorocentraceae; genus Prorocentrum; species Prorocentrum cordatum. Next base: position 138,842 of record CAUYUJ010016096.1, on the reverse strand, counting down.
AGCCAATGGCGCGAAGGGTGGATCCGCAGCGCTGGGACAAGCAGTTCTCAGACAACTCATGTTCATTGCTGCGCCGCGCGAAAAAGCTATGCTCGCGCGGCCACTGCCATCGCGGGCTGGCGAGGGCTAGGAAAAGACAGACGCGTCAAGGTTTGTTAGCTTTGGTCACGACAGAAGGTACGACGAGAAGGCAGTGATCAACATAGTAACTCATGAGAACCTTGCAGTTGTTTTATCCAATTGCGTGAGCAGGGACGACATGTCCATGCACTTAAGGGCCGGTCAACAGATCGCTAGCGGAAGACACGCGCTGGCATCTGCAACGGAATGTTGGTGCAGTTTGTTTTCGAGTTGCCATCGCGCGCCGTCTGGTCGGATACGTTGGCCCAGGATCAGTTGAGACCCAGGCGTTCGTCAACACATGCGACAGGAGATGCGAATCATGATGCGCGGTGTGGTACTTTGCGCGTTTCGTATGTGGGCCAGTGCACGTTCAGGCTCACATGTTCGACGCCTTGTGTCCGTGCGAGTTGAGCTCGTTTTTGACTTCACCTTTGATTTGCGTTGCTGTGTTGAAGACCAGGCTTTTGACTGTTCGGATGTGCGTTGCTTTCTTTTCCCCTGTATCTCTACTTGGCCAAACTTACAGGTTAGGGCGTTAATGTGTAGCGTTTCCACTGGGTCATAAGGATGCACTTGTGATACCCATGCCCCGCGTTGCCAACTGTTTTGTTTCATGCCTGTCTGCAGCGATCGTCGCCGTCTTTGTTTGGGTCAAACTTCATCGGCTTCCAGGAAAACAAACCCCGTCCACATGTTCAGGAGCACCTTGAGGAATCAGACGGCCAGAGGATGAGGAGTTAATGCTGGCCAACAGAGATATCCGACGTCGCGGAAGAAGTGCAACAGCGTGAAACATCATCACCAGAGCCTTGGATCCAATCTTTATTGTGCAACTTCCCGAACCAGAGCGATCTGTTAGGTTCCCCGGGGCCCAAAACTGGGTGGTATTGCCCGATTCGGGAAAATGGGGACACCAGAGCACCAGGGGAGGATGCGGGAGGAGGAGAGGGAGGATGAGGAGGAGGAAGAGGAGGAGGAAAAGGAGGGGGTGGAGGAGGAAGAGTCGGAGGAGGAGGAGGAGGATGAGGCGCGCGCATCGACGGTCCAACCGAACCGAGGAACGGGAGGAGGCCGATCAAAAGAACATGAAGAGGCGCACGCTGGTGTCGAACACCCTGAGCGGGAGGTGGGGATCGACGGCGGCCCTGCTCGCAAAGCGGCGAGGCCCCCTACCAGCCCACCACTGCCACCACCACCCGCCAGCCCCAGCGGCTCCAGGAACTCCACCTTGAGCTTCCGAATGAACTCGCCAGGCATGACACTGCCGTCCTCGTTGAAGATGGCCGTGATCTCGGCATATTGAGCCCCGACAGCGTCGACCGTCACCTCCACACCAGCGAGAGGCCCACGTCGGATACGAGCACGCGTGTCGGGGGCGATGGTGGGCGTGCCAATGTCCTTGTCTTTGCCCTTGCCCAGGCCTGACGGGCGCGGCGGCAGATCGTCTGCCCAGGCGTCGTCGAAGTCGTCGGGGACTCGATAGCCATGCCGCTGCCTTCCACCGCCGCCGCTGCCACCAGCGGCAGCCCGCCGCCGCGAGCGTCAGGAGCTCCGAGAGGTGCCGACACGCTGCCCGCGCCTCCGCGCCCGCGGCGGCGCCGTCGGCGCCGAGGCGCCGCCGTGCCACCTGCAGGCGCCAGCACGGGCGCCACCTCCAGAGCGCTGAGCGCGGCGACGGCTGCCCGCAGCAGCCCCTCGGCCGTACGCAGCAGCCGCACTCCCTCGCGAGAGTGACCAGCGGCCAGGCCGCTGGCGGCGTGCGCGGCCAGGAGGGCCCCACGCGAGGCCTCCACGGCGCAGCGACGCCCGCCCGTCGCCCGCGGCATTGGTGCGCAGCGACCCAACGGGGTTGAGCCAGCGATGCGAACTTGAGCCGAGCTGGGCTGAGGAGGAGGAGGAGGAGGAGGAGGAAGAGGAGGAGGAGGATAAGATGGACACGAATCTGGCTTGCGGGAAAAAAGAAGGATGCGGGCAGCCGGGTCTGAGGATAGTTTTTTTCACTGGTTGCGTGCAACAGCCTGCGGACAACCCGCCTGGGCTGCGGGGCAGTTTTGCTAGCGTTTTGCCTATTCTCACGCAGTGCACGCCTGGAATAACGCTGCTGTGGAGGTGGGCCCCAGACCTAGCGAGCAAGCTGCCGCCGTCAGGTCCTGTCCGTGGCAGGCCTCTCCCTTCCAATCCCCCCCCCCGTCGCCACCCTCAGATCCACTCTCCCCCCCTTCCTTCGGGTCAGACGGGGGGGTAGGATAAGGAAGAGGGGGGGGTCGGCAATTGCTGCGTGCAGCGGGTTCGGGCCCGGCTGCCGGGCCCATTCCTCGATACATGGGCGGCTCCAGGCGCCAGGAGGCGCCGGGCAAACCAGCTACGCGAGCGGATTCTTTATCTGACCCTTGGCTATTCCACCGTGTCGCTCCCCTGAAAATCCCTCCATTTCCAGCGCCTCCCCTCTCCCTCCCTGGCCTGGTCCCTGTCTCCCTCCCCTCCTACCCCCTCCGCGGAAGGTCTCTCCCTCGCCTTTCCCCTCCCTTTTTTCACGTCTCTTCTCTTAATCCCTCTTTCCCTATCCCTTCTCCCACCTCACGTTTTTCCTATCTTTATCTATTCTCCCTCCTCCCTCTTTTCCCCACCTTATCCGTAAGGGATAACCCTCTGCCGCCGGCCCCCTCTCCATCATGTCAGAATTGCAGGAGCCATGTTGGGATGCCCGTGCGCCGTTGTGAATCAGTATCGAAACCTCGCGCAAAGACGATTTGTAATATTCAACAACACAAATTGGTGTTCAGATGACAGCGTTGAACTCTGTGCTGCCTTTCGCACACTTTCCCTCATGCTGTGTATCGGCTGCCGACTTGGAACGACTGTGGGCTGCCTGAGGATACGTGGGCAAAATCGCGCAGCTTGGACGGTCTTGGGGTTTCTCGGAGTATGTTACGAGGGAACGTGGCTTCGAGGTCGCGAACACGGCGTAATGTACTAGCGATCGTAGCCTCGGGGACGCGACCACTGCGTAATTGACCTGGGTTGTGGCCTCGGAGACGCGAAAATTGTGCGATCGTGGCCTCGGGGACGCGAGTGCGGCGCAAATTACCAAGGATTGTGGCCTCGAGAGCGCTAATATCATTGCAAGTTACGATGGATCGTGGCGTAAAAAACACGAGTGTTGCGCAAGTTGCAGGGTATTGTTGCCTCGGCAGTACGAATACGGCGCAATGTGCGAAGGATGGCGGCCTCGGCAGCGCGAATGTGGTGCAATTTGCAAGGGATTGCGGCCTCGGCAGCGCGACCATCGGCGCAATGTGCGAGGGATGGCGGCCTCTGCAGCGCGAGTCTTACAAAATGTGCAAGGGATTGTGGCCTCGGCAGCGCGGACTTAGCGCAGTTTGCAAAGGACGGTGGCTTCGACGGCACGAACGTCGTACAACTCGCAAGGCTTGTGGCCTCGGCAGCGCGGACATGGGCGCAAGTTGCACGGGACTGTGGCCTCGGCAGCGCGGATCTGGCGCACATTGCAAGGGATTGTGGCCTCGGCAGCGCGGATCTGGCGCACACTGCAGGGGATTGCGGCACTGGCAGCGCGAGCACGGCGCAGCTCGCATAGGATCGTGGCCTCGGCAGCGCGACTCCGGTGCAATCTGCGAGGGATTGTGGCTTCGACAGCGCGAGTATGGCGCAAGTTGCGAGGGATTGTGACTTCTGCATCGCGAATACCCTGCAACTTGCAGGGGATTGTGGCCTCGGCAGCGCGAATCTGGTGAAATTTGCGAGGGTGTTCGGCCTCGGACGTGCAGATCTCGAGTGTTTCCACGCGTCCCACGACCCCCAGGAAAATCTGAGAACCCTCTTGGGGGAGGGTAGCCAGGGTAGCGTTCGCCCCCCCCCCCTCGCGCGACAGTGACACTTTACAGTAGGAACCAGAAAGTACAGCTATGGAACTGGTGCGGGGCGCTGCAACCCTCGCCCTCTCAGCCTGGTGGCCCCGCAAGGGGGCGGGCGGATCCCTCTCGTCCTATCCCTCATCCCTCCCTCTTTTCCTGTCCCATCTCCCTCCTCCCCCTTCCCCTGCGACCGATTGGTCAAATTTTCAAGCAGCTGTCGTCGAATTTGTTTTGCTCGTCAGTCTATGTTTCGGCCAGTTACAAGAGCTGGTTGCAGAGCGAGCCGTTCCTCTTCTGATTCACCTCGCTGGAATAGGAACGAGGTGGGCCCTTGAGGGTGGCGCTTGATCCTTTGCATGATCCGGGCATTCTCGTCTTTCCCCACACTCCATGCGGAATGCGGAGACAGGTAAAAACATCCTCGCAGATGTCCATCCTCATCCTCCTGCGCCTCCTCTTCCTCTTAGTCCCTCTCCTGCAGTAGGTTCGCACCGCGTTGACGTGGCGGTGACCCAATCGGACATGCATTGTCTTCCTCCGCCAGTGGCCCAGAATCTGCCGACGTTGGGCGATCTGCCATATCGGAACGCCGCGAGCGTTCAAAGTCGAACGATCCACGCGATGTGAGCCCGCCGTGCAGTCACAGCTTTAGGATAAGGTCCATTTTGGGTTCGGAAGGGGCTCGATGCTCCTTAGGTTCTTCCGTTTGCTTTCCTCTGGGGTTCTTCGTGAGCCCAGGCGTACTTGATGCTCCAAGGGGGTGTCGTTCCTTCCAGTGAGGATGTGCCTCAAGAAGCCAGCCAGATGCTTGTCATCATGGTACCCTGGGCTTCTTCGTTGCGCGCGCTGCGTGGTGACTTCCCGCGGGCGTCGAGAAACTGCGGTATTCAGGGTGCCTTGGGTTTCAACGCAGTTGCTAATCGCGCGCGGATTGTCAGGGTTGGGTTCCTTGGCCGCGTCCGCACTCTATCCAAGGTTCCCCATGCCCAGCTCTCCCAGATGGGATCCGAGTAGATGGGGTCGGGGGATCGCCACGCATCGCCGATGCATCAGCGATGTGGCTCGATAAGGAGCCCTATTTTCTCCACGCCGATGTCGGCGATGCATCGCCGACGACGCCGATGCATCGCCGATGCATCGCCGATGCATCGTCGATGCATTGGCGATGCGGCGAAATCCTCCGACCCCAGCTGTTCAGACCCCATATGTGAGGCCTGTGTCATGATATGGCTTGTGCTGTGCCTCTTCTGCGGCCCCTCTCCCCTCTAGGGCCCATTTCGATTCGAACGGGCCAGCTCCGTGCCGAGTCTGGCTGGCTCTCGCTCTGATTCGATCTCGTTTTCCTGGCGGCCCGACGCGGAACGATGACAGAGCGGTTTCGCATCCAGGCGTAGCCGAATCGATCTGATTTCTACGCCGTGCCAACGCGGCCCGATCCAGTGCATTTTCCGATTCGATCCAGTGCCGCGATTTGGTGTGGATGGATCTTGCCCCCCTTCCGAGGCCCAGAAGCACGAGACGCCGAACCGTCACGCCCAGGACGGGGGCGCCTACGCGGACAGCTACGGCTCCAGCTCCGGGACCCGATACTTTCGGCTGCCATGCCAGACCTTTGCGGAGTGTCGACGTGTCGTCATGTTGGTGTTCGTCGTCGTCGTCTTCCGCCTCCTGCAGCACTCCCTTCCCACGCCTTCGTTTCAGCCTCGTCCCCTGCTTCCTCCTCTGCTCGTCCCCGTCTCCTCGTCGTCCTGCTTCTGTCTCTTCCTCCCTCCTGCTGCTCCTCATCATTCGAGTAGGGGATCGACTGCAGAATTTACCCACCCCCAAATTGGTTTTCTCGCCGAAACCGTACAAAGTAGTAGAACGTTCGTAAAACGATTATTATGTTTTTTGGTTCGACAAAAAATCAATTTGGGGGCAAGTCAATTATGCAACTAGTCGATCCCCTACTCGATCCATCCTTCTTAATTTGCCTCCGCCTTCTAAGTTCACCACCAGCCACATTCATAAGCCTCCAGCTCGGACTAGGCAGCGAGCGTAGATAAGATAGTCAACAGTACGTTCCCATCGCGGGTGATATGAAGAGCATCATGCATCCGATTTGCACCGTGCACGTGAGTGCGAAGAGTTCGGTGTGTGCAATGTTTCCCCGTCCCATCCAATCCCCGAGCCTTCTTTCCTTCGCCCACCGCCCCTCCTTCCTCGCTGTCCCTCCTCGTCCTTACCCCCTTGCCTCCACTCGCCCACGCCCCTCCCTCCCCCATTCATCCATATTCTTTCTCCCTTCCCCCTCCCCCCATTCTCAGCGTCGTCGTCGCGCACAGTGCACGTTCAAGGCATGGACACTGATATCCTTCCGCACGAGGGCAACAGAAAATACCTCGGTTAACTGAGTGGCTTTCACGACGCGATGGACATCGTGATTCGCCACCGCACGAGAGCTGCATGGGCATCGCTGCCGTCGCGCAAGCCGTTGCTGGCCATCAAGCACTACCAGCTTGCGCACCGACTCCAGCTTTTCAACAGCACCGTAACACCGACAGCAATGTACAGAGCAGAGAAATGGAAGCTCACCGTGCCTCTGTGGCAACACCTGGGGCGAACGCAGCGACGTGTGCTGCGCATGACTAGTAGAACACCAAGGCGACGAGTTTCCCACCAACGACACCTAGCAGAAACCATGGCGGCACGGACGACTTCACGACCGACGAAGCAGCTGACAGACACCTCGACGCAAACATCAGCAGCAGCGACGATGCCGGCAGCAACACACCTCAGCAAGACACGACAGACCAGCACAGCGAGAGCAGAGACAGCAACAACAATGAATACACGTTGGAGCCATGGGCCGACTACATCCACCGAGCCACGCCGCGCACAGAGAAGTTCATACAACGCCGCCGCGTTGCAAAGAGGGAGTCGGTTCCACTGGCAACCAAGGGAAAATCTACGCCAGCGAGGGCACCGACAACAAAGTGGCTTGCGCAAGCGTTGAGGCCACGACATCACCACGTTCCTCCAACAGCGCAAGCCCGACCAACACCCAACGACCACACCAATCAATGTAAAAGGCCAACCGAACGACCTCATCCGGATCCGCCTAGCTCAAGACATCCTAGCTTGGTTGACCCTCGATTACCACTACACCGACGCAGCACGGCGCCGTCAGTCACAACCAGGATTTCCTCCTCTTCCTTCCCTCTGTCGTAGCTTGCTATGCGTCTCGCAGTTCCTATGCATGTCTGTGCTTTTCACACGTACCAGATCCAAAAGGCCATGACCCCCGACCTGGTCTGAGCTAGGACCAGACATTTATCCGTTCTGGTGGTTCGTCGTTCGTTCGTTCGTTCGTTCGTCGTCATCGTTGTGGTCGTCGTCGTCATCGTCGTGTCGTTTGTCGTCCTCGCCGCCAGCGTGCGTCGTTGTCATCGTCGGCGGCCGCCTGTTCCTCTTTGCCTGGACCTCGTGCCCCTGCGTGGGCGCCCTGGGGGCCAAGCTGGAGCCCTCGAGCCCCACAGCGCCCCCCCGCCTCGCTCGAAAACGACGGCCGCCGCAGCTCCTGGTCGCCAGCCGCGGCGCCGGCCCCCACGCCCGCCGGCAGCGCAGGCCCAGCGGGGGCATCGCCACAGGGCAGAGACCGGTCCTTCTCTGGGGGACAGCACACCCTATACAGTGGGGGCTCATGCCAAGAGACACCCTGCTCGCCTCCAAGGCACCCTGGGTTTCTTTGGATGTCGATGGTTTTGCTTATGGAAAGCGTGACGTTCCCATACCAGAAATCCGTGCACGTCCTGGGGTCTCAGGGTTGGGTTTCTTGTGGAAGGTTTCATGTGGACTGGCCTCCACTGTACCCACACCCCCCAGCCATGACCCCCACTTCCGACCTGGTGATCCAGAGGTCTTGGCCAGGGCTGAAGGTGAGGTTTTGGTCCCCAAATAATGTTTGCCAGCGTGGACCCCAAGCAGTAGGTTCTTGCAATCCATGCGGTGCAATCTATGTGGTGCAATTGATTTTTACACATGATGTGACACATCCCGCGCTCTTGCAAACATCCCACCCACCCACCCGCAACTTGGTTTGCAAAACCTCTTAAGACCGACTACGACGACAACGACGACAACGACTACGACGACACCGACGACGTCTCCGACGACTTCGACGACGACAACGACGCCGACGCCGACGACGACGAAGACGACGACGACGAAGACGACGACGACGACGCCAACGAAGACGACGACGAGGAGGAAGGACGACGACGGCGACAACGACGACAACGACGACAACGACGAGGGAGGAGGGAGGACGGCGACGACGCGAACGACGAAGAAGGAGGATGGACGGCGACGCCGACGACGACAACGACGAGGGAGGAGGGAAGACGACGACGACAACGACGACGACGGCGACGAAATAGGAGGGACGACGACGAGACGCCGACGACGGACAACGACGACGACGAAGGAGGAGGAGGAAAGACGACCACGGCGACAACGACGACGGAAACGACCACGACGCCAAAGAGGACGACGACAACGACGAACACGAGGAAAGACAGAGGACGACGTAGGCGACGACGACGACGACGACGCGGGAGGACGGAGGACGGCGACGACGACGACGCCGCAAGAGCGCGCGCGCACGCTTTTGGTGAAAATCCGTGTTGCGAAACCTTGTGTTTTTGCAGGTTGTTTGGACACGCGATTTTGAAATCCTTCCGAAACCGATGGGTTTTGAAGGTTGTCGGCATACGCGCGCGACGACGCGCGCGTCTGCATTTCGTTTCATTTTTTTGGAAGGGATTCTCGCGACGGCACACGCGCAAGGGCGTTCGACAGATTTG
>CAUYUJ010016096.1:95000-125000 GCA_963575745.1 Prorocentrum cordatum | reverse complement strand
AAACCCATGTTTTCCGATAAACGAGTGCGCGCGCACATTTCATTCGGAAGGGGACGGTGGGATAGTGTTACTTCATTGGTAGGATGGACGATGGGGCAGAACCATACGCAAATTGCACTACGACTAGCAAGTCCGGGGAAGGAGAGGATGCCAGAACCATTTTTCAATCAATGAAGGAAAACGAATGTCAGTTCGCAGTAAGTTGTCCACTCCACTGCTCGCGCACACATCCCACCCACACACCCTCAACTTCGTGTGCAAACCTCATGCGGCGGCGATTGCGATGAGTGCTTAGCGCTCGCTGGTGCATCTCTGCGGCCGCGCCAGCCCTCGCATGCTCGCGTGCGCAGCGGCCAGGTAATTTGTCGCGACCGACGCGGCCGCGGAGGTGCTGACCACTCGGCACATCCCAGCGAGCACTTGAATGCGAGTGGGCAAGTGCGGTATCATGGCAACGTTGACAATTTTAAGCACGATGGTGATGATTTTAGTAGCGATGTTGGTGACGATGCTGGCAGCGACGACGGCACGACCAGCGACGGCTCCGATGCCGGTCGCGACGACGACGATGACGGCGACATCGCGTTGGCGATGATGGTGTTGGAAGGAAATCGGAATACGCGCGCGGTAGACGCACGAGAGCGGCTCACATGTTATTATGCGGCACGGATCGTGCCACCCTCACGGCTCCTTTAAGAATTCGCAAGAGCGTGCGCGCACGATTTCGCTGACAATCCGCGTTGCGAAACTTGGTGTGTTTGTATATATGCGTTGGGACTCTCGGTGATGACATCCTTCCGAAGCCGAAGGTTTTTTTGCAGAATTTGGGCATGCGCGTGCGACGACGCGCGCGCGTGCACTTCGTTTCGTTTTCTGCAGGGGAATCTTGCGACGGCACGCGCGCAAGGGCGTCCGAACGATTTCGACATGCGTTTGCGAAGCTCGTTTGGTAGCATTTCCTAAACATATTGCGAAACCTGGTTTCTCTTGCGAATTCGCAAGGGCGCGCGCGCATGCTTTGTTTGACAAGCCGTGTTGCGAAACCCCGTGCTTTTACATGTGTTTTAGACATTCGGTGTCGGCATCGTTCCGACGCCGAAGGTTCTTGAAGGAGTTCGGCATGCGCGCGCGACGACGCGATTGTGCGCACTTCGTCTCATTCCAAATTTTGATAAACGGGCGCGCGCATAATATTTGTTGCAGGGGATGGCGGGGGGGTGCTACTGGTTCGGCTGGGATGATATCAGTTCACAACTAGCATGGACGATGGATAGAACCATGTGTAAATTGCAATACGAAAAGGTTAGGCATTAACTTCGAGGGGGGGGAGGGTGGTAGAACCTATGTCTCTACTGAACCAGAGAACTTACGCACGACAAACTATGTAATGCAATATATGCGTTGCACTCCTATGTTGTGCAATTGATTTCTGTTCGCAGTGGGTTGTCTAGTTGTCCACTCCACTGTTTGCGTAATCGTCCCACCCACCCACCCGCAAGTTCGTTTGCAAACCTCATGCGGCGGCGATTGCGATGAGTGCTTAGCGCTGGCTGGTGCATTTCTGCGGCCGCGCCAGCCCTCGCATGCTCGCGCGCGCAGCGGCCAGGTAGTTTGGCGCGACCGACGCGGCCGCGGTGGTGCTGACCGCTCGGCACATCCCAGCGGGCACTTGAGTGCGAATCGGCGACTTGGGCGGGTGCGGTATCATGGCGACGTCGACAAGTTTAGACACGATGATGACAGTAACGATGTTGGGGGCGATGCTGACAGCGACGACGTCACGACCAGCGACGGCTCCGATGCCGATCGCGCCAGCATAGATGACGTCGTCGTCGCCGACAACGATGAGTTCGGAATTGGCGCGCGGCAGACGCGCGAGAGTGGCCCGCATGCTATTGTGTAAGACGGGTCGTGCCCCCCCCCCAGACGCGCGCGAGGGCGTTCGAACGATTTCGGCATGCGTTAAGTAGCCCTGTATGTTTGTATGTGTTTGAACACTGGGTTTTGAAACCGAAGGTTTTTGAAGGATCTCGGCGTGCGCGCGCGACGATTCAACATGCTTTTGTATGGGAGTATTGAAAATGTATGGTTTTTGATGGAAGAGACTGCGCGCGCCTAGTATTTTCTTGAGAACCGACGGGGGGCCGATACCAGCCTGGCTGGGGCAGCATGAGTTCATATTTCGGATGGACGATGGGGCAGCAGCAGGTGCAAATTATACTGCTAGGCGGGGGGTCTGTAACCCCGGGTGGGGGTAGATCTTCGATTTTTTTAGAAAGCAGAACCTACGCGAAGGCGACGGCGACGACGGGCGGCACCGCCCGCAAAAACCGCCGCTCGCCCCGAGCGGCGGCGACGGCGACGGCGACGGCGACAGCGGCGATGGGCGGCACCGCCCGCAAAATCCGCCATTCACCCCGACATGGTTGAGCGAATTCAGAACCCATACGTGAAAACACTGTTTAGGGAATTCGAAAAAAAAAAAACACACCCCCACCCGCAGCCAGGACCCCCTGGACCACCAGGTAGAGTGTGGGCGGTCCTGGAATGGGGGTGGGAGCATTCGTAGGCTGTCGGAGAGGCGGTCCTAAAATGGGAACGGTCATCGGATAGGCTCAGGGGGATCGGTTTTCCGGCATGCTGGCGGGTTCTCGGCGGTTTTCTGGTTTCGAGATGCTTGCGCTACAGCAGCTTCGCCTGAGCGTTCGGGGGTTGCCCGGATCGTCCCGCACGGCCGCCCGAGGGCAGAGTTGTGACGGGAAACTACGGGACAACGCTAAGGGGGGATAGGCCCATGGATGGATACATCGACCCCAATCGACCATACTTGGCCGACAGGTGCCTGATAGCCCACCACGACGCCATGTAGCGTGCGGATTCGCAGTCGGCAGCCTACCGCCGATCCATCGGCGATCGCCGATTCCGTGTCTAACGCTGCCTTCAGCAAATGTAGTCACAGGGGGTCGTTTGGGGAATTACTCCTCCTTCCCCCCTTCCTCCGTTCCTCCCTCCTATTGCTCCTTCCTTTCCCTCCCTCAACTTCATCCTCACCCATCCTCCTCCTCCTCCTCCTCCTCCTCCTCCTCCTCCTCCTCCTCCTCCTCCTCCTCTCCTCCTCCTCCCCCCCATGGGCGGCTGGGTATCCGCGGTCGGCAGCCGTCCTACTCCGCCCTAGTCCCGTGAAATTCGGCTTGGTCCAGGCTGATTTGGTTCAATCCTGGGCTTACCTGATCTTATCTGGCACCTCCAACGGGCTTCATAGCCCTTGTTCGTTCCCACGAAGACCTCCCAGAAGTTGCCTTCTAAGCCGCAAGCGCCCAAGTGAGTCGACACCTCTGCGGCTGCGCCGTTGGCCGGCTGGTCGCTGGGAGAAACCTTGAGGCCAACGACTGGACTGCGTTTGAATTCGGACATTCGTGCACGCAAGACCACAGAGGGCGTGCATGTACCACATGTCGCAGCTCGAACACATGTTTTTGTTCAGGTGATTCAACCTGGAGGTCCTTAGACTAGGTCAACGGGAGGTTGTAACGGTCGTTGTCCGGTCCCTCCTCCCCGGTAATAGTAACGATCGTACACAAGGGGGGGGAACCCCCATGTGCTCGTGTTCGCGCGCATATTGTGACGGTCGCAGCGCGCCCCCGCCCCGACGAGGGTGAGTAAGTGAGCGAATGAGAACAATCGCGATGCGAGTCGAAACGAAACTTACGAACGTTGGCGATCTAGCTTCTCGGCCTTGCGTAAAGCTTTCGGCCAACGATCGGACTCGATCCGATTCAAATACACAGCTCGATTCGCATTCGTACGCCTGAGACAGATCTGTCCCAAACATCTGATGGCACTACTGGGATAATACCCGCACTGTAAGCAAAACCAGAGGCCCATGGAACGATGCAAACCCATTAGGTGACTGTTGTGTACCCAGCCTCCCCCCACATGTAATTTAACCCCCGACGGCAACGCGGCAAAACGGCCATCAACAAAGGCAGGAATAAAACATGAGGTGGACATCCATTCGGTCTTAGGAGCTAAGGAAGCAGAACTACGGCATACCTTACAACGTTTGCCAGAATCGTCAAGCGAGTGATTGGTCGCAAACTTACGGCAGACAGACGGGGCTGGAGGTGGCGGCATTTCGTACGCCACCTCTCTTTTCCACGGCAGGCCACTCTACGTACCAACAAACTCTCGGCATCCAAAGAATCGATGGTGGCACGAATCGAGGGAATGTGGCTGTACTAAGAAAGGTCAAAAGACTCCAGATACGAATACTACATCGAATAACAAGCATTTTGTCAGATTGCTCAGAAACACAAGCCTCAGTATAAGTAACGAGGATAATGAGCCAACGAATATCAATACTGGTAACCTCAGCAGGCAGGATCCACAAACCGCACCGGAAACATACTCTGAGCCATACTCATGGTATGACGCATCGGAAGAATACGGAGGATACGAATATTGATAATATGCAGAGTAATTCGAACATCACGGTTCGTGCAAACGGCCGCAGCTGCAGTCGATCGAGGTTGCTACAGAGTTCTTCCACTCGTGACGAGAAGGGCCTGCGGCACGCAGCAGGTGAGGTTGCGGCGGGGAGATCGGCTTCCGGCGCGTGCCCGGTGTGACAAGCTGATGGATTTGGGCGGAAGCCTCGGAAGCGAGAGATTCCCCCACAATTCTGAACCAAGAAATTTTGCTTTGAGGATCATCTGTTATTTCCGCCGGCTTCCGCCAGCGGAGGCGGCCTCGTTCTATTTCTGCCGCATTCCGCCGCCCCTGCGCCTTCCGCCGAGGAAGAGCTGGCAACGCCTTTGATCCTCGATGGCGATGCCCTTTCTGGAACGCCTCATGTCAGGCGTTACGCTCCCAGACGGTGCTTGCATGGCTTGTGCGATTGAGCTTGGACTCGCTCTTGGAGGAGAAACCCACGGGGCGCCGCCAGGGTGACCCAGCGCCGACCTACGAAAATTGCGCGGAGCTCCGCAAGTGTATCTTTATCAAGGGCACCATCGAGGGCGCGAAGTTATTCGCACTTGGCGCAGAGCGAAGCGCGAAGTTGGGCGCCCTTGTTTATCCAGCTGGTCTTCTTCGAAGTGCGCGGTCACACTAGCGGGCGTTAGCCGACGGTGGCGACAATGATGGCGAAGACAATGATGACAGTTTGATGGCGACAACGATGACAGTTTCTGGTGCCGTGCTGCTGCGCCGACCACGACGACGATGACGATGCTGATGATGACATTTTGACGACGACGACGATGACAATTTGACGACGACGACGACGACGACGACGACGACGACGACGACAATTGTCATCGTCATCATCAGGCCAGTCGTCTCTTCTGGACCTGCCTCCGCCTCCTCTGCATCCTCCTCCTCCTCTTCCTCCCCCTCCTCCGCCTCCTCCTCCTCCTCCTCCTCCTCCTCCTCCTCCTCCTCCTCCCCCTCCTCCTCCTCTCCTCCTCCTCCCTCCTCCCTCCTCCTCCCTCCTCCCTCCTCCCTCCTCCCTCCTCCATTCTCCCTCCTCCCTTCTCCTCCCCCCCCTTCTCCGCCCGGGGCCAGGGGGCGCCTGCCTCTGCGTCTTCGACGTCGACCGCACCCTCACCGCCAAGCAGAACCACCAGGCCAGGCGCACGGCCCCTCCCAGTACTCCTTCCCGTCCCCCTCCCCCCCCCCTCCTCCTCCTCCTCCCCCTCCTCCCCCCCCCCCCTCCCCCTCCCCCTCCTCTGGAGCCTCTGGAGCCTCTGAGTCCGTGTCCCGCAATGCAAGACACGCACCGAAAGCGGATCAGAAGAAGACCACGACGGGCGCAACGACGGGGTCCAAGAAGTGCAATTCCATGCCAGACACGAGCACCACGGCCGAGGAGATGACGGACACGGCACGGCTGGCACGATGTACACAAACCGTCATTGCTGCTTGCAGGACGTATCATTGTTTGTCTCCTCCGTCGCGGGCCCCCCTTGACGCTCCGGCCTGGCCAGCTTCCGCTTGAACGGCTGGGGATGAAGTCTGCTCCACTTCCTCGTCCTCTTGGCGTTGAGGGCCCCGACGGTCTGGGCATACATCTGCTGGACAATCGCCACTTCCGCTTCCGTGACGCTGACACCCGCTTCAGCAGCCCCACCCTCAGCATACTCCGAGTCGGGGAGGTGTACCCCGAATTCGGGTCTCTCGAGCGGCGTCGCCAGCCCACCGTCGCCCTGCCCGACGGCGGCCACGGCGGCTTCGATGGCGCCGATCTGCTGCTCCTCGGGCTCCTGCGCGCCGCCGTCCACGTCTGCTTCGGGCACCGCCGCCGCAGCGTCGCAGTACACGGGGATGAACGTCGCGCCGCACGTGCACATTCGCCAACTGATGTCCCAATCGGCCTCCTGCACGAACCCGAGGTCGCCCTGTGGGACGAAGACAGGCGCGTCGACATTCTCGGGAATCGCCTTCCGAGCATGAATGCCATCGCCGCCATCGCCCAGCGGCTCGTGCCGAGCCTTGTCGCCTGCCGCCTTGACGGCCTTCGCCTCTGTGATAAGTGCGGTGGGGAGCTTCACGATGGTCGCGAGCTCCCGAAGTGCGTCGCCGAGACGATGACGATGGTGCCCGAGCTCTGCATCGAGCCGCCAGTGAAGCAGGAGGGCCTGCCCCAGAGCAGCCAGCCGCTCCCGCAGCTCGCTCACGATGTCGCCGTCCAAGCCGCCTCCGATGTCCTCGAAGGCCTTGTCCACCGTACAGCTGACCGTCAGGGTGTCGGCGGAGCGCGCACGCTCCCGACGCAGGCGGCGAGCAAGGTTGCTGGCCGACTGCCTAGCCCAGGCCTTACCTCGGCGCTCACCACCAGACACATGCTCGGGCCCACGGCCCCGCAGGTCTCCCGCAGCCATTCCCGGCGGACCACCTCCAGCAACTTCAACTCCGGATGCACATGACGAGCCGGCTTGAGCCCCGGGGCGCCCCGCGCGAGCGGCTTGAGCCAAACTGGCTACGGACCCCCCCTCCCGCTCCTCTTCCTCCTCCTCCTCCTCCTCCTCCTCCTCCTCCTCCTCCTCCTCCTCCTCCTCCTCCTCCTCCTCCTCCTCCTCCTCCTCCTCCTCCTCCCTCCTCCCCCCTCCTCCCTCCCTCCTCCCCCCTCCTCCTCCTCCTCCTACCCCCTCCTCCTCCTCCTCCTCCTCCTCCTCCTCCTCCTCCTCCTCCTCCTCCCCCCCCCCCCCCCCCCTCCCCCTCCCCCTCCCTCCCCCTCTCCTCCTCCTCCTCCTCCTCCTCCTCCTCCTCCTCCTCCTCCTCCTGCCCCTCCTCCCTCTCCCCCAGCTCTTCCTCCTCTTCCTCCTCCCCCTCCTCCTCCTCCTCCTCCTCTCCTCCTTCTCCTCCTCCCCCCCCTCCCCCCCTCCTCCTCCTCCCTCCTCCTCCTCCTCCTCCTCCTCCTCCCCCTCCTCCCCCTTCTCCCTCTCCTCCTTCCCCTCCATTGGTCCATTGGTTTTCCTTATACATAGTTTCTCCCTGTCGCACCCCGAGGCCAGTTTTTGTTGGCGGGCCGGGCGTGTGGCATAAGACTTCCTCACCACGCCGAATTCTGAAGCTTCAAAATTGGCAACAGTTTCGCAGATGGAGGGCGGGTCGTTTTCAAAATGTGGCTCCCACCTGCGCGCGGCACCCAGTCGTTTAAACAATGTGTAAGACTTCACGCATTGAGGACGGGTCGTTTTCAACATGTGGTTCTCGTGTCAGCGCCGCGCACATTCGTTTTCAAACATTGCAAGGGTTTAGCAGATGGAGGGCGGGCCGTTTTCAAAATGTGGCTCTCGCTTTAGCGTTGCGCATATCATGTTTAAATATGTGCAAGAGTTTCACGCGTTGAGGACGGGTCGTCTTCAAAATGTGGTGTTCGTTTTAGCGCCGCGCACATTCGTTTCCTTGGTTGAGGGCGAGTGGTTTTCAAACTGTGACTCTCGCTTTAGCGCGGCGCACATTCATTGCCAACAGCTGCAAGAGTTTCACGGATTGAGGGCGGTTATTTTCATCATGCGGTTCTCATTTTAGTGCCGCGCACATTCGTTTTCAACAAGTGCAAGTACGGCGCGTTGCATCCCCACCCCAATCTTTCTCATCATGCGTTCACGTATTGCGCGCAGCTCAAGCTGCCATCAGCATGTAGATGAGATCGGCACCTGTTGCGCCTCATGATACTTGCGCTCCCCCTCCTCCTCCTCCTCCTTCTCCGCCTTCTTCTCCTCCGCCTCCTGTCGAGTGCCGCCTAACTCGCCTGAGCTAGGTGGGCTCTGCAAAGTTTCGGATGGCCTCCCCCCGCTTTCGTCCCGATTGAGCTATCGCCATCGGGCCATTTCCCCCTTCGGAAGGTCTAACCCCTGTCTGCCCTGCGCCTCCGTACGGATCGGTAGCACCAGGCGGTGCGCGCTTCCTTCTCCCCCTCCCCCTCCGAATCCTCGTCCTCCTCCTTGTCCTCCTCTTCCTCCCTCCCCCTCCTCCTCTTCCTCCTCCTCCTCCCTCCCCTCCTCTTCCTCCTCCTCCTCCTCCTCCTCCTCCTCCTCCCCTTCCCGTCCTCCTCTCCTCCTCCTCCTCTCCCTCCTCCTCCTCTGCCTCCTCCTCCTCCTCCTCCTCTTCTCCTCCTCCTCCTCCTCCTCCTTCGTTTCCTCCTCCTTCGTTTCCTCCTCCTTCTCCTCATCCCCCTCCTCCTCCTCCTCCTCCTTCGTTTACCCCGCGTTTAGCGCAAACCCATACCATACCATACCTCCTCCTTCGTTTCCTCCTCCTCCTCCTCCTCCTCCTCCTCTTCCTCCTCCCCCTCTTTCTCCGGTTTCTTCTCCTCCTTCTCCTCCTCCTCATCTTCCTTCTGTTCATCCTCCTCCGCCTCCTTCCCCTCCTTCTCCTCTCCTCCTCCTCCTCCTCCTCCTAGGCCCTGGCCCAGGCCCAGGGGGAGAGCGGCCCTCTGTTCCTGTTTCCCCGCAGGTCACCACCCCCGCCTGCAGATCGCTCCCGCCCGCCCATGTGGGCTTCACTTCTTCAGACGATACTATACACTCCACTCTCTCTTTCGGATGCCTGGCGCGTCCATGATGTTTCTTCTCGGTTGGCTTTCGCGGACATTGTGCTATGCCTTGGGACTCACGCCCGCCGGCGTGCGGGTGACCCCGTGACCGTGTCGAAGACGGCCAAACACATCCACCTCTCGTTCGGCTGGCAAAAAGGATCGATGACTAACAAGAGCGCGGGCCGCAGTATCTTGCTCAGGTCACGCGCCTTCAGAAGGTGCCACATCCAAGAAATCATCGAGCCCCCACGGGACCTCAGAGGCCGAGGAGGTGCCGTTCGCCTTCGCAGCTCGTATTTTGACATCCTTGCGATCACGGCGTACTACCCGCCACCCCAGCGTCACCAGGTTGACTCCTGGAAGGCGGTCGTGGCCAAGCTCACGCAGTGGATCCACCAGACGGTCCAGGCCGCCCCGAGGCGCGCACTGGTGCCCATAGGAGCCGACACGAACTCGGGCTTCGGCAAGACGGCGGCCCTCCAGGGGATGCCCTGCTTCACGGCCTTCGAGAACTATACGACGTCCGAGCTCTGGCGCGTCATGCGCATGGAGGGCCTCTCGGCGATCGACACATTCTTTGCGACAGGGCCGACTTACTTCGGCCAGGAGGACCACCACCGCTCGAACCCATATCATTTCTTCGCGCCGTGCGCCACGGTGCCGCAGACTGTCTCGTGCTGCACGCTGCGTTCGGCCATGAGAGACCTGCAGAAGATCCCTCATGCGGCCCCTCGCGATCATTGCCCGCTTCTCTGGCGCCTGCACTACAGAGTGCACTTTGAACCGCCGCAGGAAGTGGCGCCTCGCTGGGACTACGACCAGGTCGCCGCACTCCCCCAGCATGAGGGGGACCTTACTTTCGTGGCGGAGATAGAGCGCCTTTCCGAGCGACATGCGGGTGTTTGGAAGCAGCAGGCTCGCACAGATGACCCGTCGGAGGCTTGGCAGTCGTTGGTGGAGGACGTTCGAGCGGCAGCACATGAATCTTGTGAGTTACCCGCTGCACCTGGTCCTCCTCGCGCTTACAGGGAGCTTCGTGACACCTCGCTGGCTAAGAGGCGGACTTTGGGACGGCGATGCTTCAGCGAGGAGGATCGACTGTTGATTCGTTCCTGTGAGCGCGAAATCAGGCGAACGAGAAAGCGATTGGATGCAGCACATGTCGAGTCTCTCCTACGTGAAGCAGTTCGTGCATCCGAGAGGGGTCACACCAACGCCGTGTGGCAGCTCGCCTATCAGATTGGTGCCAGGTACCACGGTGTCCGCCGTCGTCGCTTCAACACCTTGCCGCACTATCAGCCTACGATTGATGAGTGGACAGAGACGATGCAGGCTCCTGCAGCCGCTGGTGGTTTCTCTGCAGTGCAGGTCCCTGAGCCCGAGTTCCCCGCGGAGGTGGCGCTGGCCTTTCGCGCCCATGGTGACCCAGACGGCGAGTGGAAGGCTGTTCGAGGCAATCCTGGCGATGCAGCTTATGAGGGCTGGACCTACACCCTCCAGGCGCTGAAGCGAGCAGCGCGGCGCCGCTTCGCGCCGACCCACTCAGCCCCCGCTGAGGTCTGGCTCGCTTTGTTGCGAGCACCGTGGCGAAGGTCTGGCCCCTGGTGATGAGGGTCGTCCTGGTCCTCATCGCAGGCAGCCTCGCCATGTTCCTTGTCCGCGAGTTTGTGAGAGGCTGCGTGGCCTTTTTCGACATATTCGCTTGTCTTGCCGCGCGCCCGCCTGGTGGCACTGGCCCAGGGCGTTCCAGTTGGACAAAGGGAATGATAAGAGGAGCACGAAGGCGATGAGGCTGATTCATTGTTTCTGCCCTTTTGGCAAGGCCTGGCACCGCGGGCTTTTCAAGAGATTTCGCAAGCCTCCCCTGCCGCACCGCATGCACGGGTACGCCAAGAACAGGTCCAGACAAGGGGCCCAACTGGTTTCTCGGGTGCACTCCTGGCGCCTCAAGAAGCTCCAAATCAGCCACCTCCAATTCAAGGACATGAGTAACGCTTTCCCGAGCACGAATCACGAGACCTTCGAGCAAGTTGCAGGAGAAATCATCCCCGACATTCAGGCCGAGGGCTACTTTATCCAGAGGCACAAGGAGGCGGTCATGGAAATCCGATCTGGCACCGAAAAGGCTTTCTATGTACCCAGGCACGGCGCTGGCATGGGAGACGGCAATGCATGTGAGTTGTTTGCGCGTTCCTTCGTCCGGCCGCTCGAGTCTTGGAACGGCGAGCTGCGAGACAAGGCCGACACCTCGCTCGAGACGGTGCGAGGCGAAGTGCCGTTGCTAGAGGCTACGACGCTGATCTCTTGCCCCGTGTCCTCGTCCTTTGTCGACCTCTCCCTCCGTGACAACGCCGACGACGTGTCGCAGACGCCTCCCTTGCCCGATTGCAATCCTTTTCGCGCTGCGAGCTTCGCCAAGGCATCTTCAGATCTACTCGCTCGGAAGCTTCTGGAGCAAGGGGGGTGCACCCAGAACGCTGACAAGGAGTCTGTCCTCCCCGTGTTTGTTGGGCCCGGTGGCTACACAGCCACCAGGGCGGTCCTCTCGGGCCAGGTGCAGTTCCCAGGAACCCCGCAACCTCAAGCTGCATATCTGGGAGGGGTGGAGCAGTTGACAGGAGGGGCTGGTGCGGAAGTACGAGAAAGAGTGGATGCCACACGCCCTGCCTGGTGCAAGCTCGGTAGGTTTTGGAATCAGCACCTGTCGGTGCGACTGAAACGCATGGCCTTCCTCGGGGTGGTTCACAGCGCGGCCTACGCGGGCCTGGAGACGTACATCCTGTCGAAACGAGATTTCGCCAAGCTCGACTCGGTCATCCTGGGGTTCGCCAGGGTCGCTCGCCGTGGGGTCGCTCGCTTCTCGACGATCGATGGCCAGGAGAAAGTTCGGGCCCCCCCTGCGTGGAAGCTACACAAAATGCTACGCATAGCGGACACGCGCACGGAGTTGCTGGTGCGCAGGATCCGCCACTGGCAGCAGTTGGCCAAGAGCCCGAGCGACTCTGTGCAGGCCGTCGCCGCTCTCTCTTCGGCAATTTCTCGTCGCTGGAGGACGCTCCAGTGTTCGATGACGCAGGCTGGGTCAGAGAAAAGTCAAACCCGTGGGCGGTGCAGCTCCAAAACGACGCGCTCACATTGAGACTCACACCAAAAGGACCAGATTTCTGGGATCGAGGGCACAGCATCAAAGACATTTTCTCGGACTACCGCATCGGACTGGCGTTTGCAAACTTGGACCCCCAGGGTTTTCGCAAGGAGCATTGGAATCAGCAGTTGCTTCACCTCTACGGCCTCCTCGAGCCTCCGTGGACCCTGACATACCTGAGCCTCCAGAGCCTCCACTCCATGAGTGCGTTTGCGAACTTCCAGTGGGTGATGGGGAACCTTGTAACCGCGTCTTTACCACTCGGGCGGCCCTGAGAGCACGCCAATGTCACCATCCCGAGCATCGTTGTCGCGTTCCCCTCGATCAGCTAGTCGTGACAAACCAGTGCTTGTATTGCTCCTCGTCTTTCTCCTCCGTGGTCCTTGCGAAGAGACACGTACTGCAGTCCCTCAAGCTCAAGAGGTGCCTCGCAAACTACAGCCCCTTCGCTCCTGCCGTTCTGCTGCCCCGTGTGTATGGACCTCGAGAGTGCCCATCCGCTCCATCGTGAGAGACTGATCCGTACTGGAGTTGACCAGGCTCAAGGCGAGTTTCTCACGCTGTTCGCCCTGCAGGAGCACATCCGCATTGCGCACGCTCCCCCAGCACCCGACATTTGGGTTGATGTCCACGCCCGCGGAGAGAGCGCTGAGCATTGGGACAGAGCAGCGGCAGCAGGAGCTGCGAGGAGGGGGGCGCCCGCGGAGGAGATCGGACCCGCAGCAACGAGCGCGGCGCTCCTCGCCGCGGACGCCGAGGCCAAGATGCGCCTACCCCAGCGCGCCAGCAAGGCGCACCGCCACCAGCAGGCGGCGTACGGCAGCAGAACACAGCGTGGGAGGTCACCGACGCCCACTTCGGGCCCGTCCAGCGCGACGTCGACCAGCTGACGAGGATGCCCCTCGATTGGGTACAGGCGCTGGTGCCAGTGCTGGCTCGAGTTGCCCTGCGCCACGAGTCAGCCATCAATCACCTGGAGGCGGTGGCCTACAGGCGCGTGTAGATGCCCGCAAAGCACGACGTGATCCAGGCGATGCAGGTGACGGCCAAGTTCTACGGCAACGAGGCGGCCCGACTTCGCAAGGATCGCAAAGAGGCGATCCAGGCAGGGCAAGATGCCCCAGAGCTGACGCAGCTCGGCATCCCGCACCCTCACGCATGGGTCGCACTGATCGGGGCGCGAGTGGGACAGGGAGAGAGAATCGGGCAGGCCAGCCTACAGAAGATCACAGAGTACCGCGACCAGCTCCACCACGAGCGCCGCAGCAACGAGACGCTCGCTCAGGAGGTGAAGCACTGCGGGCTACAGACGACGTTTGCTGGGGACAAGGTGGAATTATTTCTCGCGGTGTCGAACACGGACTTGGAGCAGACGGTCGCGAACGCCCTCGTCCAATTGGGCGGGATCCACAAGCACGGGACCCCGCCGCGGTCCCACAACGCCAGGCTGATGCAACTCCACTTGGACGGCCTGGACGACTGAACACCAAGTTGTGGCCACGGACGAGGGTGGTGGAAATTTTATTGGTGCGGCTCCGATTGCCACCAACTCGAGCTTGATTGGGACCTCCTCGTCGTTGATTGGGTCACACAGTTGTCAGAGGCTACCCCCACGCAGCTCGATGAGGCCGCTGGTAATTTCGAGACAAGCGAGATCGATGTTTCCGACGACAGAGAGGATCCAGAGGCTATCGCCCAGAGCTGGTAACTACCACCCTGAGGCCACAGTGAGCCACTTAGCACCTGTCGCGGCGGGCAGCCGTGCCTTCCCCTGCTCCTCGTCTGATGCCTCCCTCCCCCTCCGCAGCATCCTAGATATCCTGGGATTGAGACCTCGGAACCAAAAGCGGTTTTCGTTTTAGTGTGTGCTTTCGTCTTGGGACGGGTTGTCTCGGACCTTCGCTGGGGATGCGCCCCTAGCCTCGCGGGTGCCTGGGGGGATCTCCTCCAGGGCCCTTGCGGTCCCAGCGTCCATAGTGACTCCAGAGGCCCTCCCTGCGACTTTGTACAGGGGGTGCTTTACCTCAGGCGGCTCCTCCCTGCGCGCTTGCGTGTTGCTGTGCCCTCCCTATGCCCCCTTGCTTCGCTAGCTCCTCGCTTGCCCTCCTGTGCGTGCTGGTTTGGCTTGCTGGCTGGTTTGCGTTCTTCCCTGTCACCTCTCCGCCGCCTGGGGCTCTGGTGGTTTGAACTTTGAATTTTGTGTCCCCCGCCACCTCGTGCCCTACACCCTACGGCCCAACCCCGCCTGTACAGCGAGGGAACTAGCCGAGGTAGGGGGGCGGGCGGGAGCCCCGTGCCACAAGGCCACGCGTGGTCCTTTTTTTCCTTTCAGGTTTAGAGCCACGGCGCCCGCTAGAAGGGACGTCGACGACGCAATGGTCGGCCTGCCCCCGAGCTTTCTGCCCGTGGCCGAGTTCGAGGATGCCGTCGACACCCCTCTGATGCGCCTGCCGCCGCCGCCTCCTCCTCCTCTTCCTCCTCTCCCTCCTCCTCCTCTGCCTCCTCCTCCTCCTCCTCCTCCTCATCATCATGTTCCTGCTTCTTCTCATTCCCCTCCTCCCCCTCCCCCTCCTCCTCCTCCTCCTCCTCCTCCTCCTCCTCCTACTCCTCCTCCTCCTCCTCCTCCTCTCCTCCTCCTCCTCCTCCTCCTCCTCCTCCTCGTCCTCCCTCGTCCTTCCTCCTCCTCCTCCCCCCTTTTCCCCCTTTTCCTCCTCCTCCTCCTCCTTTTCCTCCTCCTCTTCCTCCTCCTCCGCTTTCCTCCTCCTCCTGCTTCTCCTCATTCCCCTCCTCCTCCTCCTCCTTTTCCTTTTCCTTTTCTTTCTCCTCCTCCTCATGCTCCTCCTCTTCCTCCGCCTCTTCCTCCTCCTCTTTTTCCTCCTCCTCCGCCTCCTCGTCCATCGCCTCCTCCTCCTCCTCCGCATCCTTCGGGGCTCGAGAGACGGAGGTCAATGCGAACGGGGGGCATCCAGAGCGCTTGGTTTTGCAGAGCCTGCAGAGCCAGGGAGCCAGGGGTGCACCGACCCAGGGGCAGCGTGCAGGATCACGCAGGATCGCACAGGATACTGCAAAGCCCGACTGGCCCGAGGTTGCATTGCCCCGGGTCAGTGCGTCCCCGATCAGTGTTTTACCGCGTCGTCATTCTCCTCGTTGTCATCCTCCTCCCCCCTCCTCTCGACATATTCAGTTCCTGAGGACTTCCTCCGCCCGTCCTCTCGACGTGAGGTCTCTCCTCGGCCCCTTTTCCGAAGCTACAGGGGAGTGGACAGATGAGGAAGCGCGATGGAAACACATCACAATATCACACATATAAAGTGTTGGAGATCCTCGCAGATGTATAGGAGCTGCGCTTGGTCCCCCTGGCGGCGCCGCTGACGCCACGTCTGGCGCGCTCCGCGCGCCATGGAGGTGTTTCCAGAGCCGATCCAGTAATTCCGCGCGGACCTCCGAAAATTCATATTCATGGAATGTGGTGTTCTTCTACATGCAGAGTTGTAGTCAGTGTTCTCAGTGGTGGCCTCAAGCCTTCAGAGTGCTCACACACACACACACACACACACACGCACACTCGTAGTATCAGTATCACTCGCCTGCTGTCTCATACTCATACTCGCCCGCGCAAGCTCGTATAAGTATGGTTTCTCAGCGTATCACCACAAGGCCATCCAGGAAGGATCGCCAGGCGAGTTGCCCCTGATCTGGCAAGTGTAGGAGCTTAGAGTGTTTTTCTTGTGGGTTATATCCATGCCGGGCGGGGCGAGGAGCAGGGTCAATCGTTCTAGAGCGTTCCAGAGCGTTTTTAGAGCATTATGTTGTGCTTTCTGGAACGGCCGCGGCGTCCTATGAATCCTCTAGGACAGCCGCCAGATCTAAGAGATCCCCGAGTTGTCCCAGTCTAGTTGTGACCTGGTGTTGGCTTCGTCTTGCCGTGGGGCATCGGTCCTTCGGCGGAAGGGGCCTCTGCTCCTGATTCACCCTCCCGCGGCCATGTTTCGGCGGCAACTCTGTTCGGCCCTGGCTCTTTCGATAGCAAATCATGGGGGCCGTGTACATCCTCGAATTTCCGTCTTTAGAGTGCGTTAGCGTGTGCTAGCGTCTGGTAGCCGATGAGAA
Source organism: Prorocentrum cordatum (assembly GCA_963575745.1). NCBI lineage: Eukaryota > Dinophyceae > Prorocentrales > Prorocentraceae > Prorocentrum > Prorocentrum cordatum. The sequence goes on along the minus strand of CAUYUJ010016096.1, from coordinate 108,702 downwards.
AGCGACGATTTAGCTTCGATTAGCGTCGATGTAGCATCGATTCGCAAGAGGCAGCAATATTACATTGGAGGCTCCTGTGAGTTGCCATAGAGGGCTCTGCACTTGAATAGCGCTTTGCTCAGGGCGCGTGCCAGTTCACCTGGGGCGAGGAGGACGCGTACGACGGCGCCTTCGGCGGCGGGCCGCTGCTTCTGTCGTACCTGGGGAAGTCCGTGAGCACGAGCGCCTGCTCGTCCTGCCAGCAGGACGCCGGGCTCTCAGCAAAGAGTCGCCGCGGGTGGTACTCCCCTCAACCCGGGCCCCAGACCGAGGATCGAGGAGCGGGATTCGAGGTTCGAGGAGCGGGGGTCAAGATTGTTTGGCGTTTTCCGCCCCTGCGTGAACACGGACGTCGAGATCCAGCTAGAAATTCTAGGCAGAACGCGCCCCTGGAGGGGTCCAGCGGTCGAGCTTTGACCCCCGGACAGGGCTCGTTTCGATTCCTCCGATTCGATTTGATTCGGTTTCGATGGATACCGTCGCCGATTCGATTCGGCTTCGGATTCTGATTCGGGATCCGATTTCTCAAGGGAAGCCTACTAGCCTGCCGATGTCTGCTGATTCGACATTTCCCCACTCGGCTGCCGATTTCCGCCGATCCGATTCACTTCGATCGCCGATCCAACCTCTCGATTCGATTCTGGGCTCTCCTGCCTGGACCCAGGCCCCATCGCGTCGTGGAGGGGTCACGGCCGATGGCTTTTCTCAACGTTTGGCCTCCAGGAGCCTCGCCTCTGCCAGGCAGAGGCAGTCCGCACGCGCGTCCAGGCAACCCAGGCTACGGTGAAGCGAAGTGCAGGACTTGTTTCGAGTCCGCCGATTCGATTCGGTTGGATTTCGACACGGTCCGATTTCGTTTCGATTCGACTACGGATTCCGATTGCGATGATTCCGATTTCTTTACGAGGCCCCATCACTCTGCCGATTTTCGCCGATTCGGCTCCTCCCGACTCGGCTGCCAATTTCCGCCGATCCGATTCATTTCGATCGTCGATTCGACTCGTCGATTCGAGGCGTGGCTCGCCTGGAATCGGCCCGCACGCAAGAGGCGGGGAGAAGCAGACAGGCAGCCGCAGACACCCGGGAGGCGGGAGAAGACGCGGCAGGGACCCCGGGGGGGCGCGCGGGGGCGCGCGAATTAATGGTGTAGAGGTTGGGGCAGGTGGTGGATTGCTGTTGCTGCTCACGTTTCGTCGGCATCGGCACCACAGCATTTTGGCACGAGCCATTTTCAGCGCAGAGCCGAGCAGATCTTAAGGCCAGTCTCTGGACAGCAACTTCCGGAGGCGCTGAGAGAGTAAAGAAGTCTCGCTGATCCCCTCCTGCCCCCTATCCTGGGGGCGCGCGGGGGCAGCCAGGCCACAGGATAGGCTCCTGGCAGCGAGCGCCCTCGCCGGGTCTCGGGGCAGTTCACACCGATTCGGGACGAAAAGCCAAGTCTGGGGCCCACTTGACGAGAGGAAGACCATGACGTCGGGTGGTGGATCGAGGGGGCAGATCCTCTCGGCCTTCTGGGTTCACCTCGTGCCACCTGGCCAGAGGAGGACCTGCCGAGCGAGACAGTGGCGGCCATCCTTGGCGTTTTCCATCCTTTGGGGGGCCTCCTGGAGCCTCTAGTCGCCACGGCTGGACCGGCCTCGAAGAGGATGGACCCTTGAGGGCCTTCGGGGACCGAATGTAGACTAGAATTGGGCCGGGTGGGAGCGCCGTCGTTGTCTCGAGTGGCCCTCCGATCGAAGGGATGGATCTTCCCTGCCTATTGTATTTACTTGGCCCGGAAGGATCTGTCTCCTGTGTCTCTTGTGGGAGGCCTATATAGTACTACCAACACCAGGGCCGCAAAAATGCGGCGGCCGCTTGTCGTACCTCGCGGACATTCCGCGCCTCCGTGTCGATCCAAGCACGCGCGACAGCGCCTGGGGGGTAGTTTCCTTAGCCGCGGATGCCCGCGGGAAGCAAGTGCCGTTAGCGCACTTGGGCCTCCAACCGGCCCGTTCGCAGCCAACAAGACAACTCCGCCTCCGACCTCTCCTCCGACCCCCGTCCAGGAAGCATGGAAAGGGTAGCGGGGGTGCAAGGGGACGCGGGCGGGAGGGGGGCCTGACAGGGGCAAGAAAAGGAGCAGACGGGGGCGGAGGCAGAAGCACAAAGCGCGTAGAGGTTGACGGAGAAGGGACGGCAAGGGAAGGAGCACAGCGAAGAGTAGCAGAGGGATCAGAGGACGGGGAAGGGAAAGCAGGACGACCGAAACAAAGATTGGGAGGACGGGGAGGGCAGGATGATGTGACGAACATTGTTGTGACGACGACGAAACTTCTCTGGCGCGGACGCGAGACCGTAGGCGTTCCCCATGAAAGGTGGCGCGAGCGCCCCGCGTGCTCTGTTCGAGGGTACCGAGCAGTGCGAGCATTCGCAGTGGCGAGAGCCGGGCCGCTCAAGGTGTGGTGTGCAGGTGGTGCACGTGCTCGCTTGTTGCCTCGTGCGTGTGTCTCTGCGCGCGCACCTGCCCGCCCGCGAAGGCGATGCAAGACTACAGGCTTACAGTGGGGGCGCGCACCATCAAACCCTGGGCTTCCTGGGTTTCCTCGCTCCTCGCGCTGCGCGGTGACTTCCCGCGGCCGTTGAAGAAGCTGCTGCGTTCAGGGTGCCGTGCGTTGAAGGCGCACCCCTCGCGTGGGTCTTCACTGCTGGGGTTCTTGCGAGGGTTTCTTGCGGCCGCGTCCGCGCTGTAGAAATTGATCGCCGCGCCCCCGCGCGGACGATCCCCCACTTGAGTTAAGTCGGGCATGCCCCTCTACAAGAGGAGTAGTCAAAAATAGTAGAACCAAATAGTCTGGGGACGATTTGTTGACTGTCTTTGACTATTTTGAATATGTTTAGCTGTTTTTCACTGGTTGCCCAAAATCCGCCTGTGGGAGGACACGCTCGACCTAAACCTTGGTGGACACCCCAGCGATGCACAAGCCTTGCGCGTCGCGAAAAGTCGTCGAGGCTACGGCGGAGCCGACCTCCAGCAAGCCGATCCAGGGGCACGCCGTGTCTGGAAGCGCATTCATGTCGAGGTATTGCCTCCGGACCCTGGCAACGATGATCTTGAGGGCATCATCTTCCGAAGTGCGATCTCCATGCCTCGGAGATGCGCAGAGGTGGCGCCGGGTGCGCCATCCACCTGCACGCCTTGATTGCCCTCCAGATGTGCGCCCCTGCAGGGAGGAAGCTCTTGGCGGTGGCCCGTGGGATCGTGCTCGGGATGTTCTGCCGAGGAGGCACCCCGCCGCCCTTGCCCTTGCCCTTGCCCCCGCCTTGGCCTTTGGGGGGTGCTGCAGCGGCCTCTGCGCGTTTGCGCGCATCCTTCTTTGTTTCGGGGTGCTGCAGCAGTTCGGCAGCCTCGCCGATCTGGTTGGCAGCCTTCTTCTTGTCCTCATTCACACGGTCCTGGTCATTCCAGTCGAAGCACTTGATGGCGGCGTCGATCTGAAGGATCGCTGCCAGACGATGGCGAAGCATGCGTCGTCCGAGCAATGGGTTATATGCTTCACCAAGTTCCACAGGACCTCGAACGCCGTCGCACCGCTCGGCAACTCCACCTCGAGGTTCACGGCGAGGCGCCGGAGATCCATGATGCCGATGTGCCAGAAGGCGTTGCTAGCTGCGAGCTCCCGCAAGCCCATCCAACGCCCGCTCCGAAAGCCCTCACGGCATGAACAACTTGCCCTGGATCTTCGGGGTACTTCGACAGCTGGGACAATCAAAACATCCAAGTGGAGCTCAACGTCTTGATGGCATCCCCTTGATGTCGAAGACGCTGATCAGGCATGGCTCCGAGACAGATAAATCTAATTCAATGAAGTCCGCGATGTAGAAAGGGGCGAACGTCTTCGTGCGGACTGGCCACGCGAGCACGCAGGAGTCGCTAAAATGATGGCCTGCGATCATGTAGCGGACGACCACGGGATTGTTGACTATGTTGTGGCGCACGTCGCCGAACATACCCAACCAGGCATGGCGCAACGACCCGAAGCCCGCTAGGGACTTCTCGGCATCAGCGAGCAGCTTGTGGTCAGCATCGCGCACCATGTGGTTCCAAGCGGATGGTGAGCAAAATGGAGGGCTCGGGCACGTTCTAACCAGACTCTGCGAAATCCAGTGAATCTTTTTCCGCGTCGGAGTGGTAGTTCGCCTCGTTCGGCAATGTGGTTGTCGTTGGCACGCTGGTAAGAGACTGGGGTACCGCGGAATACTGGTGCCTCTGGTCAAAGTTATCGTATTTCCCCATTCAGAGCTTGCCTCTGTAGGGGTCCTAGCGGATTTAAGGGTGGGTGATGTTTGCCGCCGATTCGGTGGCCGGGCCCGGGTGCCCGGGTGCCCGGGCACCCGGGTGCCTGGGTTCGCCGCCGATTCGGTGGCCGGGCCCGGGTGGCGGGGTGCCCGGGTGCCCGGGTTCGCCGCCGATTCGGTGACGGGGCCCGGGTGCCTGGATGCCCGGGTGCCCGGTGCCCGGGTGACGGGTGCCCGGTGCCCGGGTGGGTGCCCGGGTGCCGGGTGCCCAGGTGCCCGGTGCCCTGTAGTTTTGTAGCCTTATAGCCCTATATGCGTATCGCCCTATAGCCCTATAGCCCTATAACCCATATAGCCAAATAGCGCCCAAGAGCCCATATAGCCCTGTAGCCCTAAAAAGCCCTACAGCCGTAAATTGATTATGATTGTTTTTTTCTCTGGTATCATTCATTACAGTGACGTAGAACGTCTCTGTCTTTCGGAATTTCTTTATGCCCTTGACCTGGCATGAATTTTTCTGGTGCCCGTTCATGTCTTCGATGTGTTGCGTGGTGAAGTTCCCTATGCAGTGCCCCTTGATGACCTGTGTCAGCTTGGGCGTGAGTTGCCACCCTTCCGCAGCCAAGCCTGATTTGTACTGCATGCACGTCGTCAGGTTGAAGGCGCTGCGCCTCACGACGTCTTCGCCTGTCCCACAGAGGCCCTTGGAGTCCTTCAGGGCCTCGAAGAGGTGCAGCTGCTCTTTGAAAGGGGCAGCACTTCGCTTCTGGACGTCTGATTGGGGATCAAGGACCTGAACCATTGAGTACGGCTAGCCGCACAAGAAGTGCAGCCCTCGACGCAACCTCGCGAACCCAGTCGCGAGCGAGAAAGCGCCTTAGGGATGCGCCATCTCATCCTCATCCGAGATGCTGTCCAGCTCGCATTGCGTGGCCTTTCCAGTGGCCTCCACAGGTTCTGGTCGCCTGCCAGACCCCTGACAATCCGCTGGCCGCCATGGGGCCAACAAGGTGTTGTGCGCACGCGCCAGGACAAGTCAGCAACGCAAGGACAAGGAGGGAGGCTGTAAGAAGGAAGAGCGGGAGGAGACACTCGGCACGACACAATCCATGCTTCAGGGGGTTGCGCTTGAGACGCGATAGGTTCCCCGCCTGCAGGTTACAATTCAGAATTGATCATAGGGGTTCAAACAATGACATAAACAGAGCAACTCGGAGGTCCGCGCGGATTCCTCGGATCGGCGTTGGACACCCCTCCTTGGCGCGCGGAGCGCGCCAGAGGCGGCGCCGGAGGCGCCGCCAGGGGGCTCCAGCACCGATGCGAGACATCCGCGCGGACCTCCGAAATTGTCTGTTCATGTCATTGTTCTTTCCTGTTCTTTCCCATGTGCACCCCGCAGAACGATCCCTCTCGGATATCCGCGGCGCGTGTTGGAGATCCGTGCCTCGCTCTCGGTTTGTGCCCGCGGCCTCAAGGGAGCTCTCGCTGCCACGGCTGGGCGCAGCTCTCAGAATTGACGGGCTGCACGTGAGGGAAAAGACGGGGTTCAAATACAATCGCCGCCAGACCTCTGGCGGGACCATTTTGAATGAATTGCTGTCTAATCGCTGGCCCTTGGCCTCACGAGGCCCTGGCCCCAGGACCGCGGGAGGCTCGGCGCCCATCCCATCAAAGGGAAATAGCACTGCAGTCTATAGAGTTCGTTAAGTGCGGCGGGGATTTGGGCCCCAAAGAGCCCCAGACAAAGCCCAGGGGATATTGGCCTGACGTGGCCTCGGAAATCCCGCCGGGGATTTTGGCCCGACGTGGCCTGGACGATACCGCCGGGGATGTTGGCCGAACGTGCCCTCTCAGATCAGGGAAACAACAGATGGCATAGCACACCGAAGACAAGCCCCGTAGTGCCTCGGGGCTCAGGCAAGGAAAGGACTGGCAAGGGAGGAGGGGCCCAGAGAGCACGTCCAGAGTCTGCGCGTCGAGGCTATCTGCCCGACCACACCGGGTCGCAGGCGGGTCTGGTTGCCACGGTTGGACGCGACCGTGAGAATTGGCAGGCTGCACGCGAGGAAAACAACACAAATTTCAAAATACACCTCTGCCAGACCTCGGGAGGGACCATTTTGAGTGAATTGGTTTCTAATCATTGGCCGTTCAGACCGTTACGGTATGTGCCAAACGTGTGTTCATATACAGTCATTGTGCGTGCCCACCCAGAGCCTCTAAAAGCCTACCCCCTTACCAGGCCAGCGGAGAACCAGAAGGCTAGCAGGTGTTTTCTTTGGCCCTAAGAGGCCTTACGGCCACGGAAAAACAGTTCCGAAAGGCTAAGGCTAGCTTTCGGGATCGCCGAAAGGTGTGGCAACGAGAAAGAGTTCTTGCATTTTACGACTGCGAACAAGCATTCCGCATAAACCTCATGAGCCCTACGGGCCCTGCGGGCCCCAGGAGCCCTACGAGCCCTGCGGGCCCCACGCTCCTTACGGGCCCTACCAGCCTTGTAAGCAATATGGGCCATACGAACCCCATGAACCCCATGAGCATGAAGGGCCCTACGGGCCGTACGAGCCCCACGGGCCCTTCAAACCCCATGGACCCTTCGAGCCCCACGGGCTCTACAACCCCTATGAGCCTTACGACCCCCACGGGTCCTCTGCGCCCTATGAACCCGAAGGGCCTTGCAACCCCTACGAGCCCTGGGAGTCCCACGAACCCTACGAGCCCCAAAGGCCCCACGGGCGCTACGAGCCCTACGGGCCTTACAAACCCTACGGGCCGTGCGATCCCATAGGGCCCTACGGGCCCCGCGAGCCTTATGACCCTGTGAGCCCTGCAGGCATTGCGGGCCTCACGAACTCTATGCGCCCTCTGAACCTTACGTGCCCTACGAGCCGCGGTGCAAGCTATGTGGTGCATGCGGTGCATGCTATGCGATGCAATCTACGCGGTGCAAGCTATGCGGTGCAGGCTGCGAAACATAATCAACATACCAAGTGAGAGTCTCTACGTGGAAGCGCTCGCCGACCAAGGTTTCTGTATATGTACAGCTGAATGGTTTTGGTATATACAGCTGTATACAGCTGGAAAGTCGACAAAAGAGGCGGCAACCCGGCGACAACGAGGCGGCAACGAGGCGGCAACGTGGCGAAACTACGGAGAACCCATCCGGCGCACGAGGCGGCAACGAGGCGGCACGGGCGGCAACGAGGAGAACCCTCGGCGGAGCCACCAGGCGCTGAGGCGGTGGCAACGAGGCGGCACGGGCGGCAACGCGGGGAAGCCTCGGCGGACTCGCCCAGCGCACGACGTGGCAACGAGGCGGCAACGGGGCGGCGCGGTCGGCGACGTGGCGAATCCCCAGGCATCCGCCTTCGCAAAAACATGTTTCGGGAACCTCGGCAGTCAAGACAATGGATGGGATGAAAAGTTTACTCCGAGGGGCGCGCATTGAACAATCAACATGTCAGAGTTTTGAGTCGTACTCTGCAGACAGAACATCCCCATTGTGTCCTCTCCCAGCCCCAAGGATGGAACGCGCACGGGGGAAGCGCAAATTCAGAGAGTCAAATTTTGAACCCTCGCCCTCGCTACCAAGCAAAACTACGTCGCTCGAAGTACGTGCCTCACAAATTGCAGGCAGCTCGGTATGGGCTGGCAGCGTGGGTGCCCCAAAGCGGGTGTAAGTTTCCTCTTGCAGACGTGCTAACTCAAGACACTCTGGCACAGTCAGATATTGTATCAGACCCGCCCGCGGCACATCAATGGGCAGCCAGCTGTCTGTCTACACAGAGAAGGTCGCGCGGCCCTCCGCGGAGGCTGACCAGAAACCGCCCGACGTCGTGAATCAGGACGGGGGCCATGCTGCGAGGAGCTCGCCCGGGCTGGACGACGAGCCAATGTCGCCAGTCATGTCGCCGGCCATGACGCCAGCCATGACGCCAGCCATGACGCCGGCCATGACGCCAGCCATGACGCGGAGGAGCCAGAAGAGTGGCCTGGCGCAGGTTGAGTTTAAGTCGGGCCTGTCCCTCTACAGGAGGAATGTTCAAACATATACCAAAAATAGTCTGGGGACGACTTTTGGACTATTTTGGGTCAGTTTTTCCAAAGCATCCTGTGGTGTTGGGTCCTCGTTTTGAAGAGACGGTGACCCGCGTCTCTCCTCCTTCTTCCTTCCTCCTCCCCCTCCTCCCTCCTCCCTCCTCCCTCCTCCCCCTCCTCCCTCCTCCCCCTCCTTGCCTTTGCTCTCGGCACACCTCTCACACGTTTCGTAGCCCCATAGGGAGCTCCACCGAAAATTCCAGTGGCACAGCCCGCATGCGTCCGCCACACCCACATAGCGATTCGTGGCCCCATAGGGAGCTCCACCGAAGGCCCCAGTGGGGGGGGTCGCATGCGTCCGCCACACCCAGCACAGCGTTTCGTGGCCCCCTAGGGAGCTCCACCGAAGGTCTCAGTGGGGGGGGCGCATGCGTCCGCCACACCCAGCACGGCGTTTCGTGGCCCCATAGGGAGTTCCACCGAAGGCCCCAGTGGAGGGTGGCGCATGCGTCCGCCACACCCAGCACAGCGTGTCGTGGCCCCATATGGGAGCTCCACCGAAGGCCCCAGTGAGGGGGGCGAACGCGTCCGCCACACCTAGCACAGCGTTTCGTGGCCCCATAGGGAGCTACACCGAAGGGCTACACCGAAGGCCCCAGTGGGGGGGGCGCATGCGTCCGCCACACCCAGCACGGCGTTGCGTGGCCCCATACGGAGCCCCACCGAAGGACCCAGTGGAGGGGGGCGCATGCGTCCGCCACACCCAGCACAGCGCTTCATGGCCCCATAGGGGGCTCCACCGAAGGCCCCAGTGGGGGGGGGGCGCATGCGTCCGCCACACCCAGCACAGCGTTTCGTGGCCCCATAAGGGGGCTCCACCGAAGGCCCCAGTGGAGGGGGGCGCATGCGTCCGCCACACCCAGCACAGCGCTTCGTGGCCCCATAGGGAGCTCCACCGAAGGCCCCAGTGGGGGGGTGGCGCATGCGTCGCCACACCCAGCACAGCGCTTCGTGGCCCCATAGGGAGCTCCATCGAAGGCCCCAGTGGGGGGGTGGCGCATGCGTCCGCCACACCCAGCACAGCGCTTCGTGGCCCCATAGGGAGCTCCACCGAATGCGTTGCTCACAAAGACGGTACTCACAACTGCATATGGTTGGGTTCTTCGCCAGGCGAATGTGAATGTTTTGAACATGTTGTATTCGTCGTCCAAAATCTGCCTGTAGGGGCACATGCCAGACCTAAAGGTTGAGTGGAGGGAGTATTCCATTACACTGAAGTGGTTCTTCCACCCCTACGCTATGGCAATACTTTGCGTGCAGAACGCGTTCTATATGGTCAACACCGTTATCCCGAATATATCGTGGCTCGGTTTCATCTTGACGTATTGCATTGCGATCTTTCCGAGCAGGCCTTGGTACGCAGTGGTCGTGGCCATGACTGGCATCGTGCCGAGGTGGGCTACAATCGTCGGCGGCGTGCTGTTTGCTATATTGTCGGCGGCGGCGTGGTACATGAAGAGGACGGGGACCATAGGACTGGTGGTGGGACTGGTGGTATGGACCGCCCTGGTGTTCAAGTGGGTGAAAAAACGTTGCTTCATGCTGGCGTTCGTCGTATGGCTCCTGTTCGTGCAATCTGCCATAGTCATGATCCTTACATACCACCACAAGATCGTCGATGTCTTTGGTCTGGAAGGCGCCGCAGCAGGCCTCGTCTTGCCAGTTGCCGCGGCCGTGTACTCCGGCGGGGGATTCACCACAATGTGTTGGATCCTGAATCATTGTGACACCGAGGGTGTCCCGAATGTCGTCTTCTCCCTGTATGTCTGCGTGGTTGTCGGGACAACGCAGATTCTCCAGCTTTCGGGCTTGGTGGAAGCCGCGAAATATGACGACATCGAGGCCGGCCTCAAGCAAATGGCTGTCACGGTAGTAGTTGCTACCGCCGGAGATATTTGGAAAAGGGCTGTCCTTAGTGGGCGGTTCTTGAGCGCGGTGACTGGAGGGAAGCTCCCATGCGTCATTGATGCTGAGCGGGATGTGTTCATCCGATCCGGTTACTTCGTCGATTTCACAGTGTTGCCGTCTTTTCTTTTCATCGGTGTGTGGTGCTTAGCCATTGGAGTACCCTTTGCCCAGCGTCCCCTCTTCTGGATATCCTTCCCTATCTTCGTCCTCATGTCTTTGTTTTCAGATCTTGCCATGTTCATCGTTCACCGAATCTACTACCCGGTGGAAAATGAGACCTTCATGCAGACGATACTTCGCTTGCAAGAGCCGGGGCAGAATTTCCCTGCCCTCCAGATCGATAAAGGCCGAAGGTTTGAGCACTATAAGAAGACCGGTCAGTTCCGCAGCTTACAGGCTGAAGCGAGGAACTCTGGGAGAGTCTCGCAGCACGACACTAGCATCTGGCAGGCCACATGGAGCCAGCATCCCATTTTCCACGACGAACTCGTCTGCATCATAGGATTCATGGTCCTGATGGCCAACATGAGCAGGATAAGCTTCACCGCCTTCTTCGGCCAGTGTGGCATCACCGTGGCGGAGCACCTGTGTGCGGACTTGTCCAGTTGCGCTGCCGCGCGAGCCCGCAGCCATGGGAGGTACGGTTGGACGGAGGCATATGATCGAGGTCGGTTCTGGGAGGGTACCCTGATGTTCTTCGTGTTTGCTGGCTGTTCTTGTGCACACTGGGGGAGGGTACCCTAGGACGTTCAGTGTGTTTTGGCTGGCGGAGGGTCTCGCGTTCTTGCAGGATGTTCTTCTTTCCTAGGTCCGCGCGTGAGGCGAGAGGCGCGTTCATAGGTCCGTACATAAGTGCCATGGAGGCGCTCTCCCCTGCGCGTGAGACGAGAGGCGCAGACCTCGTCCAGCAAACTGAGCCCACGTCGGGCTCGGTGCGTCGGGGGCCCCGGTTCCTGCGCGGTACAGCTCGTGCTTTGCAAGAGATTGAACCGAGGAGAGGACAAAGGCAAGGACCGGGCAGAGGGAGGGAGGAGGAGGAAGAGCAGGAAAAATAAGTAAAATCAGAAACATAATAATAAGATGAGGAGGAGGAAGAACGGGGAGAGGAAGAGGTGGTGGAGGAAGAGGACGACGACGGACGAGGAAGAGGGGCAGGAACATCTTAAACTGTTCAGCAGCGGGCCGGCGGATATGGATCCGAGGAGTGCAATGCGGCCGAGCAGTGTGGTGGTGCATAACCAAGCGCGTCATCGCGCGTTGTGGCCTTCTGTTTTCATGCGTTTCACTCCTGTTGAGGCCTCGCTGGCACAGGTCTTGCTAGAGTCAGCCATCTGCATTTGGTCGGCTTGATTTCTTAGTTACAGCATTTTGATGTAGTGCTTGCCCAGCTGATGTGTCAAGCTTCTAGCCTTGATGCGCCTGGCAAGTTGCCGCGACAGCAACGGCGAAGATTGGTTCCGTTCCTGTCGCAATGTGCAGACGCACCAAATACTTCAATACATGATATCCGAGTTGCGAGCCCCTTCTTGGCTGCAACGTCGGGAGCGCACAAAGATAGCGCACGCCGATTCGGAGTAGCCCGATTACTGCTGTGGCCGTGGTAGTCTCTTTTTTGAGTTCGAAGTTGGGCATCGGCATGTGACACTTCACGGCATGTGTATGTGTGTATGTGGATAACCCAATCCCCAATCAGTGTTTGCTTGTATGGGCTCTTTTGTATACCTGAACGATTGGATGAGTCTGACGAGGCTGTGCCACGCTGCTGCCCGTTGCCGCCTCGTTGCCGCCTCGTGCGCCAGGTGGGTCTGGCGACTAGGTTTCGCCACGTGGCCGCCCGTTGCCGCCTCGCTTCCGCCTCGTGCGCTGAGTGGGTCCGACGAGGGTTCGCCAGCTGCTGCCTCGTGCGATGGGTGGATCCGGCGAGGGTTCGCAACGTTGCCACCCGTTGCCGCCTGGCTGCCGCCTCATGCGCTTGTTGGGTCTGGCGAGGTTTCGCCACGTTGCCGCCCGTTGCCTCCTCCCTGCCGCCTCGTGCAGGGTCTGGCGACGAGGGTTCGCCACGTTGCCGCCCGTTGCTGCATCACTGCCGCCTCGTGCGCTGTGTGGGTTTGGCGAGGTTTTGCCACGTTGCCTCCCGTTGCCGCCTGGCTGCCGCCTCGTGCGCTTGGTGGGTCTGGCGACGAGGTTTCACCACGACGATGCCGCCCGTTGCCTCCTCGTTGCCGCCACGTGCGACGGGTGGGTCTGGCGGCGAGGGCTGGGCCGCGTTACCGCCCACTGCTGCAGCGCTGCCGCCTCGTCTGCCTCGTGCGCTGGAAGGTTTCGCCACGCTGCCGGCCTTTGCCGCCTCGTTGCCGCTTCGTGCGTGGGATGGGTCTGGCGACGAGTGTTCGCCACGTTGCCGCACGTTGCCTCCTCGTTGCCGCTTCGTGCTTTGGGTGGGCCTGGCGAGGTTTCGCCACGTTGCCGCCCGTTGCCGCCTCGTTGCCGTCCTTATCTTGCACCACGTATACTGTGCCGCAGCTTGCACCGCACAGCTTGCACCATAAAGCATAAACATCCATTGTACAAGAACTATAGGTTCGGGGCAAACGCTCGCTAACCCACACACAACACACATGTATTCAACGGTTCCCGCACCGCTTCTGGGTTTATCTCGATCCAATCGATCCCCTTCGATGTCGATTCATGCCGGCTCGATTCGACCCGATTCTGGTATTCCAGCGATCAGGTGCCGCCCGATGCTTGCATGGCGTTGTTGTGCATTTTAGCGCGGCCGATTCGATTCGACTTCGACTCCGTGCCGCAGCCCGATTAGACGCACATTTTGAGTCGATCGGACATACCGATTCGGAGCCGACTGAACTTGCAGTGTCCCACGACATGTGCCTCATCGCTAGACCACTCCACCAAGGCTTCAGCAGTGCTGACACGCATTGTGAAGAGCGCGTGGCTCGTACTTTTGCCAGTGGCGCGCACGCTTACACGGAGGGTTCGGGGTAACGTTATGGCGACGGTGGACTCAGGGGGGGACGCATCGAACCCCAATCGCTCATAGGGGGCTCATCGCCGATTCCTTAGGTGAACGATGCAAAACAGCGCGTTCGACTGCGCACACTCGCGCATAAGCCTCCCGCGTAAGGCCGTGCGAAAAAAACCATTGCTCCACGCGGTGTGCAGTGCTGGTGACCCGCGTCAGCTGCGGCGTGAAGTCTCTACGTCATCTCGCTTAGATGCCGTCTGTTTTCGTCGCTGGGGTCGATGACCGCCCCGAAGGTGGTCCCCTTTTATCGCTCCCCCATCAGAAGGGGTACGGGCGCATCCAAGTGGCGCGTTGTAACCGAACGCCGCGGATAATAAATCATTTTCCCCCCCTTCA
>CAUYUJ010016096.1:35000-92500 GCA_963575745.1 Prorocentrum cordatum | reverse complement strand
CCACCACTACTACTACCACTACTACTACTACTTCTACTACTACTACTGCTTCTACTACTTCTACTACTACTTCTACTACTACTACTACTACTGCTACTACTACCACTACCACGGCTACTACTGTTCTTCCTCCTGCTACTACTACTACTACTACTACTACTACTACTACTACGACTACCGCTGTAATTACCACCTCTACTGCGACTACTACTACTACTACTACTACTACTACTACGACTACTACTACTACTACTACTACTACGACTACTACTACTACTACTACTACTACGGCTACTACTACTACTACTACTACTACTACTACTACTACTTCTACTGCTGCTACTACTACTACTCCGACTCTTTCTTCTACTACTGCTACTACTGCTACTACAACAACTACTACTACTACGACTACGACGACTACTACTACTACTACTACTACTACTACTACTTGTGGGACGGCTACCACTTCTGCTACTACTACTACACTGATACAACCAATGTTTTTCTTCTCTCCTCTTCCACCCTCGCCTCCTCAGCTGTTCCCCCCGGCCTTTTCTCATCGCCGAAAATGAGCCACCATGGGCTCCCACACGTGTAATGTAGAAGACGGCCAACACATTAGCTTGGCGAAGGACCGAACCATGCGCAATTGTGAATACAGCAATTGCGAATGCCATCTTCGCCCGCGCCCCCAATGTGGCCACGGCGTCCCGCTGGAGCCCGACATGCTCAGGGACACGTTTGTGGCCGTCTTCGCGGGCACCGACGACGACGAGGACGGCGTCCCCCTGACCGAAGAGAAGCAGGAAAGGGTTCTGAGAGCCATGAGGGAGACTGTCATGGGCGCCTTCGGTGGAGCTTCTATGGGGCCACGATCCTCGTGAGGGGTGTGCCGAAATGGCCCGAGGCCGCCATGCGAACCCTGCCACTGGCGCCTCCGGTGGAGCTCCCTATGGGGCCAGGATCCTCGTGAGGGGTGTGCCGCAATGGTCCGAGGCCGCCACGCGAACCCTGCCACTGGCGCCTTCGACGGAGCTCCCTACGGGGCCACGATCCTCGTGAGGGGTGTGCCGAAATGGCCCGAGGCCGCCATGCGAGCCCTGCCACTGGCGCCTTCGGCGGAGTTTCCGACGGGGCAAGGATCCTCGCCAGGGGTGTGCCGAAATGGCCCGAGGCCGCCACGCGAACCCTGCCATTGGGGCCTTCGATGGAGCTCCTATGGGGCCAGGATCCTCATTAGGTGTGTGCCAAAATGGCCCGAGGCCGCCATGCGAACCCTGCCACTGCCCTCGGTGGAGCCAGCTCCCTACGGGGCCACGATCCTCGTGAGGGGCGCGCCGAAATGGCCCGAGGCCGCCATGCGAATCCTGCCACTGGCGCTTTCGGTGGAGCTCCCTACGGGGCCACGATCCTCGTGAGTTGCGCGCCGAAATGGCCCGAGGCCGCCATGCGAACCCTGCCACTGGCGCCTTCGGTGGGGCTCCCTATGGGGCCACGATCGTCGTGAGGGGTGTGCCGACATGGCCCGAAACCGCCACGAACCCTGCCACTGGCGCCTTCGGTGAAGCTCCTATGGGGCCACGATCCTCGTGAAGGGTGTGCCGAAATGGCCCGAGGCCGCCATGCGAATCCTGCCACTGGCGCCTTCGGTGGAGTTCCCTACGGGGCCACGAACGCTGTACTTGGTGGATGAAACGCAGGGGGGGAAAAGGAGGCGGGAGAGGGCAGCAGGAAGAGGTGAGACGCGGGGCGCTGTCTCTTCAAAACGAGGACCCAACCCCACAATATGGTTGGGAAAAGTAGTTCCACACCTACAGAACGCAACGTCCCAACCATACGCAATTATGAATACAGCAATTGTGAATACCATCTTCGCCCGCGCTCCCTATGTGGCCACGGCTTCCCGCCGGAGCCCGACATGCTCAGGGGCACGTTTGTGGCCGTCTTCGCGGGCACCGACGACTACGAGGACGGCGTCCCCCTGACCGACGAGCAGAAGCAGGAAAGGGTTCTGAGAGCCATGAGGGGGATTGCCATTGGCGCTTTCGGTGGAACTCCTATAGGGGCCACGGTCCTCGTGAGGGGTGTGCCGACATGGCCCGAGGCCGCCATGCGAACCCTGCCACTGACGCCTTCGGTGGAGTTCCCTATGGGGCCACGATACTCGTGAGGGGTGTGGCGAAATGGCCCGAGGCCGCCATGCGAACCCTGCCACTGGCGCCTTCGATGGAGCTCCTATGGGGTCACGATCGTCGTGAGGGGTGTGCCGACATGGCCCGAGGCCGCCACGCGAACCCTGCCACTGGCGCCTTCGGTGGAGCTCCCTATGGGGCCAGGGTCCTCGTGAGTGGTGTGGCGAAATGGCCCGAGGCCGCCACGCGAACCCTGCCACTGGCGCCTTCGGTGGAGCTCCCTATGGGCCCACGATCCTCGTGAGGGGTGTGCCGAAATGGCCCGAGGCCGCCACGCGAACCCTGCCACTGGCGCCTTCGGTGGAGTTCCTACCGGGCCACGGTCCTCGTGAGGGGTGTGCCGAAATGGCCCGAGGCCGCCATGCGAATCCTGCCACTGGCGCCTTCGGTGGAGCTCCCTATGGGGCCACGAGGCGCTGTGCTTGGCGGGTGAAACGCAGGGAGGGAAGTGGAGGTGGGAGAAGGCAGCAGGAGGAAGTGAGACGCGGGGCGTTGTCTCTTCAACACGAGGACCCAACACCACGGGATGGTTGGGAAAAAATAGTTTCACACATACAGAACTCAACGTCCCGATTCAGATTTGTTTTGAAGGTTGGTTTTGGGGCCTCTCTCCTCCCCCACCCCTCCTCCTCACCTCCTCTGTTTTTTTTTTTTTGTGTGATATTCCCCCATCGGCGCTTGCACTGAAAGGTGTCCTAGCGGAAGTTGAACGATTTGGCGAAAGTTCCCCGCCGATTTTGGTAGCAGGCTGGGTTCCCGGGATCCCGGTTCCGGGTTCCCGGGTTCCTGGTTATTGGTTCCGGGTTTATGAGATTCTGGCAATTGCAGTTTTCCGAAGCCACGAACAGGTTGCAAGGCTACGTTGTCGTTTTTGCGCGACGACGACGACGACGACGACGACGACGACGACGACTTGACCTTCGTCATACATCCCATGTAGTACCTGCCAGGACACCTCGTTTATGTAAAGGTTGCCGCCTCAGCCGCCGACCCCAAAGAAGGGCCTTGGTTTCCCCAGCTGTAGGTTTCGCGGCGTGTCACGCTAAGGGGGGTTCCGCCTGTACGTTGCAAGTGCGGGTGTTTTCGGGACCTCCGGGTGCGATTTTCGGACATTTGTAGGTTGTTTGGTCCCCGTCAGGTTGGGAACTTGTATGAGTTGTCCTGAAATCGAGAATCGATCGAACAGCATGTGGTTTTGGGCGCTTGTGGTGCGCGACCGCTCCACGGTTCCTTAACTCCTCCGAGAGTTCGCTTTACGAAAACCCAGACATTTAGATCTCCGGGTCCTGTAAAGAGGCCCCCCGTAACAGGGGAAACGGAGGCCCGTGTGGAGCCCCCGTAGGGGCCTTGTCACGGAAAACGAAGCCGGAAGGTTGTTATGGTCTCTCCTTTTCTGTCTCCGTTTCTCTTTCTTTGGTTGTTGTTATGTCTCAATATGTGTCCTTCTCTCTTATATTCGTTGTTGCGTATAGTTTGATATCTCTCTTTCTCTCTCTTTCTCTCTCTCTCTCTCTCTATTTCTCTCTCTTTCTCTCTCTCTTTCTCTCTCTCTCGTTCCCTCTTTGTGTTTCTCTTTTTGTCTCTCTGTCTTTCTCTCTCTCTTTCTCTCTTTCTCCCTATTTCTCTATTTCTCTCTATTGTTCTCTCTTTCTCTCTCTTTCTCTCTCTGTCTCTCTTTCTCTCTCTCTCTCTCTCCCTCTCTCTCTCTCTCTCTCTTTATCTCTCTCTGTCTCTCTCTCTCTCTCTTTCTCTCTTGCTTTCTTTCTCTCATTCCGTCCTATGTTGTCGCATCTGCATGTTTGTTTTTATCTGTCCTACCTCTCTCAATTTTGTTGTGTGTTCTCTCTCTCTCTCTTTTTGTCGCCCTCTTTCTTTCCGTTTCTCCTCCACTTGTCATATTTGTTTGTTTGTTGTTTTCTCGTTTTTTTTTTTTCTCTCTCTCTCTCTCTCTCTTTCTCTCTCCCTCTCTCTCTATTTTTTTCTCTCTCTCTCTCTCTCTCTTTCTTTTTTTCTCTTTCTGTTTCTTTCTATATTTTATAATCAATCAATCACGGATGTCTCTTTGCAGCGCATGTCGTGGCCAGGTCTATTGCGTTCCGTCGCTATTTGTGGCCAGGCTTGTTCTGCTGAGCGAGGTCAGCAGCATATGCTCGAGTGGTTCTTCCCGTGGAGTTCAGCCGCCCACTTCGCTTTCACTGTGACTAGACACGCGGTTGCTCCCACCAGGTGCGAGTGCAACTGCCCCGCTGTTCCAGCGGCGGCGGAGATCTGCGAGCCCGTGTTCGAGATCGTCCGGGAGGCCGTGGGGGTCCTGTGGTGTGCCCTGTTGCGCCGGCGCGTTCGTTCCCCGCGACACGTCCCTGCCCTGACCGCGCGCGTGGGGACGCACCCTTTGCGGGCCCAGCTTCGAGCGGGCAGACGCTGTCCCTGGACATCTCGGTCAGTTTGGGTCTAGTATTGTTCATATTGGGCTTCCTGTTCGGGAAGCTCGGTGGCCGCGTGACAGCATTGCGGTCTTCAGGTGTTGCAGCCTTGATGGGTCCAGCGCTTCGTGAGGAGGTTGCGGCATGGCGGCGATCAGTCGGAGTTTAGATGTGGATGAGCTGCGTATCTTAGTCTACTATGATGATGCGGGGGGGATTCATTGCCACCGTCGTATCCTTTTAATGAGAGTCTCGCCTGGGCGGTGAATCGTCGGCACCCCCGACGGCGACGTCTGCGAGGAGGACTTCAGAGGTGCAAAAGCGAGGCCTTTGACCCGGAATGGAGCCTTCCCGGTTCCGTCCCTCGGCGCGCGCGCCCCCCGCGAGGCCCTTCCTGCCCGGGCCCCCCCCTTGCCCCCCCGTCGTCTACGCGCGCGCGGCGCGGCGGGGGGGGCGAGGCGGGGCGGGGCGGGGGGGCGGGCAGGCGCGAACATCGCGGCCGCCGCGACGACCTCGCGCCCCGAGGCCACGCCGCTGGCGCCGCGATCGCAGTCGCACGCCCAGCTGCTGGGGCCAAGGGCGACCGCGCCCCCGGACGCCGACCGCGCGACGAGTTGAAAGTTGAACAGCGCGCGCGCAGAACGAAAATACGATGCGAGGAGGAGGAGGAGGTGGAGGAGGAGGAGGAGGACGACGAGGAGGAGGAGGAGGAGGAGGCGGGGGAAAATGAGGTGGAGGAGGAAGAGGTGGGGGAGGAGGGGAGGAGGAGGAGGAGGAGGCGGATGGGGAGGAGGAGGAAATAGGGGAAGGGAGGAGGGGGGGGGAAAATGGACCCATGGGGGCAGGAGGAGAAGGAGGCAAGAGGAAGGGGGGAGGAGGAGCAGCAGGAGCAGGAGGAGGAGGCAGGAGGAGGAGGGGGCAGGGGAATGGGGGAGGGAGGAGGAAGCAGGGGAAAGGATGACGGAGGGGAAGGGATGAAGAGAAAGCAGGAGGAGTCGAGGAGGCAGGAGGGGAGGCGCGGGGACTGAGGAGGGAGGAGGAGGGAAGAGGAGGAGGGGGGGAATGGAGCACGTTCAGCTCCAAAGCGGGCAAGGAGGGGGATGCTGACAATGAAGGGGGGGAAGGGGGCGGAGGAGGAGGAGGAGGAGGAGGAGGAGGAGGAGGAAGAGGGGGGCGACGACGACGACGACGACGAAAGCCTGCCACACTCATCCGCTCTGGCGCCACAGGAGGAGGACGAGGGGGAGGAGAGAAAGAGAAAATACCCAGAAACGAAGGAAAAATAATGATACATAATCCCCCGGCATCCGTTGATCCATACCTTTCTCAATTTCGCGCCCTTCGCCTAGTTGCTTTTCCTGCCTGTCCACTTCTTTCTTTCCCTACCTGCCTCCCCCCCTCCACTATAGAGGAACACTCGCCCCGGGGCCCCGGCCCGGGCCCCGGATTCCGCCCCTGGGCCCCGGCCCGGGCCCCAGGCTTAGGTTTTCGGCACCCATGCCAATATTGGAAACTGTGGAAAACCAATTAAAGTAACTTTAAAGTAACTTTAAAGTAACTTGTCGGCGACTCCGCAAAGTAACTCCACAGCAGTCAAAAACATAGGTTTCAAGTAATTCGGGAATTGGCGGGGAGGGAACAGATAGGTCGGCAAATTTGGCCGCGTCCTAATCTGGTGGCGAGCCGTATGGGATCCAGCTTCAATGAAATGGGAATCAGCTTCGTGTCTAGCCTGCGCTCTGGGTTTAGGTTTAGGATAATGCTTGAGTTTAGGTTCAAACTTTGGGTTTAGGTTTTAGGTTTCAGGTTATGTTTTAGGTTTAGGTTTAGCGCGCGCCCTTGGTTCGATATTTAGGTTTAGGTGTTAGGTTGCGGCATCGCCAGCGGGGCTGCGCGCAACGCGCGCGCCCCTGGCGGGCCGCGCGATGGATCGCAAGTAATTTGGCTCAGGGGGCTTCGGGATCTTATCCAGGTGTTTTTCAGAACCCTCAAAACAAGAAAATGGGGCTGGGGTGGGCGGGGGGGGTGGAGAGGAGGAAGACGAGGGGCACGCATCAGAAAGGGACAGGAGGGGAGGAATTGAGTATGGGAGAGGTCGCAGGAGGACAAGGAGGAGGCCTTCACGGATCGTTTGTGGCGAGAGCCTTCTGGGCGACCCTTGTGCCCGTTCTGGCGTTCTATTTTGGCTGTCGCGGAGCCCTCTCGGGGCGTTGCGGGCTCTTCTGGGCGATCGGTTGGTTGACATTTGAGGTCTTTTCTCTTACTTGTCTTTTGTATGTTTGATTTATTTGGGCTATCGTGGAATTCCGTCTGGGCCCGCCTTGGAAATATGGAGGGTTTCTTTTGGCTTTTGTTGGAGTGCATCAATCCAGACATGGCGGTCTTATCTGCGCCCTCCCTGCTGGGCTTCAAAGTCGTTTCGGCGAGGCGTCCCTGTGGCGTTTTTTGGGCGCCATCGGGCGTCACTGGGGATATTTTGTGGCTCGCATGGGCCGCTTCGTGCATCGCTCGCTGACAAGTTACACTTGCTTCATTTATTTCAATTTACGCCATGCACATTTTCATGTTTTCAAAGTTTCTAATATGTGTGTGGCGGTGGTCTCGTTCGGGTTCTCGAGCGCGGGTTCCACTAGCCCTCAGGGCCGCATTGAAACATACTTCCCCTCTTCTCACCGAAGGCACGGCGGGCGTCTTCTTGCAATTGGTCATTACACGTGGATTGATATCAGAGTGAGGGGGCCGAACGGTCATTCAATGTCCTTGGGCGCGTGGTTGATGTGAGGTTCCACGATGCGGATTGTTGTTGTTGTTGTTGTTGCTTGTTTTCTTCGTCCCACCCGCGTTCCCAGTCGCGACCCACCCGCGACCCACCCTGTGGGCGGGTGGTGGGTGCGTGGTGGGTGGGTGGTGGTTGAGTGGTGGGTGGATGGTGGGTGGGTGCCTGGTGTGTGGGTGGCGGGTGGGTGGATGGTGGGTGGTGGGTGTGGTGGGTGTGTGTGGTGGGTGGTGGGTGGGTGGTGGGTGGGTGGTGGGTGGTGGTGTGGGTGTGGGTGGGTGTGTGTGGTTGGTGGTGGTGGTGGGTGGGTGGTGGGTTGGTGGTGGGTGGATGGTGGGTGGATGGTGGTTGGGTGGCGGGTGGCTGGTGGGTGGTTGGTGGGTGTGGGTGGGTCTGGGTGGGTGTGGGGGTGGTGGGTGGTGGGTGGTTGGTGGGCGGTGGTGGTTGGTGAGTGGGTTGGTTGGGTGGTGGGTGGGTGGTGAGTGGGTGGTGGGCGGGTGGTGGGTGGGTGGTGGGTGGATGGTGGGTGGGTGGTGGGTGGGTGGTGGATGGTTGGTGATGGGTGGATGGTGGAGGGGTGGTCGGTGGGTGGTGGGTGGGTGGTGGGTGGTGGGTGGGTGGGTGGTGGGTGGGTGGTGTGTGGGTGGTGGGCGGGTGAATGGTGGGTGGTGGGCGGGTGGTGGGTGGGTGGTGGGTGGGTGGTGGGTGGGTGGTGTGTGGGTGGTGGGTGGGTGGTGGGTGGTGGGCGTGGGTCGTGGGTGTTGGGTTGGTTGTGGGTTTATGGTGGGTGGGTCATGTGTTGGTAGCTTCGCCCGCGCTTTTGCCCCCTCA
Organism: Prorocentrum cordatum; assembly: GCA_963575745.1. Classification (NCBI taxonomy): domain Eukaryota; class Dinophyceae; order Prorocentrales; family Prorocentraceae; genus Prorocentrum; species Prorocentrum cordatum. Next base: position 84,275 of record CAUYUJ010016096.1, on the reverse strand, counting down.
CTCTTACCCGCAGGTGCTACGTACGAGGCAGTATTCGGACATCGGGGCCTTTTGGAACAATCTTTGTCCGTCTTGGACGCCTTGGCCGCCCTCGGGGGGGCGGGTGGGGGGGCGAGCATGCCCTTTGGAAGGGGGATGGGGGGGCCCCCCCCCCCCACCCCTCCCCCCCCCCCCCCCCCCCCGCCCCCCAACATAAAAACAACGGGGTGCATGCTGATTGGGCGGAGAGAACGGCGCCGCTAGACCGCAGACGTCAAGAGGGTTTGTTGGATTTCGGCCACATCGTGTCCAGCGTTGTCGAATCCTCTGCCAAAGTGCAGGTTCATTCTCGTCGCTCTCACCACCCCTCCCCCCGTTCCATTCCCCCGCCACCCGCGTAAACGTTTGGGCTCAAACCTGTCGTGCCGTCCTTGAGGCATCTCCCGCCACGCCGCGGGCCCAGTTGACAATGTAGCCTCGATGTCAGGATGGGGGGCGTTCTTGGCGTGCGCTGCGCCCGATCGCCCCGATGTGCGTGATGTGGATACCATTGTTGGCGAGGATCACCCTCCTCTCGCCGAGGGTGCAGCTGCAAACCATGACCAGGCACCTCGTGAGGTGAGCGGCTCGTCGTGGGGCGATGTTCTAGTCCACGTGCCTTCTGGCCCCGCCCAGCAAGATGTTGGACCTGCTCGCCCCCCTCGTGCGATTATCGATTTGTCTTCCACAGCTGGGCAGCCAAAAAAAAGAGGCAGTAACAACCAGGCACTGCAGGAAGTAGTTGATGAATACAGGCGAAACCGCCCAGCTGTCGTTGATATTTGGCCCTTGCAGCAGTCGGGTTTGGATTCGTGGCGAGAACGACAGCGGCGATTTAATGCTGATGCGCGGGCTGTTGCCGATTGCTTCCGCGTCCCGAAGGGCGCTCTGAGCGTTCAGCAAAGCCGTGGAATCCCATTTCCGTTGCAGCTCGGCGGCCCGATGGAAGCTGCGATGACTGCTGCATTGTCTGGGCTGCCGTACGCCTTGGACGAAGCTACCTTGTCTGTTGGCCATTACGTTCTGCAGGGTCCTCGGAAGCAAATGTCTGCTGTTACGATGGCGTCTGAGACGGGCGTCGACCCTGCAGCGTTATCCGCCACCGCGCAGAAAGTCGCCCACGGTGTTTTCTTGAATTGTAGGCTCAACAGGCTGAGGCTGGAAAATACTATAACATCAAGCTTACCCCGCCAATCTTTATTGCTATACGTTGATTCGGTGAGGTATGATGAGACTCCGATGAATGTGACTGTCGTGAGGGAGGACACTACGAAGGCGACATTAGCAGTTGGGTATGAACATGGCTCATTTCACGGCGGCGCCGCGGCAGCGTCATCGCAGGCCGTTGTGCCGCTGGGGGCCGCCTATCAACAGAGTTCGGTCGTGGGCCCAACAGGCGCGCCCAGGCAGCTCGTGGTGGCTGAGAAGTTTAAGTCGAAGACTGTGTCCAAGATCGTTCAGATACAACAGCAGTATGGCATGTTGGTAAAAATAGGCAACCAGCTCGGCACAGTGACTGGCCGCTCTTTGACCCCGATCGCGTGCATTGAGAGCAACAGGGCACGCGTGATGAAGGAATTGTTGATTCGGGTTTCGTCGGCCAGCCATTTCTCGAACAAGTTTCGCCACAAGTCCAGATTTGCATGCACAGGCCGCGCTTCGACTAACTTGGCCGCCGAACGCGGACTTGCAGACGAGAGGGGGGCTGAATGGTCCACGCTGGGAACGGATTGCGAAATTCACATGACTGCGACAATATTCACTCGCACCTTTGTTCCAATGAACGATTCGATCAGCGGGATGATCAATGCTGCCCTCTCATTGTCAAATGGCCCTGCGATGATAAGATTTCGCCGCTGTCTCAAAGACCACATCATGGATAATATATACAAATGCCTGCGGCAAGCTCCGCCGCGTTGCCAGCGCGACGTTCTGCGCGGCGGCTCCATGGCACCGCTCACGCGGGCGTATCTTGGAGCGCAGTCCGCTCTCGGGTCCCTGGGCAGCTGTTGCATGTGACACGCTCGCGGCGAGGCACTTCCGCGGCTCCGTCCTCGCGTTCCCGCGCTGCACATTGCGCGTTGACCCTCGGGGCCCCGATAAGCATGAGAACCCGCCGCCACCATGTGGAACTCGAGGTCTTGGCGCGCCATAATCCGCTTGGTAGGGCGGCGGCTGAGTGTTCGTCCACGGGGCGCCGCCAGCGCCCACGCGCTCTTTCAAACAACTTGGATTGAACACGTTCGCTGCGCGAGGCGCTGACATTGAAGCGCGGAGAGTCCTGCTGTGTGCGTTTGTCAATGGCAATTGGGAGAATCCATTGCGCGTCGCGCGTCCCCGCCATCCCATCCAACATGAGCAATCGCCAGGCGAGTTGACTTGATGTGGTGTGCGCGGCGGTATGCAGCTCAGGAGTGGACTACATCAGTCTTGGGATCCTTGCGGCAATTGCGCCCGCATTGCACGCTCGCTCGCTGCGCCCAGCATCAGGCATGTGCGCAGCGCGTGCCCGATGCGCGGGCACGTCGGGAAGGGGGAATATGTGGAGGCTGATGGGGCGCAGGGGGAGGGGCATGAGGAGGACCACGATCAGGAACCATGAGAGTAAACGTGGTGGATGACTGACGCGACGAGGAGGACGAACGCGACGACGACGACGGGAGTCGACAGTCAAGGTCTGTGCCGATCTTTCGTTCTGGGAGCATAGGGCATCTTATGGCCGTCGCGCGGCCGTTCTTGGGGCCAGATTGGAGGCGTCCTTCGTTGCGCTCTCTGGGGGCGCTCTGGGGGCCCCTCTGGGGACAGTAGGTGCCCTCCTGGGAGTAAAGTGGCGGCGGGGTGGGGGCGGGTGTGAGAAGGGCTCTTGAGGCCATCTTGGAAACCTCTTGGGCCCTCCTGGGGCTCTCTTGAGGCCCTCTTGGGGCGCTCTTCGGGTTCTCCTGGGGCACTCTTGGAAGCGTTGAGGGCCCTCTTCGAGCCATCGACCAGCAACGACAGCTGTTCTTGATTAGCGCCACCCCGTCGGGGCCCCACAACGGGCCTCTTGAGGCCCTCCTGGGCTGCTCTTGGGTTGGTATTGTGCTGTTTTGGTGCAGTATTGGAGGCACCATGGGCCCTGATTGGACAACTCTTGGCAGTTGTGGAGCTACCTTGATGCTTCGAACGAGCCCTTCGGGCGCGAAGCTGCGATAATTCAAACGCAGATCATCCAACAGCAAAGCAGTTTTGACAAGGTTCGGCTTGTTTGGGGGCCTCCTTTGTTGGGGGATGGGGGAGCACTTGGGGCCGTCCTGGTGCGGCCTTGAGAACTGTTTGGGTGATTGTGGAAAGCTTGCGTGAACCATGTTTGGTTATCTTGCTCGATCTTGGAGGCGCTCTTGGGCCCTCTGGGGCCCGCTTGGAGCAATATTGGGCCCTTTTGGATGTCTAACCCTCGCGGGGCGCCCCGTCCAGACCCTGGTAGGGCGATGGGGGGCCTCCTCCCCGACGGGGGAGAGTAGGGGGGTAGCAGAATGAGCTCGTTAGACAACTCGCGCCCTGAAGGGCTGGTGGGATCACCACAATATAGAATACTACGTGCCTGTGCAGTATCAGGATCCGCAGTATGAGCCCGCATTGAAGCTAGCTATTTCAATTGGCTTATGCAATGCACTGTGCCCCTCCCAGCCCGCGCTGTGGCCCAGGCATCGGTGGACGGGCTCTGACTTGGCATCAGATCAGTTCGGCCTTCTTGCAGCAGTCCACGGCTTACTTGCACATGCGTTTCAGAAGTTTGTCTTATCCGTGGACGGCTCGGCACGCCCTCGGCCGCCAGCCTTGGGCGCGCTGCCCGCGCTGCCGCAGCCGCCCGACGGCGCCATCGGGGTTGCAGCAGAGAGTGGCAGCGCCGCAGGCGGCAATTGCGACGGCGCTGGGTGGGCAGAAGCGAACGCACAGGATCGCAAGAAGGCTGTGACTTGGATGAATTCCAAACCTGCGCCCCTAGGACAACAAGTGACGACCCGCTTGGTGATGGAGCCCCTGCGTGCCCTCATGCGTGCTCAGCTTGATATGTCCGCACAGGCTTGGGAGGCCAAGCAGCAGTCATTGGTAGCAGATGCTCTTCGGAAGGGTTTTTCGACCCTCGGAGCGCGGGAGTACCGACTTCAGGTCGCAGCAGATCACAAGTTGGAGCTAGACGCGCTTCGGTTGCTTGATGTCGTGTTCAAGACCCCAGGCATGTGGCAGCTTCTACCGAAGCAGTGCTGGTCGTTTCGTCATCGGGCTTTGTTGTTCGGCATGCTGCCCCACATAGGGTGCGCAATCGAGCACTATCTTATGGAGAGGCACAGGCAGTTCCCATTCAAATTGTTCTTGTGTTTCGAGCGGATGGATCGGTCGGCAGAGGTCACGGCGAGCGCGACGTGCCCCCTCATGTTGGACACTTTCACGGCCGCCATCCTGCGTGACGACCCCGACCTCCAGACGATGGACACGCAGGCAGCGTTGCAGCTTGCCGCATTGATGACGTACACGGACACCGCAGGCATCGAGGCGATACATGCGGCTCTTCGACGGCGGCTGGTGAGTCGTTCCGCGCAGTGCTCGTGCATGGGGGTGCCGCTCCTGGCAGCCGAGCACATGCTGGCGCAGGCGGCCGCGGGCGCCCCCTGGCGGGGCAGGCGCATCGGAGCCAAACGGAGCAAGAAGTCTGGCGGCAGGGACCCCCACGGGTGGAACGTAACAGTCGGGGGTGGGCGGCGGTGGGGTTGGCTCAAGGCCAGAGGGTGGACAAGACAACGCCGCGTGATTGCCCAGTTTTGGCGGGGGGGGGGCGTTTTGTTCTGCGCGCATGGGTTCGGTTGCCCGCGTCCGTGCCTAGAAGGTTCCGCGGTTGTCGGCAGTCGGCGAGTATTGGGCCACGTTGGATAACTGCCACCCTGGGGACCTCAGGTGGGCAGGTGGAGCAATATTTGGTGATATGCGCCATGGGGGTTCTGTATGCGTCAGCATGCCTACCCTAATGGGGGCCCGAAGTTTGCCTCTTGGTGCCTCCCTGGGCGTGTCCTGGGGCGTCGCTCGGAGACGAAGTATGTGCGCGGTCGTTGGCATGTCGGCAAGTATACATTACCTTCCCAAAGCATGTGGGACCCTCCACGCATAAGGCAGAACCGTCCCAGAAGTACGTAGGACCCTGCCAACAAGTAGATATGACCCTCCCTCAAGTAGGTAGGACACTCTCACAAATAGGTGGTACCATCCAGACAATTAGAATGCCCCCCCCCCCCCACCATGATGCAGGACGCACCCGAAAGCACGTAGGACACCCCCAAAGTAGTAGGCAGTGCCCTCCCAACAATCAGGGGGGACCTTTACAAACGCATGTAGGATCTCCCAGACGTAGGCAGGACCCCCCAAACATTTGGATACGACACTCGCAACAGTAGGTAGGGCCCGAACGTTGGCAGGACCCTCCATACACGTAGACATGACCCTCACCAAACACATTCATGATTTTCCCACACGTGTGTAGGACCCTACCAAACGTAGATAGCAACCTCGCAAAGTACATCTGACCCTCCCAACATGTATATAAGACCACCCCAACATATACATAACCTTCCCAATGCGAAGAGATGACACTCTGAAAAGTATGTGGGACCCACTACAAACGCAGGCAGGACTTCCAATAGTAGGCAGACCACCCCCCAACAAGTAGATAGGACCCTCCCACCATCATGTAGGACCTTCCCAAAGTAGGCAGGCCCCTCACAACAACAGATATATTGATGCTCCCATTCCCCCCCTCCCCCTCACCTCCCCCTCCTCCCTCCAACGCGCACGCGCGCACGCGCGGTCGCGCACCATTTTCCCTCTTTCATTTTATGCGCACCCCCCTCCCCGCCGCCCTCCCCACTCCCTCTGCGAAACTCGCCCTCTCGAGCAATCCCTATCCCCGCCGCCGTCGGTCGCCCCCCCCGCCGCCCCCGTTGCACAGCCCCGCGGGTTGTTTAGCAGTCGATTTATTCGATTATGCCTTAGGACAAGCGGCGGTCATCGAATGCCGCCAAACCAACCAAGAAGAAGCAGACCAGGCAGCCGTCGATGTGGAATGCGTGGGTCCGCGTCAAGACTCTCGGCCGTAAGCGGGCGGATTATGCCATGGAGGACATTGTTGCAGCTTGCCGCCGCGCGGCGGCTGGCGACGTGGACGGCGACCTGGAGTCGCTGGCGATCGCCAGGACCTTGATGCGGACCGCCCGCCTTGCTGTCCACGACGGGCGCGGCAACGGTCGCAGTGCTTTCGGGTTGACGGCAAAAGGGCGTGCTCGGATCTTGCAGCAGGAGAGGCTCGCTGCTACGATTTCTCGCACTGGCCAGATTGATGAGGATGGCGGTGCCATGTCTTTGGCATTGGCCGCAGAGGTGCCCGCTGTGGGGTCTTCGCTCAGGGCGGTGGTGGCCGCGGCCCGCGGCCGTCGCAGGGCGAGCAGGGAGGCGGCGCGGGTTGCAGACGAGAAGAGTTGCGCTGACCTCGCGTGGTTCGCGGAGAACGTTGGGGCACAACAGTTGCGGGAGTGGGGCGGTTCGCTCCCCGAGGGTGCCGCGGCCGCCCCTCTCCCCGCCAGCATTGGCAAGTTGATCTGCGTGTTCGACGAGGGTTCGGATCGAGCACTTCAGGGCGCGTCCTTGGCGGCGTCGCCCGCATTCAATAAACTTGGGTTCCACTCGCGCCTTGGCGAGCACTGGGAGGACATGTGCAACACGTTGATGGAGTCGGAGTGCAAACCGTTCGCCCCGAAGCCAGATCGGCAGCCAGGCGCGCCGAAGCCATTGCCTGATTGCTTGACGCTGGGCTTCTGCAGGTGCACGCCCGCAGGCCTCGAGAAGTACAGGTTCCGCAACAGCATGTTGCTTAACATTAAGCTCATGTGCAAGCCGAACTCACGCGGGCGACATCTGCTGACCAGGCGAATGCTATTCGTGCGTTTTTTGGCAACTGACGTCGCCGATGGTGTTCTTGACTTTCCAGATGACGCATGGGTCCACGTTGGTTATTCGTTGCTCAACCCGTGGGCCATAGCTGTGCACAAAGTCGTTCGCATTGATGACCTTGGCGAGTGGCCTGGCCATGATCTCATTTATGTGAGGGCAGCGGTTGCGAATCCACTAACTCTACTTTCTGGGCGTGGGTTTGGCATTGGGGGAGGGGCCTCGTTGCTGCGGCTGGAAGCGCTCGTAAAACCACGAACGTCATGATAGCATTGTGGGGGTGGTGTGTGGGGGTGGGGCGGCTGGGGAAGGGGGCCGCGGGGAGCGGAGATGGGGTTCGCAACCGCGCGTGCCACCTCAGGCATCATGTGATTACATGGAATTGCATCGTTTCCTTGACCACCTTATCGCTTCCAGGGCGACTTGGCAAATGATGTGGTATGAGGCACTTGACAACACGAGGGGCGTTGGCGCGTTCGTTCCCAACGTCGTTGCCTTGACTTCACTCAGCGCCAGTCCGATTCCAGTGTGGCCGCTGCCAGCGCCCCGCCGCAAGAACACACTTAAGTTCCCGAAGGGGCCTGCGGGATCGGCGGGGCCCAAAGGCCCTATGCCTGCTGCTGGGTCGGCGGGTGGGTCGAGCGGGTCTGGGCCATTGCCCCCGCTGCCTTTGCCGCCCCCGCCCGAGCCGCCAGAGCCCGAGCCAGCAGTGGACGAATTATTAGTTGATGCCGCAGAAAATGACGACCCCGATGGCCCGCCAGACGACCACGGCGTTCACGAGCTGGACTTAGCGATGGGATCATTCATGCATGGAGTGCACGGCGGGCACGGCGGGCGCGGCGAGAGCGAGAGCGGCGACTTGGATGAGCTTGGCGCCGAGGACCCGCAGCCAGAACCAGTGCCACCTGGATCGCCAGATCACCCCCACGTTGGCCATAGCGGGGAACTTGGTGGCCCGCCCGCGGCAGAGCCAGAGGCAGTGCCGCCGCCGCCGCCCGTCCACCCCGAGGCGGCTCCACTGGCCCATCCTGGTGGCGCCGACGGCGGTCCAAAGGCGGTTGCGGCGCCCCTTATCAAGGGGAAGCGGGACAGGGCAACTGCCATGGCGAGGCTCCCTGGTGGATTTACTTCGTATTACGCAAAGTCCAAGACTTTTGCAGCAACGTGTCTAAATCCAACCCACGGCAAGTGCGTGCTGACCAGGACTGTGCCAGGCGAGATTCTTGAGGGCACTGAGCTCCAGGGCCTGCGGCGGCGCCGTCCAGTGTTGGGGCAGATGGCTGCTTGAATACTTGACAACCATCAGGATTCGAAGGCTGGACATTGGCTCCATGACATGGTCAACCCACCCAAGCGTGACCGAGAAGCAGGGAGGGGCGCCCTGCTGTTGGCAGAGGGCGGCGCTGACCTCGTCAAGTACGAGGGGCTCAGGCTAGACGGAGAGGATGAGGAACCTGAGTTTTGCAAGTGAAGTTGTTCTGTTCGTTGCGTCATAATTCCAAAAGTGTTGGAGTTTGCAGTGCCATTGAAAAGCGTAGGGCGGGGGACGGGGGTGGCGGAAGAAGGGTGGTAGTAGGGGGAGGGGTGAGGGAGTGGCGGAAGAGTGAACGTGCATTGTGGTCGTTGCTCTCATTTTGGACCTCTGAACAGTGTAGCTCCATGCCCGTATCGGTGACGCCTACGGCGAACCGCCGCCGCCCCCGCATGTTGGAAACGCTGGTGCTGCGAAACGTGGATGTTAATCATGGCCGCGGCATTGCGCCATGTGTTCCCCAGCCGTCGTGGGGATCTTTCGGATCAGATTTCATGTAGGAAAAAGAAATGTGCCCGATGGGGAGGTGAGGAGGATACTGACCAGGACGAGAAGACGTCTCGGCAATCGTTCGGGGCATCCTGGGTCCGCGCCACTGCGTCTTGAGGCCATGTGGGGCAGTCTTGGAGCCATCGTCGGCCGCCCAGGGCCTCGGGGTCACCTTAGCCGTCGGGGAGGGCACCTTGGGCCGTCTGTGGCGGCAGTATAATATAGGTCAGTTATCCCGTCTTGTACGCCATCTGGGTCGTCTTGGACCCAGTTTTGGGCAATCCCAGCCGCTGCGGGTGCAATCTTGCAATCTCAGCGGGGCACACAATGGGCGGTCTTGGGCCATCCTGGGCTGTCTGTTCCGTCGCATGAATCTTTCGGGCGCCCGATGTGGCGAGAACGTTGAAACCATTGGCACTCGCGCGGGGCATCTGCAGCCCTCCCGTGCCCTGCCCCGCCACCCCCCATTCCCGAACAAATTTGAAATGGCCCGCGGGCTTATGTTGGAGCCCCGAGACAGCGTTGGGCCGCACTGGGTTCATCCTGGACCGCCTCGGGGGCATCGTGGGCGGAGCCATTGTGGGTTTACGCGGGGGCAGGTTGCGCATATTGTAGAGTTGGGGGCCGCGTGGGGGGCCGTCACTGGCCATAGGAGGCCATATGTGGTCCTTATTGTTGGCCTTTTCGGGCCGTGGTCTGACGTTGTCAAATGCCATGGGGGTCGCCTGAGATGGCTGTCAGCCCTCAATGGGGATCGTGATACTGTAGAAGCATACAATTAGCTCCAATGGGTTTGGACCTCCCGAGAGGCTTGTGAGGGCCCCCTTGGGTTACATGGGGTCTCTTAAGTTGTTTGCGTGTCTCACACCTGACCCCCTTCTCCTTCCCAACCCGTTTCCCCTTCCCGTTCCCTTTCTCTTTGTTTGTTTCCATCCCCCGTTATACTTATATTATCCTTTCCTTGTGCCCGCCCCCTGCCCAATTATCCTTCCCCATGCCACCTTCCGTTTCCGTTTCGGGTGTCGCATGGGGCGGGGGCGTACAGGTCGGCCGATGGGGCCTCCATCGAATGCGGTGGCAAGCCGTATGATATCCCACTTCAGCGAAGTGGGGATCAGCTTCATGTTTGCGCGCGCACTCTTTAACGGGTTAGGTTTAGGTTTAGACTTAGGCCTTAGGCTTCTGGCTAGGCCCAGTGGCTGGTTTAGGTGTAGGATGGGGGCTGCGTTTAGCTGTAGGTTTAGGTTTAGGGCCGCGTCCAGTTGTTTGTGTAACCGCTGGGGTAAAGCGCAACGCGCGCGCCCCTCGAGCGCCGCGCCATGGGTCGCAAGTGGCATGGCTCAGTGGCATTCGGCATCTTTACCAAGCGTTGCACATGAACCAATGAGGCAACAGGGGGCGGGGGGTGGGATGGGAAGGGGGGGGGGGGGGGGGGGGAACGACGAGGCGGGGAAGTCAGACATATGCAGGAGAGAACGCACGGCATCTGACAGAGAGCGGAGGGGGACAATGATGTTCCCTTTGCGAATCATCTGTTGAGAGAGCCCTCATGGCGACTCTTGGGTCAACCCGCCCATGTGTTTCATGTGGGCCCTCTCGCCCTCTCGGGGCATTGCGGGGCCCCCTTGACTGCGTTTCGGTGTGCATTGGGCCTTCCTCTTGTTTGGTTGGTAGTTGCGCTCAATTGGGGCTCTCGCGGGGCCGCAAGTTGCACAGCAATCGCGCTCCCCGCGGCCGAGTCGCCGATATCTGCGCCGTTTCCCCCGACGCGTCTGCCCGCGGCAATTCGCATTGCATGAACCCATGCGGCGCAGGCCATGCGCCCGCCGCGGTAAGCATCTAACTATTGTGGTTTGAGGCCTGGGTCTGTGGGCGCAGGGCCCAGGGCCCTGAGGTCTAGGCCATGAGAGCGCATCCGCCCTGCGCCCTAGGTTCGGTCGCGCCTGAGCTCCGAGCCCCTTGGGCCCGCGCTCAACGCTGCAGGCTCGGGGCCCGCTGCACCGCGCCCGCGGGCCCAAGCCCGCCGCCCTCGGCATCGCGCCGTAGTCAGAGCACTCACTCTGCCCCATGCGCCAAACATTAGCATGATCGCCTTTAGCGCCGAGCCCCGAGTCCTCGGCCTCGAGCCCGTAAACTGGCGCCCCGAACAATACGCCTTGCATTGTGCATCGTGATGCAGATTTGATTGCGCGAGCTAAGCCCCTATACGCCGCGCGCCCCCAGCCCTATCCAACGCCCGCTGCGCGCCCCCATCCCCGACCGACGCAACGTCTGCTTTCGGGTGGCATCGGCCGATTGTAACGTCGCGGCCGCCCCTTACCCGATACACAAAAACACAATGCATTCGTTGGACGTATGCAGGTCCTAGCGTCGCGTTGCGAACATCGGAAACTGCGGTGCCGCCCCCGCACGTATGCGCGGTTTTCTGTTTGGTCAGTTTCACCGCCCGCGCATCGCCCCCCTTCCTAAACAACGAGCACCCCATCGGCTATCATCGGCAGGCCATGCGCGTGCCTCATCAAACCATAAACGGCGCCCCTCGCCACCGCTGGAAGCCCCGCGGGGCGGCGGCACCCTGGCCGCGCTGGCGCGAGTGCGCAGCCCGCCCAGAGCGTAGAGCGTGCAGGGGGTAAGCCGCGCGGAAAAGGTGACAAGACTAGCAGGGCTAACGCATCTCGAGCTTTCGCGGGCTACGAGCTGTCAGCCCTGGGCCTCGGGCGTTCTGCTGCGGGGCGGAAATCCACAAGGGGTGTAGATCGGGGCCCCGATACCTTCATGCGCCCCGATACCTTAAGGCCATGCCCTTTCACAATGGGCCCGCGCTTTCACCCCTATGCCCATGCGCCTCGCGCCTGAATCGGAACGCGGTAGACCTGGGGCTCGGGCCCCCAAGGCAACAAGCCCACAGCCCATTCGCTTTAATTCCATAGCCCTTGGCCTTGAGCTTTCTGGCTGGCTCCCGCAACCGCGCGCGTTTTGCTTGGCGCCCAAGGCATTGCACCATAAGCAGCGCGCCCGGAGCCCGACGCACTCGGCCCTCTGCTCTTCGATTTTTGCTTATCGTTTCCAGGCCAGGCCTCCGGGCCCTGCCCCGTCAGCCTCGATTCCGCTGCCTCGTTCGCCGCGCCGCCAGCCCCGCGTCCAATGGCCCGCGCCCTCGGCCCCGAGCCGTCTGCCTTATGCCCGAGGCCAGTAAGATGTGCGCCCTTTGCCATCGGTCCGAAACTTAGCCCCAGTCATCATGACACTAGGCATAAGCCCTGGGCCCTTTGGACTTAGCCTTACTCCTTGGCCCATCGCCATGAACCCAAACCTGCTCGACTTTAGCCGTCAGCCCTGGCCGCTGAAACGCGGGGCCGCCGCCTGGGGTCGCCGCCCCGAGCCCTCGCCCCCCAGCCGAGCCGCCAGCTTTCGCACCCCAGCCGTGGGCCCGTAGCCTTGCGCTCCACAGTTCTAAGCATTGGCCATCTGCGCCTTTATCCATCGGCCGCGCGCTCTCGGCCCTGGAATAGCTTTCTGGTTCGGGCTGGGTGACGCCCGTGGCCCGTGTCCCCCTGGTATAGTTTGGAACCACCGCAGCTTGTCAGTTTGTAGTGTTGAATTCTGCTGCGTTGCATTCTGCTGCGTTGCATGGTGCATTGCTAATGCGTTGCGTTTTGGTGTGGTGCGTTGCGCTGCGTTGTATTTTGCTGTGACGCCGCATTTTGCTGCGTTGAAATCTGCGGTGTTGCAGTTTGCCGCGTTGCCTTTTGCTGCGTTGAATGTTGCTGCGTTGGGTTTTATTGCGTTGCGTTTTGATGTTGCATTCCGCGGCGCTTCATTATGCTGCGTTGTAGACTGATGTTTTGCAGTTTGCTGCGTTGTCTTTCGCGGTGTTGTCGTCTTGCTGCGTTGCATTCTGCTGTGTCGCAGTTTGCCGCGTTGCATTTTGCTGCGCCGCGCTTCTGTGCTGCATTCTGCTGCGTTGTGTGGTGCCGCGTGGCTCTGGTGCATTTTGCTGCGTGGCATTGTGCGGCGCTACTGCGTTGCATGATGATGTGTTGCGTCCTGCTGTGTTGCAGATTGCTGCGTTGCGTTTTGCTGCGTTGTCGTCTGGTGCGGTGCATCTTGATGCGTTGATTTGGTTTGTGTTTTTTTGTTTGCGGTGTTGCTTATTGCTGCGTTGCATTCGGTTGTGTTGCAAGTTTGTTGCGTTGCATGTTGCGGTATGTCATGTTGCTTTGCTGCGCTTCGCGATGTTGTAGTTTGCCGCGTTGCAGTTCGCCGCGTTGAATTTTGCTGCGTGAAAGAATCGGGCTGTCTAAGTGCACGCGCGAATGCAAGCCACAGCGCAAACGCTGTTCGGTAAATTACCCTGTGACGTCCCCATGCCATTTGCATCAAGGGGCAATACGTGTTGGCCCAAACTTGCATGGACCATCAAAGCGCAGGCACCGTTGTGCGCCGCGCAAGCTACGTGGTGCACGCGCACGCGGCATGCTGCGCAGGACAACCAGAAACTTACAAGGAGCGACAGCCACGGGCTCGAATGCGGCATGGGGGGGGGGGGGGGGGGGCGAAGGGCGGGGTAATAATGCGTGGTGGCCCGAACCGTCAGCGCGGCAGCAGCTGAGAGAATTTTGCAGGAGGGCGATGACGTCGGGGCCGATGCTCGGGCCTCACTATGCTGGGCCCCTTCAGCAGCCCTCGGGAGCGCCGACAGTTTCGCGGATCGCAGCCCCCCAGGGGTGGTTGAGTATTATCTGAATCCGCGTGGGATCTCTGTTTGATGCCCCCCCCAGCAGACCTCGAAAGTTGCGACAGTTTCGCGGGCCGCGGCCCGCCAGGGATGGCGAGGTAGCATCTGGGCCACCGTGGGGCCGCACTATGCTGGGCCCCCCATCGGCCTTCGAAAGTGGCGGCAGTTTCGCGGGTCGCAGCCCCCCCAGGGGCGGTGAGCTAGAGCCTGAGCCCCCGTAGGACCTCACGATGCTGGGCCCCATCAGCAGCCTTCGAATGTGGCGACAGCTTTGCGGGCCCCAACCCCTCGGGGATGGCGGGTTATAATCTGAGCCACCGTAGGGCCTCATGATGCTGGGCTCCCCAGCAGCTTTCAGAAGTGGCAACGGTTTCGCGGGCCGCGCGCGCCCCCCCCCCCCCATGGATTGTTGGCAATATCCTGAGCCCCCGTAGTACCTCATTATGCTGGGCCCCTCAGCAGCCTTCGAACGTGGCGACAGTTTCGCGGGTCGGAGCCCCCTAGGGATGGTGAGTTATGATCTGAGTCTCCGTAGGACTTCGCTATGCTGGGGCCCATCCGCAGATTGCGAATGTGGCAACAGTTTCGCGGATCGCAGCTCCCCAGGGGTGGTGAGGTTATAGCTGCTATTAACCTCAGTCCCCGTGGGACCTCACTATGCGGGGGCCCTCAGCAGCCCTCGAACGTGGCGACAGTTTCGCGGGCCGCATCCCCTCGGGGATGGTGGGCTATAACCTGAGCCCCCGCAGGACCTCATTATGCTGGGCCCCTCAGCAGCCCCCGACAGTGGCGACAGTTTCGCAGGCCGCAGCCCCCCAGGGATGGTGAGTTATAGCCTGAGTCCCCGTAGGACCTCACTATGCTGGCCCCCAGCAGCTTTCTGAAGTGGCAACAGTTTTGCGGATCGCACCCCCCCCAGAGATGGTAGGCAATAGCCTGGGTCCCCGTCGGACCTCACTATACTGGGGCCCCTCAGCAACCCTCGAACGTGGCGACAGCTTCGCGGGTCGCAGCCCTTCAGGGACGGTGAGCTATAATCTGAGCCCCGTGGGGCCTTATTATGCTGGGCTCCTCGGAAGCCCTCGAAAGAGGCGACAGTTTCGCGGATCGCAGCTTCCTTCAGGGAGGGTGAGCTATAATCTGAGCCCCCGTGGGACCTCATTATGCTGGCCCCCCCAGCAGCCCTCGAAAGCGGCGACAATTTCGCGGTTCGCAGACCCCCAGGGATGGAGGCAAGCTGGCACGCAGGAAGGAACGGGGTAAGGGGCAGGAGGCAAGAAGAAGAGAGGAGGATGGAAGCGGGAGGAGAAGGGAGACGCGACCGCACTGCTCTATTCAAAACGAGAACCTAACACCTAACACAGGAGGGTTGAGAAAGAAACAAACATGCATAAATGCGAGCACTGTTCGGGGAACAAGCAAACGAGGTGATGTGCAACTACTGGTAGGGATTGGGCAACCAATGATGAGTGCAAACACTGCTGGGAGATGCCGCGGCCCGTTGGCAGAAGGCACGCCGATGTGCAAGTCGAAATGCAAGAACTGCTTGGGAATTCCAATGCATATGTGCAAACAAGCTTACTTAAGTGCAAGCACTGTTTTGGAAGGGGCGAGCAAACCGCGCCCGCGCCACCAGTTTGTACATTGGCGGGGTGGGCCCCCCCGTCCGGGCACCTTGTTGGCGCTGCGCGCATCCCCGCCGGCGCAGCCAGCCGATCCAACAACGACGCCCAAGCGAGTTGAGGTGATGAGGGGAGTGTAGGAGCAAAGAAGGGGGCAGCCGAGCCGTCCGAATGCGGAGAAGGATGCAACGGAGGAGGATGGATGGACAGGCGAGGGAGGATGGAGAATGATGATGAATAGGGCGAGGAGCAGGAGAACGAGGAGGATGAGTAGGAGGGCGAACAAAAGGGCCAGAGGCCTTTTGGCTGCCTCTCGGAATATGTTGGGATATGTGTTGGGCGCTTATTGGATGCCTCTTGCGGCGTCTTGGGGATCTCGTGACGGTCCAGGGGGGTTCTTGGGCGTCTTGGGTGCCCCAGAGGGGGCCTCTGGGGATCCCTGGGGATCCTCTTGCGGGCCTCTTGGGTGCCTCTTGGGGCCATATTGGGGCCTCTTTGGGCCTCTTGGAGGCCTCTTGGGGGCCTCTTGGGGCTGTCTTGGAGACATCGGAAGCATTCTTGGAGTCACCCTGGAGGAGATCGATCAAACAAAAATGTGAGCTCTAATTATGGTTGCCCATCGGGAGCCACAAAATGGCATCTTGGAGCGCTCTTGGGGCGCATTTGGGGCGCTCTGGGATGCTCATGGGGCCCTCTTGGGCATCTTTTGGGGCCTTCCTGGGCCATTTTACTTAGAGCCATCCTGAAGCCTCCGATGGCCATCGGACGCGAAAAGGCGATAAATCATTAACCATTGATCCCCCATAGGTTTTTAAACCAATCCAGGCCGTCTGGGACCTCCTTGGGGAGCCCGTTGGCCACTTGGAGCCGTATTGGAGCGGTTTTGTTGGCTCTTGGGCAATCTTGGGAGCCATATTGAGCGATCTTGGGGTATCTTACGCAGTCTTGGGCTACTTTTTCAATCAATAACAACAAACGCAATATACTCGAACAACAAGAACAATACCAATTTCAACAACAAAAAACACGAAGGTCCGTGAAGGTCCCCCCATGTGTTCCCTCCTCCCTCGCACCACTGTGGGGCCCGTCGTGCACCCTAGGCCCTAGTATATTATGGTTTCAGCACCATTGCCCCAGCAGGTGGGTCGGGTAGCTGGCGGGCTTCGATTCGACGGTGCGCGCTGGCGCAGAGATCGACGCTGTGCGAGCCCCGAGGCCCCGCCGTCGGAGGGTGATAGCGCGCCTCGCATTTCTGTTTTCGGGCGTGGCCCGCATTTGTTGCTCGCGAAGTGTAACTGCACTGAACTGACTGGTCGCACCCGTTGCGCGACCGTTTTATGTTCGGCGGCCGAGGGCGCAACCTATGGCGCAACCAATAGGAGAGCGTGCTATTTTCGGCGGCCGAGTGCGCAAATGGCGCAACCAATCGGAGACAGTTTTATTCTCGGCGGCCGAGGGCGCAACCTGTGGCGCAGCCAATAGGAGACAGTTTTATCATCGGCGGCCAAGGGCGCAACCCATGGCGCAACGCAAATGGCGCAACCAATGCCATTTTATTTTCGGCGGCCGAGGGCGCAACCTACCTGTGGCGCGCAACAGATACGAGGCCGTTTTATTTTCGGCGGCCGAGGGCGCAACCTATGGCGCAACAGATACGAGGCCGTTTTTCTCGGCGGCCGAGGGCGCAACCTATGGCGCAACCAATGGGATATCGTTTTATGTTCGGCGGCCGAGGGCGCAACCTATGGCGCAACCAATGTGATGCCCTTTTGTTCTCGGCGGCCGAGGGCGCAACCTGTGGCGGAACCAATAGGATGCAGTTTTATTTTCGGCGGCCGAGGGCGCAACCTATGGCACAACCAATAGGGGGCCGTGTTATTTGCGGCGGCCGAGGGCGCAACCTATGGCGCAACCAATAGGAGATAGTTTTATACTCGGCGGCAGCGGGCGCAACCTATGGCGAGCAGACCGACGCCGCCCATATTGGTTGGACACCCACATGCGATCGGGGCTACGCCCGATTGATGCTCGCCGTTTGGGCTGGCGGTGGGGCCCGAGCGGCGAGCGGTCTTGTGATCGATTTCCGTCCAGCCCCGACCTCGCCGTTGCTATTTAGGCTCGTACCGCCGAGGCTGGCAGGGCGGCAAGGGGTAGCTGCCCATCTGCTGTTGCGAGGCGCATTTGCGCCATCGGGCTTCCAGGAATCGGGTTTTCGGGCTCGCGAGCAGCCCAGGCGCCATGCAGGCGGTCGTGGGCAAGAACGAATACAACAGGATGATGGTTGGCGGCGCGGAGGGCGACGGCGACGTCGAGATGGCGAGCTCCCCGCGGGGCGCTGTGGGCCCCGTCGCCGTCGCCGAGGGCTCCTCGCAGGCTGAGCTCGGCGGCCGCGGTGGCGCCGCGGACCCGCCGCCAGCCGACCCCCAGGGCTCAGCAACCCCAGCGGTTGCAGCGGATGGCCCCGCGCCCGCGGCCCCGCCGCTGCCCAGGGCGAAGGCCGCGCCGCGCAATTACCTCAAGCTCTTGGCGCAGGGGTTGGCCCAGAAGATCGGCGTGAACCACTCAACTGTGTCGGCGGTGATCGAGGAGTTGCCACACGCCTTCACGAGAGCCCTGCAGGCCAACAATGGCAAGGCCACCATCCCGAACTTCATCAGCGTCAGCTTGGTGGAGCAGTCAGTTGGCGCCACCAACAAGGACGAGGCGAAGCTCATCAAGTCGGCCGCCAAGGCGCTGAAGGTGCATAGTGACCACATCCGCTTGCTGAAGCCTGAGATCACCATGAAGGCAGCATGGGTCAAGAAGACGCTGAAGACCAAGGGCGTATCGCCGAAGATTATCATTCTCCCGAACGGCGAGCTCAGCCTTGGCATGGACATCGCGCCGTGCGGGCCCAGGTCCAATGTCGCGCTCCCGCTGCGGAACATGTTGGGCTCGCCATCATCCGTGAAGGGCGATGCGGACACGACGAGTGGGCCGTCTTCGGCATCGTCATCGTCGGCATCGTCGCCTGTGGGGCCCGCCGCCTCGCCGCGCGAGTAGCTGCTCAGTAGCTCGGCGTGGAGTGCAGTCGTCAGCATCGTCGCTGCGGGGCCCGCCGCCTCGCCGTGCCAGTCGCCTGCGGGGCCAGCCGCCTCGCCGCCCCCGTAGCCACTTGGAGTCTGGGGGCCTGGGGCCCTCTGTGGTCAGCCTGGGGCCCTCCACCACGGCGTTTTAGTGCATCCGTGGTCGAATATGGCATGCCCCGACCCGCTGCGGAACAGCAAGGCTGTCGCGGGAGCGAGGCGCGAAGCACGTTGGTCGGGGAGCATGCTATGTGATCGGATAGCAGTGCAGATTGATCAAAGTGTTGTCGTCGTCATAGTCGTCGTCGTCGTTGTCGTCGTCGTCGTCGTCGTCGTCGTCGTCGTCGTCTTCGTCAGCGTCGCCGTCGTCGCCGTCGTCGTCGTCGTCGTCGTCGTCGGCGGCGGCGGCGGCGGCGGCGGCGGCAGCGTCGTCGTCGCCGTCGCAGTCGTCGTCGTCGGCGTCGTCGTCGTCGTCGTCGTCGCCGTCGGCGTCAGCATCGTCGTCAGCATCGTCGTCGTCGTCGTCGTCGTCGTCGTCGCAGTCGTCGTCGCCGTCGTCGTCGTCGTCGTCGTCGTCGTCGTCGTCAGCATCGTCGTCGTCGTCGTCAGCATCGCCGTCAGCATCGTTATGCACTCATCTCGTGCGGGCCAATGCGTCTAGGAACTGGCTCTCCCTCCCCACCGACCCCACTCCCACCCTCCGTCCGAGGTCGTCGTCATCGTCGTCGTCGTCGTCGTCAGCATCGTCGTCGTAGTCGTCGTCGTCGTAGTCGGCGGCGGCGTCGACGACGACGTCGTCGCCGTCGTCAGCGTCAGCCTGGCGGTTCAGCAGCGGGTCGTCGTCGTCATTGTCGTCGTCGTCGGCCTAGCGGTTCCGCAGCGGGTCGTCGTCGTCGTCATCGTCGTCGTCGTCATCGTCGTCGTCGTCGTCGTCGTCGTTGTCAGCATCGTCGTCGTCGTCGTCGTCGTAAGTCGGCGGCGGCGTCGACGACGACGTCGTCGCCGTCGTCAGCATCGTCGTCAGCATCGTCGTCAGCATCGTCGTCGTCGTCGTCGTCGTCGTGGTCGTAGTCGTCGTCGTGGTCGGCGGCGTCGGCGACTACGGCGACGACGACGGACGGCGACGACGACGACGACGACTACGACGACGACGACTCCGACGAGTTCCATCATCCCGCGCGGGCCAATGTATTCATCCCGTGCGGGCTAATGCGTCATAGGATGTCATGGGGACTGGCCCTCCCTTCCCACCGACCCCCCTCCCGCCCCCCGTCCGAGGTAGCCGTTATCGTCGTCGTCGTCGTCTTCGTCTTCGTCGTCGTCGTCGGCGTCGTTGTCGTCGTCGTCAGCAGCTGCGTCGTCGTCGTAGTCGTCGTCGTCGTCGTCGTCGTCGTCGTCGTCGTCGTCGACGTCGAGTCGACGACGATTGCGCGACGACGACGACGACGACGACGACTACGCCGCCGACGCCGACGTCGCTGCCGCCGCCGCGCGGTGGCGGGATGGCGGCGCAGGCGTGCCCAGCGCGCGCGCGCGCCGCCGCGCGCCCTTGCCCCGTTCGTGCTTCCGCTGCGCGAGGGCCAGGATACGGATGGGGGGTGAGGGCGGGGGGTGAATCTGGTGATGATGGGCATTAGGATAGGACGTGGGGGGGATGAGGAAGACGCGGGCGCGGGCAACGATAGGATAGGATAGGGCGGGATGGGGCAGGATTTCATTATACATGCATGTGGCTCTTGGGCTGCATCGCAGGGGTGTTCTGAAAATCACATCGGTTGGTAGCGGCCCTGGCCTGATTACTTTCAAAGTTAGTTTGCCCGAGTATGTTTGTTCCAATGGTTGGTTGAAAGTTACGTTTGAAATTGCGGTCGCGCGCAGAGTTACTTTAAAGTTACTTTTGGAATTGCGGTTGCTCGCAACGTTGTTTTAAAGTTACTTTTTGAATTCCGAGTGCGAACGGAGTTATTTTAATGTTACTTTTAAATTGCGTGCGCACGCAGAGTTACTTTAAAGTTAGTTTTGACATTTAATTTGCGCGCAGAGTTACTTTAAAGTTGCTTTTAAAAACGCGGTTGCTCTCAGAGTTACTTCAAAGTTACTTTAAAACAGCGCGTGCACAAAATAGTTACTTTAAAGTTACTTTAAAGTTACTTTAAAGTTACTTTTTGAATTAAAAGTAACTTTAAAATAGCTTTAAAGTAACTCGGTTTCGATATGCCCAAACACAAGTAACTACCAAAGTTACTTTCACCGCAATCCGACAACATAAAAAACAAAAGTAACTCAAGGAGTTAGTTTGTTTCCAGCGAAATGACGAATTTAACTTTTGTATTTAGTTGTTACGCGTCGCGGTGGCGCGGGACAAACGAAAGTAACTCTGCGCGGTTGTTTGGTCGCGGCGTTCGGTTCCAAATTATGGATGCGCGTTGGTTTGTTTTTTCTATTGTCGGAAAAGTGCGCATCATAGTTATCGCAGCTGTATGCTTTCACGGCGTGGCGCAGATTGCGGCGTTTGCGCGCGGCGTTTTCTCTTCGCATTTTGGTGTCGCTAGCGCGCTTGTGTGACTGCGTACAATTGAAGGTATTTTTGCCGCGCGCGCGCGCTAAGTACCCCCCCCCCCCCCCCCCGCGCGAAAAATACGCAGTCGACAGTGATCCGCTGGCCGTTTGCAGCGCTCGCGGCGACGCCCCCGCAGTAGGACTCGGGCATCCGCCGCGCCCCAACGATTATGTGTTTTTTGGCATGCGTTTACTGAACTGTCTTCCATGTTGTTGCGCAACAAAGACCCTGTGACGCACCCAACTCATTGACATGACGGGGCAAGAAGAGTTGGCCCAAACTTGCATGGCAATCGCAGCGCAGGCGCCATTGTATGTCGTGTAAGCTACGTGGGGCACGCGCGCGCGGGATGCCGCGCATGACAACCACGCAATAACGAGGGGCGGCATCCACAGGCTCGACGGGGACAGGAGGGTGGAAACGACGAGCAGGAGAAGAACGCGTGGAGGCCCGAACCGTCAGCGCGGCAGCAGCATGGGGGAGGTTGCCAGAGGACGAGGACGTCGGGGTCCAGAGTCGGACCTCAATATGACGGGCCTTCCAGCAGCCTTCAAGAATTGCGACAATCTCGCGGGTCGCAGCCCCCCCCCCCTGGGAAGGTGAGGTATCATCTGGATCCCCGTAGGACCTCACTATGCTGGGCCCCTCGGCAGCTTTCGAAAGTGGCGACAGTTTTGCGGATCGCATCTCCTGCGGCGTGGCGGGGCATCATCTGGCCCCCGTTGGACTTCGCCATGCGAGGCCCCCAGCAGTTTGCGAACGCGAAAGTTTCGCGGAATGCAGCCCCCCTCATGGATGGTGAGCTATAGTATGAATCCCCGTAGGACCTCACAATGATGGGTCCCGCAGCAGCCCTCGAACGTGGCGACAGGTTCGCGGGTCGCAGCCCCGCAGGGGCGGTGAGTTATACATTGAGCCCCCGTAGGACCTCACTACGTGGGGCCCTTCAGCAGCTTTCGAAAGCGGCGGCTGTTTCGCAGTTCGCAGCCCCCCAAGGATGGTGAGCTATACTACTCATCCCCGTAGAACCTCACAATGATTGGCCCCTCGTCAGCCTTCGAAAACGGCGGCAGTTTCGCTGATTGCAGCCCCCCAGGGGTGGTGGGCAGTAATCTTGGTCTCCGTGTGACCTCGCTGTACTGGGCCCCGCAGCAGCAGTCGAACTTGGCGAAAGTTTCGCGGACCCCCCCCCCCCCCCCCAGGGATGGTGAGCTATGACCCGAGTCCCCGTATGACCTCGCAACCCGAGCCCCCGCGTGCCCACCCGAATCCGAAGGCTTTGCCAACCCCTACCCAGCTCTAGGCTCCGAGCCCGCAAACCCCCCTCCCCGCCCCGCCGATGCGCCCCGACCTCCATCGAACGCCCGCCGCGCGCCCGCCCGCCACAACTTCATGTCGGTGGAAATCTGCTGAGTGCGAAGAAGGAGATCGGGGTCAGGTTCAGAACAGCAGCCTGCCGATATGCTCAACGTCCCAGAGAAGCAAGGACATCCGAGGATGAGGAAGTGGCGGGGTCTCTCTCTGCTGCTGCTGCTTGTCCTGGCGCCGCGCTCTCTGGGGAGCGGAGCTCCCCCAAAGTTCGTTGCGCGATATCTTTTCTCTTGAGTAGCTGCATGGCGCGCCATTCTAAGACTTGGGTCTTGAACGGGCGGGGGCCATGGCGCCAGAGCAGCCGACGTGCTGGGATCGGGAGATCATGCGGAGTAGGAGCCCCGCTCGACCTGGGCGGGTCGTCGTCTCGCGAGGTTTTTTGTTTGGATCTGGGGCCGCTCGTCTTGGCGCTCGCCTGGGGGAAAGGGGGGGGGGGGGGGTCTCGCCTTGGGGGCTCGTCTTGGGGTGTCATGGGCTAGCGGCTAGCGGCTGGCCCATATTCGGGGGTGGTCTCGGGAGGTCGGGGAGGGGTCATCTAGGCAGATCAGAGTTGCGGGCGGTGAAGCGGCCCAGACTCGGCGCGCGATTCGCGCGCTGATCGTCTTGGACGTCGGCCTCCGCCATATGTCTACCCTTCGCATGACGCGGCCGTCTTAGGAGGGCGTCCTCGGTGGTTATTGGGTGACCTTCTTGGGAGGGCGTCGCGGGTGGCTCGCATTGGGGGCCGTCTTGAGTCGTTCGGCGCGGCGTCTTGGGACAGCAAGCGAGGAAGGATGGGGGCGCGCCCAGACTCGGCTCGCGATTCCCGCAGGATGACCTTGGACGTCGGCTTCCGCTGCAGAGTCTACGCATGGCGTAGCGCGGCTGTCCTGCAAAGGCGTTTTCGGTTGCGTCCTGGGGTGCCGTCTTGGGCGGGCGCGTAGGGGGTGGGGGGCGGGGGGGGGGGGCTGGAGGAGGTCTCTGGCTTTCTGGAATTTCCTGGCCCAGGGAAAGGCTTCGCCACACAGAAACAAAACCACTGCGTGCCAGGCATCCACCACCAGGCCGCCATTGTTGTCTCGGGCGCCGCAAGTATGCGCCAGCTGGAAGCGCGCGCCTCACTGAGCGCGATGCGTGCGCATCCATAGCCAACCTGGGCGAACATTATGTATACGGGGCATCGCATCATGCACGCGCGGCCGCCATCAACGCAACATCTAATTTCGTGACGTCCCGATGTGAACGCCACCAATAGTGAACATCCGTAGGTCCGTGCCCGTATGGGCACGGGTCGCCGACCGCGTCGCCGCATCATCGACAACCTTTGTCTATACAGGCGCATGCGTGAGCACGCGTGCATGCGCGCGGGTATGCGTGTATGCATGTACATGGGCAGTTGCCCCGCGTAGGTTACATTGTCTCAGTCAGAAGGTATACAGTAGGATGAACAGTTACACTGTATATCAGGCGTGCACAAATGTGAGTATATCATATGTACATACTTGTAGGTTTACCTGGGCAGCCACAGTGCGAGCGATGTTTTGTGTTCCGCCTGCGCTGCCACATGTATGTATTGGGTAGGTCACGCTGGTGCGTCGCGCTCCGAGCGGGCCCCCGATGGGCAATCAATGCCGCGGTGCAGGGGCGGCGCGACAGCGACGCGCCACCCATGCGCGGCATGATTCGCTGCAGGTGGTTACACGCTGCAACTCAGATCATACATTCGACGCCGCTTCATGGGTAGACGCGGTTGTACGCGGCGCGAGGAAAGGCATTGCGATCCTGCGTTTACTCCACAATGCCAATGGCAACACACCGCGACACAGCGATGTAGTTCAATGCCACAATGCAGACTCATGCGGATGTGCGGCGACGTCCTTACCCAACCATCTGACGCATTCTCCGTGGCGGAACAAAAGTGTGATAGCCGCGTGCAACGGTGCTGCCAACTGCTTCGTTGCAGGACAACGTCCACGCCATGAGTATTGAATAACGTGCGAAGTGTGTGCATGATGCGACCGCGTGCATCACGCATCGCGCATGTGTGTCGGGGCGCGGCGCGCTATGTATCACGGCTTGCCTTATGTATCACACCGCGCCTTGCGCATGTGCCTGAGGCGCGCGCATGCCTCACCAACCTCACTGGTATGACAAAACGCACAGATCACAAGACAGCCTGTCGCTTGGGCCCCACCGCCAGCCCACGCGGCGAGCATAATTCGGGCGTGTCCCCGATCGCATGTGGGTGTCCAGCCACTATGGGCGGCGCCGGTCTGCTCGCCATAGGTTGCGCCCTCGGCCGCCGAGAATAAAACGGTCTCCTATTGGTTGCGCCATAGGTGGCGCCCTCGGTCGCCGAGAATAAAACTGCCTCCCATTGGTTGCGCCATAGGTTGCGCATTCGGCCGCCGAGAATAAAACAGTATCCCATTGGTTGCGCCATAGGTTGCGCCCTGGGCCGCCGATAATAACACGGTCTCCTATGAGTTGCGCCATAGGTTGCGCCCTTGGCCGCCGAGAATAAAACGGTCTCCTACTGTTTGCGCCATAGATTGCGCCTTCGGCCGCCGAAAATACAACGGTCTCCTATTGGTTGCGCCATAGGTTGCGCCCTCGGCCGCCGAACATGAAAAACTGTCTCCTACTGTTTGCGCCATAGATTGCGCCCTCGGCCGCCGAAAATAAAACTGTCTCCTATTGGTTGCGCCATAGGTTGCGCCCTCGGCCGCCGAAAATAGAACTGTCTCCTAGTTGTTGCGCCATAGGTTGCGTCCTCGGCCGCCGAAAATAAAACTGTCGCGAAACGGGTGCGGCCAGCCAGTTCAGTTCAGTTTCACTTTGCGACAAACAAATTCGGGCTACGCTTGGAATGGAACTCGTAACACAATACGCGCGCGCGCATCACACATTGCATTCCTGTTTCACGAAACGCCATATGTCGCTTCAAAGCGCGTGAGAGGTGCGACTGTTATTGTGGTGATGACGATGACGATGACTATGGCGGCGATGGTGACGATGATTTTGGTTTCTGGACGGCAGGAGCAGGATCATGATGAGTATAAGGACGATACGGATGACAATGACAATGAGGAAGGGGGGCAGGGCGGCGATGGAGGACGAGGGCATTGCCGACCAAGGGGGGGGCGAGGGGCGGGGGCGACAGGACCAGTTTGAATGATGCATGGGCATAGGCATGGTGTGGGGGATGGCGAGGCAGTCGGGGGTGCATGCTGGAGAATGATGAGTCAGGAGGGGGGGGGGGGGGGGGGGAGCATGCAGATCAGGACCCGCGGGGCCGTGCGTCCCCACAGAGTGTGCGCTTGTGTCCATCATCCATGATGCGGTGTTGGGTCGTCGTTTGAAGGGGCACCGCCTTGTGTCCTTCCTTCCCAACTCCTCTTCTACCCTCCATCCTCATCTTTCGCCTCCTCCTCCTCACCATATCCACCATATCATAGCCGCGTCGGAGCTGGTTCCCGCGGCCGCGGGGCAGCGCCGCTGCGTCCGCGATGCCGCCCAAGGCGCAGGCGGCTGACCTACAGGAAGCGTTGCCGCCCGCGACGGGTGGCAACAGTGGCAGCGAGGCGCCGCCGCTGGGGCCGCGTCCGCCTGTGGGGGCGCCGCCCCGAAATTTTGTCCAACAGCGAGAGTGCCCCCAACCCGATGCGGCGGTGCTGTTCGAACCGCCGCCGTTCGTCGTGCGCAAGAAGATCAAGGCCGACCAGGCGTCGCCGATCAGTGCGTTGCCGCGGATGGAACGGCCACCAACGCCAGCGGCATCGGCGGTGCCAGCCGCGGCGTTGGCCGATGGCCCCGTCGAGGGCGCAGCCTCGAGCTCGACCATAGCCCCCGCCGAGGGCGCCGCGGCGGGCGTTTCTGCCCCTCTCGGTAGAGGGGCCCGCGGAGGACCCTACTAAGGCACGCCTTCCAAGCGTCTTGGACGCGGAGGCGAACCGCTTGTCTGAGGAGCACGAGCGGGCCGCCGCATGGGCGGAGGCGGCATGCGACGTCTACATCAAGGCGTCCGACCGCCGCAGGGCAGCCACTGAGAAGTGGCGGGCTGCACGCGAGGCGGCCCACCTGGAGGCTGGGGCGCTCGTCGTCGTCGTCGTCGCCATGGTTTCCTTCGTGGTTCGTCGTAGCCGCTGTCGGCTGACAGGCGATGCGGGTCCATGGGCAGACGCCCCTGGACTCCGAGTCGGCGTGTCGCACTGGCGCGGCGCCCGCGGCGCCGCCGCGGCAGCAGCCATAGTGAGTTGGCGCGGGCCCTTCAGCGGGCGACTACATGGGGAGCGGCGGCGGAGGCAAATACTCCGCACCTCCATCATCACCTCTCCTGCTCGCTCTCCTCCTCGTTTCTATCCCCCTTCGCCACCCCTCCTCCCCCCCCCGTCCAGTGCAAGAGGTGAGGATGGGGGGGGGGGGGGTGAGGATGAGGGAAGGGAGAGGACACCTAGACAGCTGGTGGTCTTCATTCGCCCGAGCTTGCTCTCGTTCGGCCGCCAGGCTCTCGGTTGACAGATGTTCGAGCTTCGCTCATCCCCACCAGCCACTCCAAAAACAGTCGCGTGGCCGCCAGGCGAGTTGCTTTGATGAGGGGCGTGGGTCAGTGCGCTGTTCAGGGGTGAGCTACGTGCATATTGCCACCGATCTGTCAACGCTGCTCGCTCACTCGCTGCACGCCGCATCGGGCACGCGCGCGGCGCGTTCTCGACATGGGGGCACGCTGGGAAGGCCGAGCAGGTGAATGATTACGTTCAGCAGAGGGATGATCATGTGGAGCATGCGGAGCAGGAGCGATAGCTTTTGAGGTATGGTGGGTTGCGTTAGCGATGATGACGAATAATGCTGCTACAACATGAGTCGACCACCAATGTATTTCCAGACCTTTTATTATGAGAGTGCGTTTGGGGCCTCTGGGTGCTATCGCGGTGCCCTCTTGTGGCCGTAGTTGAGTTGATGTTTCTAGAGCCTTCTTGTTCGGGCCCTCTCGGATGCTTGGGGTGCACTCTTGGAGGCCATGGGGGAGGGGGGGGGGGGGGGGGGGAGGGGGGGGGGGGGGGGGGGGGGGGGGGTGGGAGAGGGGATGGGGGGGGGGGGGGGGGGGGGCTGTGTGCCCCCTAGGGGCTATCTTGGGTTCCCCATGTGGCCCTCATACGGCTCTCTCGGTGCAGTATTTTGGTGCGCTCTTGGGGCCCTCTCGGGACCATCTCGGAAGCGTTGAGGTCCCCCTGTGGCCATCGATCTGAAAGATTGGGAGGAGAGGGCGGTGGGGTTTCTGAATTCGCGTCCGCCCGTCGGAACCTCAACCCGAGCCTCCCATGGGCTCTCTTGGGCAGCTCTTGGGGTGGTATTGGGGCCGTAGTGGAGCCCTCATGTGCCCATATAGTGGGACCCTATTGCGCAATATTCGGGCCATCAAGGGCCGATCGGGCGCGAATCAGCGATCATGCAACAAGAAGCATATCGCACATTGGTTTGACTTGTTGCTTTGCATCTTGTGGGCGTCCTCAGTGGGCTTGGAAAGCGCTTCGAGCAGTCTTGGTGCGGTCTTGGGGGTTCTGGGGGTGCATCTGGGAAGCTATATTGGGCCATCTTGGGCCTTGGGTTGTCGTGCGCGATCGCGGCGCCCTCTCTGGATCCCTGGCGCCCTCTTCGCGGGCCATCTTGGCGCCCTCATCGCGGGGCGCCCCGTCGGGAGGGTGATGGGGGAACCACCCCCCGAAGGGGAAGAGGTGGGCTTGGCAGAAGGAGCTCGCTCGACCACTCCAGCCCGAAAGGGCTAGCGTGATATGTTTCAGCTTCTGGCGCTCGGCCGATACTGCTCAAACGATTCCAGGCGCCCGCTTTCGCCAGGCCGCCAGATTATCGGGTCTCGGGCGGACATGTCCCTTGCCAACCTAGCCTTGCACACGGCTCCGCGCTCCAAGGCGCCCGCCAGCGCGCGCGGCCGCCCCCCTGGGCCGCCGAGCACGCTTGGCGGGAGCAGCGTGCTAAACCAGCTCCACAGGGCGGCGGGGGGTGGCGCCTCTCAGCGCGCTTCCAGCGCGGGCGGCACGCCACTGCTTGGCAAGGCGGCGCGGCAGGCGGCGAAGGCTAGGGGCCGCGCTGGGTCGAGGGGGGGGGCGAGGCCGCGGCCGCGGCGCCCGCGGCGCCAGCCAAGCGCCCGAGACCGTGCCCGAGGGTAGCAGCAAGAGGCGCAGAGGCAGAACCAGGTCGGCCCAGCCCGAGGCCGTTTGCGGCGTGTGCGGGGCCAAGGCTGAGGATGGCGGGGATATTAAGAAAATCGGTGGCATTCAGTCGTAGATCGTTGGCGGGCAAATGCTGGTACGTTTTGAGGGCCACTGAGCCTATAGGGTGTTTGGACATTCTCTTCGGCGGATGAGAGTGGGGCGGTGGGCGGGTTGACGCAGGTGGGTCGAAGGTTGGGTCGGCGCAAGTGGGTCGGCGGTGGGTCGCAAACGGGTCGCGGCGCAGGCCCGTCACGGGCGGGCCGCAGGAGGGCCGACGAGCGGGTCGCGGGGCCACGACGACATGCAAACCATGCCGACCACGACGGCGATATTCAGCACCGTAGGTTCCCGATTCAAAAATTGCAGCCGCGCGCCCATGGACAGTGTAAGACCGCTCGGCGGCGTGATTGTGATACTCACTACTCTCTGCCAGGACGGCCATCCGTGGGCTGAGTACTCCCACGAGCCACAGGCAGGCGGCGGCACCAAGTCGACGCCGATCAACGACGTCTGCGAGAAGTGCAGCAAGAAGAAAAAGATGTTCCCCGAGCTCAATTGGGAAGACTTTCGCGCTGAAGCTGCCGATGGCAACCTCGAAGACGAGTTCGCCGATGCCGAGATCGTGGAGAAGGACCCGACTAAGAGGACGTTCAAGGAGTCCGAGGTGTCCAGGATTGAGGACTACGACGTCGAGATCAGCAGGGACTTCATCGGCGTGAGCATGCGCGAGATGAAGAGGGAGACAGGTCTGGAGATGATCCCCAAGAGGGCATACGAGAACTTGCCTGTCATCCGAGCGCCTTGCGAGGATAGGGATCCCGATGATGAGAACGGTGAAGAAGACTTGTACCTTTTCCAAGACCCCCAGCGGCCGTACAGGAAGGTGACGATCAAGCACCGCTTCGGGGTCAAGATGTCCACGTTGAAGCTTAACGGCAGCAGGCACCTGCGGAAGTGCCAGGCCCTGGAGCTCAAGAAACGCATGATCAGGAAGCAGCAGGCCGTCAACTTGAAGGAGGGCAGCGCCTTATGGAAGTTGAAGGGCCAGCACTTGAATTCCCTGGATGGCTGGGTGCGCAAGACGCTCGGCACTCCCGACCCCGCCGATGGCGAGGGGGACCAGCAGCAGCAGAAGCAGAGGGTGCCTGCGAGGTCGCCGACGCCGACTCCCACCAAGGTGCTTAAGTTCCCCAGCGCTGGCATCGGCGGCGCCTGCCTGGTCGACGCCAGCCAGGCGCACCAGCAGCCCGCCGCTTCACCTGAGTCCGCCGCAGCTTGTCCGCCTCAGCAGCAGGGCATTCGCGCGGGCTGTTCAGCCGCGTCTCTGCACGACGGGGCCGAGTCGGTGGAACCACCCAGCGGTCCCGAAGATGAAGGTCACAGGCTTAGTTGGCCAGCCTGCAGTCGAGCAGCACCTTCTGTTACCCGTCTTTGCTATGTTTTCCATTGCCGCCATTGCCGTGCCATTGCTTCTGCTCATGCCTTCCGTTGTGCCGCTTCCGACGGGCGTCGGCGACGGCGTTGACGAGGGCCAGGATCGTGGTTCTGATGAGGGAGGGGGGGGGGGATGGTCGGCGCGGGCGGTGAGGGAGGGGTGCAGATCACTATGATGACGGCGACGGCGGTTGTCGCGTCCTGCCCGACCTGCTCCTGCCCCTTCTCACCATCTGATCCCACTTACGATCATCTCGATCGCGTCTCTGGCAATCGGCCCGCGCAATCATAGTCTCGGTGTTCTGGCGTAGGGTCCCGATCCGATGCATTGCGGGTCAGCGTAGGAAGTCGGGTATGGTTTGAAGGCTGCGGTGGTCAACAAGAGGGGGAGGGGGGGCGTCGAACCCATTCCCGTTTGCGTGGGGAAGGCTGCGCAGGAATCGGGCCGCCCTTCAGGAGGAACGCGCTTCGATGACGTCCTGCAACGTTGTGCCGTCGTTGGTATTGCTTGGCTGCGACATGGCCTCCTTTGGCCCCCTGGGGGCGCCGTGGGGGCACCATAGGTTTAGGCATAGGCCCCGTGGGCCGACGTGGGCCAGCTGTCTGCGCATAATCGGTGATTGTATTTGACAGTTGTGGCCTCTGCGAGGCTGCCGCTGGGTTTCCACGTGGCCAGTTCAGGGCTATCGGGCAGTCTCATGTGACAGTCGTGGCTCGGTTCGCTCGCGCTGCGGGCTGAGACGGGGCACGGCCTTTGTATCATTGTAACCTTCATTTCAGTTCGTGCAAGGGCCCGTGAACCCACCCCACAATTACCTACGCGCGAAGGTAGATATGACCCTCCCCACAAGTAGGTTGGACCCTCCCAGCACGTAGATAGGGCCCCCCAGCAAGTATATCTGATCATCGCAAAAAGCAGGTAGGACCATCTCAAAGCAGATATGGCATTACCATCAAGGAGGTTTTACCCTGCCAACAAGGATATAGGACCCCCCTCCCCACAAAACACGCACAACCCTCCCAGCAAGTAGTATATATGACCAATACCAGCAAATCATGTATGACCCCCTTACAGTACATACAACCGTACCGACAAATATACATGACCCTCCTAGCAAGTATATATGACACGGCCAGAAGTAGACAGACGACTCCCATCACTTAGATATGCCTCCCCAAAACAGACGTGGTCACACCACAAGTAGACAGGACACCCACACCATGTATAAAGGACCCTCCCAACGGTAGATATGATTCTTCCAGCAGTGAATAGCACCCATGCCAACAAGGATGACGGGCCCTCTCAGAAGTATCTACGACGCTCCCAGAAGTGGACGGGGCACTCTCAGCAAGTAGATATGGCCTTCGCAACAAGTAGGCCTGACTCACCAAACGTATATATGATCACCCCAGCAAGTAGATGTTATCCCCCCAACAAGTAGATGGGACCATTTCAAAAATATATAGGATGATCCCAAAAGCAGGCAGGATCGCCAAAGAAGTAGGCACGACACCCCCCAGCAATACGATATGACCCTCTCAACATGTATATATGTCCCGACGCAGCCTCCCCTGGTTGGACTGGACTGTCTGGCCGAGGACGCGTCGGGTCATCATTGGCTATATGGCGCACCGTGGGTGCCACTTCGGCGCGCACGGGCCCTTGCGGAGCCATCTTGGGCCGTCGCGGCGCTACCCGTCGAAACCGATGGCCTTTCGGGAAACCCCGCCCACCCAAATGCACCCCGAGGCCACAGGGGTCCCACGTTTATGGTTGCTCAAATCACCATGGCCACCAGTAGCTACGGCACATGCCCAATCTTGCCACACACGTTATGGGCATAGATTGCGGTTGCCGTTGCCGTCGTAATGTTTTATTCGCAGGTTTGCGTTCGCCTGGGCGGGGCGCGGGGGTGGGGTGGCGGGCATGGTTGGCACCCAGATTGCCCCGAATTGGCAGCCGACGTCACCCGAAAACTAACCAACCCGAGGGGGGGGGGTGCAACATTGCATCAGGACGTCACCAGCGCGGGCCGACGCGTATACACAGCTGGGCATTGTCATCGAATTATCGATGTCGGTTGTCCGCGCTGGCGAGGTGGCGAGGCGCTGGGAAATCCCCAATGCACCCGCGAGGGCGCACTCATGATTCATGCCCTTCGCCGTTAGCTCAAACCCTTAAAACGCATCGAAGCATGGGCCTCGCGCCTTGAACCCCGCGCCCCAGGTCCGTCGCCATGACAGGCTGGGTTAGCGCGACAGCGTGGCTTGCCGCGCGTAGCTGGGTCGTAGTCAAACAACGGCGGGGGTGCTGCGCAACGTCGGCAGCGATTGCGCTCTTCGGCCTTGCCCAGGACCATTGCGAGAGGAGCTCGCACCCCAAACGGGGCATCACGACAGCCCTTAATGCCGCGCCACGCAACACCACGCCGCCATGCGCGACACCGCGCGCCGCGGGCTACGCTCCGCGCCCAGCGCACCGCGCGCCGCGCTGCGCCGAAGCCAGCGCGACGCGCCGCGGCGCGGTGCGGTTTCACCGCCATCGGCCTGGAACGCGTGCGCCGGCCATTTTGGCCTTCTAGTTTCGCTGCGCAACTCGCTGAGACGAAACGGGCCACCGCGTACTTCAGCGTCGCCGCAAAGGGTTGACGAACGGGCGCCGAAGAGGTCGGTACCGAACTGCAGAAACATTGGGCAACTAATACATATGTGCCGCGCCGCCACGGACGCCCTATTAACAAAATACAGATGGTGATACGTTCGGCATTTGCTGCGGACGAACGTACGCACGCTGGCGTCGAAGGTTTCCGCGCCGCCGCGGGCGATCGAACGCCGAGCGCAGAAGACGTCGGCTTCATTGCAAACCGCAATCGGCTGGAAACGTTTGCATTGAAAGGGCTATGGCCACCGCAAAAAGCTGGAGCGGGCGCGAGCGCAGCGCCGACGGTTCACGGCAGATTGCGCGATATAAAGTAAACCAGGCGGTCACCGTTTCACCGCGCCATGTCTGAAGTGAAATGGATGCCGAGGAGCACAATTTCATTGCGAGCTGTTGTGCCGCATGCCTTGGGCCTAGATGCGCCTGTCCGATGCCGCGAGCCATGCGCCGTTAGCTCATTGCCCGAAAATTCAGCTTTACGTCGCAGGCCGTTAAGACAAGGCGCGAAGCCCGATACTTTGGGTTTTGGGCCCCTTTGCCCTTGGCTCGTAGCCCTCTCCTCTAAGCCTTGAGTCATTGGCCGTAGGCCCTTAGGCCTTGCGCCATGAGCTCTTTGCCATGGGCTCTGCGTTCTGGGCTCTGAGCCCAGATCCGCGAACCTTGCGCCCTGGCGCCCTGTGCCGTGGGCCATGAATTCTTGGCCAGTCGCCCCCCTGCCCCAGTCCGACCACCCTCGGGCCTGAAGCCACCAGCCATGTTGCGCGGCATTTCAGCCCCCATCCCCGAAACCCGCTGCCATGCGGATGATGCCTTATGCTTTGCGCATGCAGCCGCGCGCGGGAGGCATGCCGCTGCGAGCCTTGCCCCATCGGCCCGAGGCCTTATGCCATCATGCCTTCACGCCAATATCGGTGCCGCTAATGTCGCGCCAAATGTCGCGCGCTTCCTGGTTAACGCGCTGGGCAATGTCCCGAGCCGAGCGCCCCGAACCTGGAAGCCGATGCCCGATGCCCAACGCAAACAGCAGTCGCCAGCATCTGTTGCCACTCCACGCTTTTGGTTATGAGCCAATTCCCTCGGCCCCCAGCCGCCCGTCATCCCCCAGCCCGATCGCTCCATGCTTCGTGCCCTCTCTCTGCCCTCGGCCGCGAACGCTCGGCCCTGAGCCCTGGGCCCGCTGCCTTATGCCCGAAGCTTGCCATCTGCCCGAAGGCCCGAGCCCTGGGCCCTTGCCCCGTCCGCCTTCGTATTCCGAGCCGCAACGCGCGAGCCTCGTCTACGCAGGCACCGAGCCATGCTCTCCAAGCTTGATCTACGATGTCACTCCTGAAACTGGAGCCTCAGGCCCGTAGCCGCAGCCCCATGCCTCCGTGCATTCATCAGGTGGCCCCCAGCTTGAAACTGCAAGCTGTGGGTCTGGACGCCTGTGCCCTAGCCCCTGGCCCGAAGCCGCGGGCTCCGAGCCGCCGCCCCGATGCCCCCCCCCCGCCAGTTTAGAATCCTCGGCCGCCATCCCAGGCCCGATGCTTTACGTCGCGGGGGCGCGCGCCCCAACGACAATGCGTAGGCAAAGGCCCTGCGCTAGTGCTATTGAGCAATCGACTCCGACCGCTGGACATTCGGCCCAAGGCCGTGCGTCCGAAGCCTCCCCCATGATCGCCCCCCGTCATCTTCTCGTTGCGGCCATCCTCCGCCATGGCCCAATCTGTCAAGCCATGAAGCGTGCGCCCCAGGGCTGGTCGCGGAATGTGGTGCGCGACGTCGGCAGCGACGAGCATGGCAACCTTGGTGGGTGAGAGGGTGGGTGGTCGGGTGCGCGTGCGTGTGGGGGGCGGTCGTGGGGGGGGGGGGGGTCAGCTGAGGCATCGGGCCCTTGAGTTTCCAGTTCTGGGCCTTGGGCATTGCCCCCCCAACAAAAAACGTTATGCCATCAGCCCTGGGCCGAACGCGTCATGCACCATGGACTTGGCCGCGACCCCGCTGCCCCGTGCCATGGCGCATGCTGCGCGCCGCGGAGCCTCGGCAATATGTCATCTGCATGGGTTGAATTCAGATGGGAGTTGTATGGGGTATTGCCGCAGCTCTGGGCCCTGAGCCCCGTGCATTGTGCCTTGGGCCATGCGCCAATGGCCTTCTGCCCTTAGCTATGCCCGAAGCCTGAAGCCTCATGCCCTGGCCCTCAGCCCCGCGCCACCAGCCCTGCGCCCAATGGCTTACGCCCTAAGCCTAGGCCAATAAACCTTCAGCCTCATGCCCCATGCGCCGAGCCACCTGCCCAGACAATTCGACATTAACGCGCGCGCATTGCGCCTTAGGTCCTGGGTCCGAAGCCCGTGAGCCTGCGCCTGCAGCCTCGAGGCTTGAGCCGCGATCCATATGGCATGAGCCCATTCCCATCGGCCTTAAGCCTTAAGCCCGCAGTCGCATGCCGTGGGCCGTGCGCCCAGGGCCCGCAGGCATAAGCCGTGCGCCTTGCACAGTCTTCCTGGCCGACGCCTTGCGCCCTCGCCCCTCGGGTGTATGCCTGGGCTCCTGCGCCAGCCGCCCAGGGCCAATGTCCCGTGTCCCTCAGCCTTGCGCCCCAGGCCTTCAGCCTTGAGCCGTGCAACGCAAGCCATTCGCCCCGAGCTCTGCGCGCTGTCTAACCTGGGCCTCGGGCCATGATGCAAGCCCTTCGCCCCCTGCATTACGTCGCGGCGAGAGCGCCCTCTGCCCGAGCATTCTAGCCAGATTCATCGGGCCCTCTGCCAAATAGCTCCAGCGCGCAGCCCCGTGCCCTCTGCCGCTTGCCCCAAGCCGCGGCAGCCCTGCGCTTCCAGCCGTGCGCATTCGCCCTATGGCACTATGGCAACGCCCTCGGCCTACGCCTTGGACCTCCGAGCCCGATGCCTTACGCCTTGGGGCCCGAGCCCTGCCCTGTGCCATCGGCCCGAAGTCTTGGGCCTCGCGTTCCTCAGCCCACGGCCGAATGGCCCATGCCCGAGGGGCTTCGTCGCAGGCGTTGCGAAGGAAGCATTGAGGCCTGATCTCACGGCCACATGCCCTAGGCTTCCTGATCACTGAGCCCTGAGCCTTACTGCTGTAGCCTTGCCCAGAGCCCTGGGTCTTGAGCCGTGAGCCCTGAGAGCCCCAAGCCTAAACGCACAGGCCTGAGCCGATGCACCCCGACCCCTGGGCGTTAACAAGCCATGGGCCTTAGGCCGCATGCTCTGAAGCGTAAGCCCTGGGCCCGAATCCGCAAGCCACTGGCCATGGGCCCTGCGCACTGAGCCCGAAACCTTCGGGCGTGGGCCATCTGCCCTCAGCCCCGAGTTTTAGGCCCAATGCCAGTAGTCGTACATGTTGAGCCTCGCGCACAGGGCCTTGGAACCACCGCCCTCGCCTCAATCGGCTGTCCCCAGCTAGCGCCCTCAGCCCGACTCCGAACGCCCTGCGCCCTAGGCCCACAGAATTAGACCTCATGCCAAGCGCCCGATTCTTCAGCTTTTCAGGTGCGGTCCCTCAGCCCTCAGCTTGAGCATACGTGCAAGCCAGGCTCCCTAGACTCTAAGCCCTTAGCCTAGAGCCCAGCGCCCCAAACATTGAACACCGAGCCTCAAGGCCCGAGCCCCATGCCCTGGGCACTCTGCCGTTAACACCACGCCTTATGCCCTGAACCATCAGTCCAATGTCCTGAGCCCGACGGCCTCACCCCTGCCCTCAAGCAACATATTCATGACAAGGTTGTTTAAAGGACTTCGGGGGCCCGTCCACCCGTCCACGACGGGTGTACGTGATCAGGGTTTGTGGTCATGCTGGATGTTGTACTCAGCAAGCTCCATGCGTGGGCCCCCTTGTGACTGGTGGGAACGGGGGGGGAAGGGGGATGTGGGGCCGAAAGTATATGCCCATCTTAATTTAGAGCACCGGAACCAGATTTAATATTATGCTGCCAGGCCCTTCCAGCCGCGCGTTCGCCCCGCACCCTTACGAACGCATCATCCGTCAACTCACCGTCTGCTGCGCTGGTGTGCCGTGCTGGGCTGCCGTGTCGGGCTGCCGTGCTGATGTGGCCTGCAATGCTCCTCTGGTCTGCCGCGTTGGTTTGCCGTGCTGCGTAGAGCCTACTTCGCCGACAGTCTGAGGGGCCAACTCGAACAAATATAGACACAAGGCCCGAGCCTGCGCGAACAGGCCAGGCAACTTCCGACGCGCAGCCCTAGGTCGTGAGGACTCGTGCCAACATGTCAATGATCCAATATGGCTTTGCGTGTGTGCGCTCTACTCCATGCGTCGCCCCTGCCCAGGGAGCGTTCGATATGCGACGTTCAGTCTATACACATGGTTCAGAGCTCGTAATCTTACATGGCATGGCGCCTCCCTAACAATACTACCTTACCAGGTCAATTTCTTGCATATGGGCCCAACGAATTTCTTATCGGGGCCCATGGCATCCTCGATGTCCGCTGCTTTGGGGGCTTGCAGGGCGCTTGCTCAGCATGGCGCACTAAGGCGACGGCGCAGAGCTTTCTTGGGAGCGGAGGCTGCCTGCGGACGTGATCGTGCGCGAGACGCACGACGGGCGCACGCTCTCTGGCTTCCGCAAGATGCTCAAGCGCAGGGTGGATGCAGAGAAAAAGCAGGGGATCAAGGACCCCGAGTTGGTCGGATTCAACAACTTGAATAAGTTTCTCAAGGTCGTGGAGACTCTCTCCCCGTCGCAGGTCACCACCCTCGAGGCTGACGAGTTCAACGCCTCGCTCGAGAAGGTAGTGCCGAAGCTGAAGGCGTTGCCAGAGCACCTCCAGCACGAGTGTGTTAGTCGCCACATCCGAGCGCTGAGCACCAAGAATGATTTGAGCACCCTCGTGCGCACCATCTTCCCCATCCCGCTGGAGGGCCAGGACCCCGCCGAGAAATTGTTGACGCTTCGCGTATCCCCACCATCCCATCCAGAAGCGACGCCCAGGCGAATTGAGGCGATGAGGGAAGTGTCGGAGCAAAGAGGGGGACGGCCGAACCGCCCGAAGGAGGAGGAGTCGAAGGAGGAGGAGGGATGGATGGATGAGGGAGGTGGGAGAACGACGATAAATAGGATGAGGAGGATGTGAACGAGGCGGAGGAGGATGGAGGAGGAGGGCGAGCAACGGGGCCAGAGGCATCTTGGATGCCTCTCGGAACCTGTTTGATATGTATTGGGCGCTTCTTGGATGCCTCTTGGGGCGTCTTGGGGGCCCCTTGGCGGTCCAGGGGGGCTTTGGGCGTTCTGGGTGCCCCATGGGGGCCTCTGGGGGCCTCTTGGAATCCTGTTGGGGGCTTCTTGGGGGCCTCTTGGGGCCATCTTGGGGGCCCCTTGGGGCCTCTTGGGGGCCCATTGGGGGCTTCTTGGAGCTGCGTTGGAGGCCTCGGGCGCCTTCTTGGGGTCACTTTGGGGGATATCTTCACAGAAGGCGGGATCTTTAAGCATCGTTGCCCTCGGGAGCCCATCACAGCATATCTTGGGGCGCTCGTGGGGCGCTCTTGGAACGCTCTTGGGCGCTCTTGGGGCCGTATTGGAGCCCTCTTGGGCCTCTCTCGGGGCCCTCTTGGGCCATCTTCGAGCTATCTTGAGGCCTCGGATGCCCATCGGCAGCGCAAGGGCTATGCATCAAACATAATTGATTCTCTAGGTATTTGAAGGACTTCGGCTTTTTCGGGGCCTCATTTGGGGAGATCTCTGGCAGCTTTGGGCCGTCTTCGAGCGATGTTGTTGCCCCTTGGGCCATCTAGGGAGCCATATTGAGCGATCTTGGGCTACCTTGAGCAATATTGGAGGTCACCTTGGGCTTTCCGCTGCCCTCTTGGGGCCGTCGTGGGCCATCTTGGGCGCTCCAACTACCAGCGCCCCCCCCCCCCCGTCCAGGTCTAATGGAGGGGGGTGGGGGATGGGGTTGCACCCCCTCCAGGCCGAAGGGGGAGACGGGAGTTAGGAAACGCTCTAGACCACCTACGCCCTAGCGGGCTTGTGGATTCAACTGGAAGAGCCCTTTGGTGCGGTGCATGACTGTGTCGATACATGAAAAGCGCGACGTGTTCAATGCAGTCCTGTTCGCGCAGGTGATTGCAGGGTTGGCGCAGCTCGGGCAGCCAGCGGTGCAGCAAGTTCTGACTGTGACAACTGTCGCACGAGAGTTGGTCGACGGTGTCGACGACATGACCCTGGACACCAGCATGTCGATGCTCGTGCAATCGTGGAGGGTAGCCCTCACGTTCCTGTGGGTCTTGGCCACGCCCGATGCTGACGTCGTGGACTTCGTGGACCCAGGGCGTGAGAATCGTGCCGACTCTGTTTGTACAATCACGTTGTATTTGCAGTAGTGGTGGCGTGACAACTCCAGCACGCCCGACCCTGCACTCATCCCACCCCCCATCCCTCCGTCTCTCCGACAAGCGACGGGGGGAAGGCGAGGCTCGACGTAAGTGGCGGATGTGGGCGGTTGGCGCGGTGGGTTCGGCGACGACGGATCTCGAGGG
This sequence comes from Prorocentrum cordatum, assembly GCA_963575745.1. Lineage (NCBI taxonomy): Eukaryota > Dinophyceae > Prorocentrales > Prorocentraceae > Prorocentrum > Prorocentrum cordatum. The sequence goes on along the minus strand of CAUYUJ010016096.1, from coordinate 45,328 downwards.
AGGGGTCGACGAGGGGGTTCATGGCGACGCGGGAGGGTGAATGGGGGGCGCGGGCGTGGAACTCGGCCGGGCAATTGGCGATGCGGCAGGGGTGGTCGGTGGAGGGTGGGATGCCCCCCCCCCCCCCTTGGGCTCCACAGTGAAATGCGCCAGTGCGGTACGAGGCGAAGAACACAACATAACAGGGCTTGCTCCTGACGCGGGGCTCGGGCCACCAATTCGACGATGCATCTCCCCTGGGTTGTAGTTGGCAGCGGGCGCATGGCATCGCGCCCCGCGGGCGCATGTCCATTTGCCAGCAGCCACCTGGGAGCAGTGCAGCGTCGCATTGATGGGTCGCCCTCCCCCCGTGGGGGTTATTGTTGGCTCGGTACCTCGCAGCCCCCGAGGACGACATAACCGACATGAGTGACCACAGCGCCGACGTGAACGGCGATTGCAGGGCGGTGGTCTACGACGCTGTCGATCAGGAGCCCTGGTGGAACAGGCAGCTCGCCGAGCTCATGCAGTGCGTCGGCGCCATGGCGGAGAAGGACCTAGATGCGAAGAAGCACCTTGTCACGCTGCAGGAGATGACGTTCGAGACTGGCGTGAGCGAGGAGCAGTTGCAAGACGTCCGTGCGATGGGGAGGAAGATGGCGGACATCGTGGGGTTCCGCCCTGGGTGGGCAATGAAGGCCCAGGACCTGCTCCTCACGACGGCCTTAAACGTCGCAGAGAAAGTCAGGAGCCAGAAGGACGCCCTATGGTTCGGAGACGACACTGCGACGTGCAAGCAGTACTTGAGAATCTACCACGACGCCTTGCACGAGGTCGGCATGATCTGCCCGCATGACAAGGATCTGCACGATGCGGCAGAGGAGGCAGCTGAAGCATTGTCCAGAGTTTCGGCGTCTGAAAGCGTTGGCGCCTTAGCGAAGGTAGGCAAGCAGATCGTGGACATGGACCAGAACAACCTGAACGCGATATCAAAGGAGGATTGCGACGCTCTCCATCAACTCGTCCTGGCAGCAGTCACCGAGTGCAAGGCCGTTGCGGTGGACGCTGCCACGGAGAACGACATCGTCGCGGCGATCGAGAAGCTGTTCGAGGCCAGCGACCACCAGGAGACCATGGCGGGCACGAGGTATTGCATCAGTGAGTTGTTGAAGCACGCGCCGCATACACACAAACTTGCATTTGTTCAGCGCCTGGGGCTCAGTCGATGGGCGACATCGTGCAGGCACGCTCGAAGCTGGCCACCGACGAGCACAGCCATGGCGAGATCGCGTCGTCTGATGAAATGTTCGAGCTCATCATCGCCTTGCAGGGTGCTGCAACGCGGGCGCGGAAGTGCATTGCGGACAGCCCGCAAGCCAGCGGCTCGACTACGCGGACATTGCTGAGCGAGATTGTAGGCGAGAGCGAGCTCCTCGCGAATGAGGTGATACAGGTCAGGAAGGGCAATTACATGACAGTTCTGCAGGACGCGCTGGAGAAGTTGCGCAAGTGTTGCAAGGGTGCAGACGGCGGCTGTTCTTGGCAGATCGGGTTTAAAGGCAAGGACATCAAGAGCATCCTTGATCACATGAAGGAGTCGATCCTCAACCCCGACAAGTTCGACCCGTCGACGCTGATGAGCGCGATCGGAGAGGTGGCTAAGGCCGCTTTTACATCATCCTCCTTCTCCTCCTCTTTCTCCTCCGCCTTCTTCCTCGTCGTCATCCTGCCCTCTCTCCTCCTCCCTCCTCGTCCTCCTTCCCCTCCTCCTCCTCCCCCCTCCTCCCTCCTTCCTCTTCCATCGGGGCCGCTGCTCATCCTGCGCCCCACCTCCCACCCTCCACCATCGCCTTCGCCGCCCTCCGCCCCCGCCGCCCCCCACCCGAGGCCGCCCCCCGATGATGGCGATGATGATGACGGTGATGGCGGTGATGGCGGCGATAATGACGATGATTCCCTCCTCCCTCCTCATCATCCCTCCTCCCTCCTCCCTCCTCCCTCCTCCCTCCTCCCTCCTTCCTCCTCTTCCCTCCCTTGGGGCCACGGCTCATCCTCCCTCCTCCCTCCTCCTCCTCCTCCCTCCTTCTCCTCCCTCCTCCATCCTCCCTCATCCCTCCTCGCCCTCCCCAATTCTTCCTCCTCCTCCTCCTCCTCCTCGCCCTCCGTCCTCGCACCCCTCCCTCCCGTCTCCCACCCTCCTCGTCCTCCCTCCCCTCACCCTCCCCCTCCTTCCTCCCCCCCTCCTTCCCCCTCCTCCAGGCCACGACAAATTACGAGGAGATCTGCAAGCACGCGCCCCCCAAGCTCGAGGACCAGGCCGAGCTCCAGAACGACATCAAGGAGTGCATGATGCAGGCGCACATCACCAAGTGCGAGGCAGTGCTCGGATTCTGCTTCACTAGCAAAGACAGCTTGGAGGCCTTGCGCGACAAAGTCAAGGCCGAGATCCTGGAGCTGCGCGGGCACGGAATCATGGAGGCCAAGGCCGTGCACCCGCTGCTCCTGTCGCGCCTGAAGCTGGCCATGGCCCTGAGGCCGGCGCCAGCCTAGGCTGGGAGCGGAAGGAGGTCTGGCGGTGGAGGCGGTGGGGAAGTGGGCGGGGGTCGAACTCCGCCTCCCTCCCCTAGTTCCTCCGTCTTCCCTCCTCTCACCACTCTCCGCCCTTTTCCCTCTGCCTCCTCCTGCTCCTTCCTGGCTCCTCGCCCGCCTTCCCTCCCCCCTCCTTCTCCCCAGGATGTAGGGGGGGGTGGAGGGGGGAGGAGTGGCATCAGAGGGGTGATGGGCATGCATGAGCGACGACGATGACGACGATGATGACGATGGCGACAGCGACGACGGCGACGAAACTGGATACTGATGAGAGCGACGACGACGACGACGACGACGACGACGTCGACGACGACCCACGCAGACTCTTGTTGACGAATGGCGGCGGCGGAGGGCCGCGCGACGGCGAGGGAGGGCCGCGCGACGGCGGCGGAGTGCCGCGAGCAGCGGCGCCAGAGGAAAACCCTCCCCCCCTCGTCATCCTCCTTCCTCGTCCTTTTCCTCATCCTTCCTCCTTCCCCCCTCCTCGTCCCCTCCCTCCTTCGTCTCGCTCCCTCTCATATTCCTTCCTCGTCCCTCTCCTCGTCATTCCCCTCGTCGTCGTCGCCGTCCTCCTCCTCCCTTTCCTCCTCCTCCGCGTCGTCGCCCCTGGCGTCGCCGTCTTGTTATCTGCGGATGCCTGCTGCAGATTCCGCCACCATGCCAGCGCAGCCAACTTGGTCAAGTAATGTTGCAGCAACGTTGAAGTAGCCTTGGCAATCCATCTGACATTGAGGCTGTGAGAAACAAGACAGTGAGTCACAAAACAAACCAAGTAACGTTTGAGAGGGGTTTTTCAGAAACGAGCTATACGCGCATTGCATAGACACCTGAAACCGAGCGGCGACTCCAGCGCGGCAGCGGGCGGCCCCGCATCCAGCGCGCTAGCCGCGCGGGGTCGCCCGCTGCCGCGCTGCCGCCGCCGTTGGGTTTCGGGCCACCCTGAAAAAAATATGAATAGGTCGTTATTGAAAAACCTTTCTCGGACGTTACATTGTTTTTTGTGACTTACTTTTTTGTTTATTAAACCCTTACTTTCGGATGTGTTACAATAGTTACTTAAAAGTTACTTTAAAGTTACTTTAATTGTTTCTCGGGCTTCCCCAGTTAGGATGGACAACCAAAACATAACGGAAAGGGTTCCCGTTCGGCTCCAGAGACCGCCAAGGCGGGCTCCAGCCCAGCCAAGACAGCCCGCGAGCGCTCCAACACGCGCCAGCATGGCTTCCAGACGAGCCCAGCGGCCACCAACACGCCCCAAGCGGCCTCCACACGCCGGATCGGCGGATTTTGTAGATTTTGGGGCTTATTTGTAATGACCGAAATCCATGCCGTGGCACGGCGCTGGAAATAATGACGCCAGCGCTGCAGCGGGAGCACGATTCGGAACGAGCGGAAGCGCGGAAATGAGGCCAGCGCTGCAGCGGGAGCACGATTCGGAACGAGCGGTAGCCCGAACATGAGGCCAGCGTTTCAGCGAGAGCAGCATTTGGAAAAAAAACTCTCTGCGGAAGCGCGGAAATGAGGACGCGTAGTCTGACAGAGCATGCCGTGGCGACATTCCAAAGTGGAAGGAAAGGGGGGCTTCCGCGGCCCAGAAAATCAAGGAATCGACACCGAATGTGTAATCACTTCCGATGGGTTTTTCGGGAGGCCGTTTTTTTTTATTTTGGGGCCCATTTGGATGGACCGAAAACCATGCCGTGGCATGGCGCTGGAAATAATGACGCCAGCGCTGCAGTGGCAGCACGGTTCGGAACGAGCGGAAGCGCGGAAATGAGGCCAGCGCTGGAGCGAGAGCAAGATTCGGAGCGAACGGTAGCCCGAAAATGAGGCCAGCGCTTCAGCGAGAGCTGCATTTTGACAGAAAACCCAAGCGAGAGCCCAACTGTTCGGAATCCTGTGTGTAAAAACCAGTACGCGGAGCGGGGCCGGACATTCTTCGGACACCGCCAGGGGAGAGAGGAGAGTAGTATTCATATTGTGTAATTGTGCAGTCGGAGGACGAGGAGAATGGGAGTCGGAGGAGCAGGCGAGGAAGGAGGACGCGGAAGAGGGGGACGAGGAGGGGCAGGAAGAGGAGGATGGGAATGACGAGGTCGAGGTAAGGTTGCGGAGCACTGGGGGAAGAGCACGCGGGGGAGGGGGGGAGCATGATGAATACGATGATCAGGAGGCTGAGGATGAGGATGAGGAGGAGGAGGATGCGAAGGAGGGGGATGAGGAGCAGGAGGGAAAGGGTGAGGAGGAGGAGGAGGAGGAGGAGGAGGAGGAGGACGCCGTGGAGCAGGAGGGGGAGGATGAGAAAGCGCATGCGGAGGAGGACGAGGAGACGGACTCGGGGGAGAAGGAGGTTGACAAGGGCAATGAGCAGGTGGAGGACGATGAAGACGAGACGGGGGAACAGGGGGAGGAAGGTGCGGAGCAGGGGGCGGAGGGGATGCTTGTCGGAGTCTCTTCGGGGCGCTTCCGGGGGCCTCCGGTGGGCAGTTCGAGGGCGTTTTGGGAGACGCCTGGGGGCCTCTTGGGAGCCTCTCGGGGGGCCTCCAGGGGCTTCGGGTGGCTTCCTCGGTGCGTCTTGGAGGCCTTTTGGGGCCTCCTGAGAGCTCCTCGGGGGCGAGGGCTCGAGATGTCCGCTTGGGTACCCTGTCGGGGCACCCTCTGGGAGCCGTCTTGGGTGCCTCTTGGCCTGTTTTGGAGGCGTCTCGGGTCGTCTTGGGACCCTCTTGGGCCATGTTGGGAACCTCTTGGGGGACTCTGGGCCGTCTTGATGCGATCTGGGGGCCTCTTGGGTCGTCTTGGAGCGTCGGGAAGTGGAAGAGGCGAGAACCGCCGGATCTCAGTCCTCGTTATCCTCGTCCTGGCTTCGGTTTCAGTAGCCACGCGAGTTGCGGGCCGCATCGCATCCTCCCCGGGCCGACTGCGTATTTCCATTGCTTTGCACACGGTCGTTTCTAGCGCAGCGCTCTGTTGGCCGCCCTCTCGTCTCAGTGCGTTTGTCCGCCTGGGGCTCAGGCCTGGGCCTCCCTTCGCTCGGGAGGGTGGCGGTCGAAACAGGCTCCCGGGGTGAGAGCCCTCAGCCTTACCACGCGCAGACTGCTGCAATGTCAATTCCGACGACGCCTCCTCCTCTCCTGCTTTCCCACTCTCCCAATCTCCTCTTCTCGCACTCTCCCGTTCTCCTACTCTCCTCCTCTCCCACTCTCCTCCGCGTGTTCCTTCTCCTCCTCCTCCTCCACCGTTCCTTTTCCTTATGCATGACTCCTTCCTGTCGCACCCCGAGGCCAGTCGAAAGGGCGGGCCAGGTGTTTTGCCTGAGACTTCTTCACTATTTATGACCCTGATGCTCAACAACTGACAACAGTTTCACAGAGGGCGGGTCGTTTTCAAAAAGTAGCTCTCGCCTTAGCGCCGCGCGCGTTCGTTTCGAAACATTTGCAAGAGTTTCACGGATTGAGGGCGGGCCGTTTTCAAAATGTGGGTCTCGCCTTAGCGTCGCACACATTCGTTTTCGAAGTTTGCAGGAGTTTCACGGACTGAGGGTAGGTCGTTTTCACTTGAGGCTCTCGCCTTAGCGCCGCGAGCATTCGCTTGAAATATTTGGAACAATTTTCACGGATTGAGGGCGGTTCTTTAGCAAAATGCGGTTCTCGCCTCAGCGTAGCGCGCATTCGTTTAACAATTTGCAGGATTTTCACGGATGGAGGGCGGGCCGTTCTCAAAATGTGGTTCTCGCCTCAGCGCCGCACATATTCGTTTTCAAAGTTTGCAAGAGTTTCACGGATTGAGGGCGGGTCGTGTTCACTTGTGGTTCTCGCCTTGGCGTTGCGCACATTCGTTTGAAACATTTGGAAACATTTCCATGTATTCAGGGTGGTTCGTTTACAAAATGTGGATTTCGAATTAGAGCCGCGCGCATTCATTCTAACAATGTGCAAGGGCTTCACGGAACGAGGGCGGGCCGTTTTCAAAATGTGGTTCTCGCCTTAGCGCCGCGCACGTTTTGAGATAACAATTTTCCAGAACCTGTGTTTTCGAGCGATTCGGGATTGTCAGGGCGCAGCAGTTATGTCGGTTCGCGGTGTTGAAGTCCCAGGAATGGCGTTCTGGCAATATGCAGGATCGTCAAGACGCAGCAGTCAGGTTGATTGATGGCGTTGAAGTCTTAAGAATGATTGACGTGCTGCAAGATTTTCGTACGGTTGTCTCCCAACGGGACATGTCCCTTAGTAGTGGACGTGAATTTTTGTATGGAGCCTATTGAGAGGGAGCTTGGAGGGAGGGTGTATCCCAGCATCGTTGATGAGTCTTGGGTTTGCACTGGTCCTCCTCCTCCTCCTCCGCCTCCTCCTCCCTCCTCCTCCTCCTCCTCCTCCTCCTCCTCCTCCTCCCCTCCTGTCGAGGCCCGAACGGTCTGCCTGTGGGCTGCTAGACTGCGCGGGGCCCAGGGTCTCCCGTGCGCCGTGGCCTGATTGGCTAGCGGCGGGGACTTACCCTTCACGCTCCGCGTCGGCACGCGGCAAAGAATCATGAGTGGGGGAGGATCCGAACGTTCCTATTTTTCCCGCCCCTTTCCATCCCTAGCGTCAGCACTGTGGGTAGCCGCTGGCCTGCCCGCTGATATCCCCCGAGCCTGACGCCCTTGCTGGAGGCTGGCCAGGCCTGCTGGCGGCGAGGGAGCGGCTCCCTCTCTCCTCCCTCCTTCTTCTCTCTTTCCTGCTCATCCTCCTTATGCTCCCTCTTCCTCCTCCTCCTCCTCCTCCCCCTCATCCTCCTGTCGAGGCCAGAACAGGCTGCCTACTGACTGCTAGATTGCGCGGGGCCCAGGGTCTCCCGTGCGCCGCAGAGGGTATTCGTTCGCGGCGGGGACTCACCCTGCACGCTCCGCGTCGGCATGCGGCAGAGAATCATGAGTGGCGGAGGATCAGAACGTCCTTGTTGTTTCCCGCCCCTCTCCATCCCAAGCGTCAGCACAGTGCGTAGCCGCTGGCCTGCCCGCTGCTATCCCCCGAGCCTGACGCCCTTGCTGGAGGCTGGCCAGGCCTGCTGGCGGCGAAGGAGCGGATCCCTCTCTCCTGCCTCCCTCCTCTCTCCTTCCTGTTCATCCTCCTTTTGCTGCTGCTGCTGCTGCACCTCCTCCTCCTCCCTCTCCTCCTCCATTCCGTTTCCTTAGAACTAGCTTCTCCCTGTCGCATCCCGAGGCCTGTTTTTAGGGCTGGCCGGGCGTTTCGCCTGAGACCTCCTCACCATTTATGACCCTGAAGCTTACAATGTTGCAGCATGTTTACGGCTTGACGGCGGGTGGTTTTCAAATTGTGGTTCTTGTCGTATCGCCGCGTTCATTCGTTTTTTTTACATTTTGCAGACGTTTCACGGATTGAGGGCGGGCCGTTTTCAAATTGTGGCGTTCGTCTTAGCGCCGTGCACGCTCGTTGTAAGCATTTGCTAGAGTTTCACGGATCGAGAGCTGTTCTTTTTCAAAACGTGGTTCTCGCCCGAGCGTCGCGCGCATTTGTTTTAAACATGTGTGTGGGAGTTTCACGCATTCCCATGATCAACATACTGGGGATGGTGCTTGGGAAAGATCCAGGATCATGAGGGTGTCATAGTTACGTTGGTTCGCGGTGTTGAAGTCCCAGGAATGGCGTTCTGGCAATATGCAGGATCGTCAAGACGCAGCAGTCAGGTTGATTGATGGCGTTGAAGTCTTAAGAATGATTGACGTGCTGCAAGATTGTCGTACGGTTGTCTCCCAACGGGACATGTCCCTTAGTAGTGGACGTGAATTTTTGTATGGAGCCTATTGAGAGGGAGCTTGGAGGGAGGGTGTATCCCAGCATCGTTGATGAGTCTTGGGTTTGCACTGGTCCTCCTCCTCCTCCTCCTCCTCCTCCGCCTCCTCCTTCTCCTCCTCCTCCTCCTCCTCCTCCTCCTCCCCTCCTGTCGAGGCCCGAACGGTCTGCCTGTTGGCTGCTAGACTGCGCGGGGCCCAGGGTCTCCCGTGCGCCGTGGCCTGATTGGCTAGCGGCGGGGACTTACCCTTCACGCTCCGCGTCGGCACGCGGCAAAGAATCATGAGTGGGGGAGGATCCGAACGTTCCTATTTTTCCCGCCCCTTTCCATCCCTAGCGTCAGCACTGTGGGTAGCCGCTGGCCTGCCCGCTGATATCCCCCGAGCCTGACGCCCTTGCTGGAGGCTGGCCAGGCCTGCTGGCGGCGAGGGAGCGGCTCCCTGCCTCCTCCCTCCTTCTTCTCTGTTTCCTGCTCATCCTCCTTATGCTCCTCTTCTTCCTCCTCCTCCTCCTCCTCCCCCTCATCCTCCTGTCGAGGCCAGAACAGGCTGCCTACTGACTGCTAGATTGCGCGGGGCCCAGGGTCTCCCGTGCGCCGCAGAGGGTATTCGTTCGCGGCGGGGACTCACCCTGCACGCTCCGCGTCGGCATACGGCAGAGAATCATGAGTGGCGGAGGATCAGAACGTCCTTGTTGTTTCCCGCCCCTCTCCATCCCAAGCGTCAGCACAGTGCGTAGCCGCTGGCCTGCCCGCTGCTATCCCCCGAGCCTGACGCCTTTGCTGGAGGCTGGCCAGGCCTGCTGGCGGCGAGGGAGCGGATCCCTCTCTCCTGCCTCCTTCCTCTCTCCTTCCTGTTCATCCTCCTTTTGCTGCTGCTGCTGCTGCACCTCCTCCTCCTCCCTCTCCTCCTCCATTCCGTTTCCTTAGAACTAGCTTCTCCCTGTCGCATCCCGAGGCCTGTTTTTAGGGCTGGCCGGGCGTTTCGCCTGAGACCTCCTCACCATTTATGACCCTGACGCTTACAATGTTGCAGCATGTTTACGGCTTGACGGCGGGTGGTTTTCAAATTGTGGTTCTTGCCGTATCGCCGCGTTCATTCGTTTTTTTTACATTTTGCAGACGTTTCACGGATTGAGGGCGGGCCGTTTTCAAATTGTGGCGTTCATCTTAGCGCCGTGCACGCTCGTTGTAAGCATTTGCTAGAGCTTCACGGATCGAGAGCGGTTCTTTTTCAAAACGTGGTTCTCGCCCGAGCGTCGCGCGCATTTGTTTTAAACATGTGTGTGGGAGTTTCACGCATTCCCATGATCAACATACTGGGGATGGTGCTTGGGAAAGATCCAGGGTCATGAGGGTCTCATAGTTACGTTGGTTCGCGGTGTTGAAGTCCCAGGAATGGCGTTCTGGCAATATTCAGGATCGTCAAGACGCAGCACCCAGGTTGACTGATGGCGTTGAAGTCTTAAGAATGATGTTTGACGTGCTTCAAGATTTTCATACGGTTGTCTCCCAACGGGGCATGTCCCTTAGTAGTGGAAGTGAATTTTTGTATGGGGCCTATTGAGAGGGAGCTTGGAGGGAGGGTGTATCCCAGCATCGTTGATGAGTCTTGGGTTTGTACTGGTCCTCCTCCTCCTTTTCCGCCTCCTCCTCCTCCTCCTCCTCCTCCTCCTCCTCCTCCTCCTCCCCTCCTGTCGAGGCCCGAACGGTCTGCCTGCGGGCTGCTAGATTGCGCGGGGCCCAGGGTCTCCCGTGCGCCGTGGCCTGATTGGCTAGCGGCGGGGACTTACCCTGCACGCTCCGCGTCGGCACGCGGCAGAGAATCATGAGTGGGGGGGATCAGAACGTCCTTGTTGTTTCCCGCCCCTCTCCATCCCAAGCGTCAGCACTCTGGGTAGCCGCTGGCCTGCCCGCTGCTATCCCCCGAGCCTGACGCCCTTGCGCGCGCATTTGTTTTAAACATGTGTGTG